>CM074742.1:18255228-18702728 GCA_037367245.1 Phrynocephalus guinanensis | reverse complement strand
AACAGCTGGCCAATTTTATTTCTGCTTCATTGACAACACTACTGCGCTATAAAGAATGAAACTGAAGATATTTTTAATCTGGACAGTATTATTTGCTTAACTGTTGGATTTTCCCCTCAGATGCATACAGATAGCATCATTTCTTTAGATCCAGATTTAATTATACTTAGAGCACACCCATCTAGTTAAATGGGACTTAAATTGGTAAACACTACTTTTAGTCCACTGGTTGCAAAGGGCTGGCCTACCAAGGGCATCACTAAATCTGGATTTAGCCCTCTACAGATAATATACACATGCAAAAATAGGTGATACATTCATAGGCCACTGACAAAACATCATCACACAATACACAAGCTTTCATGGATGGAAAACCCATTTCATCTGGTTTGTGCCATCTTAAAAGTCCAGCAGTTCATCGCAAGGTGAATTTTGCCAGGAATGTTAGTTACTCTTAGATGCAAAGTCCACAAGGTCTTGGCAAGATGGAATTTGCTGCCCGTGGGAGCCATGGAGGAAGAGAGGGAGTCTGCTGGGTACGTACCGGCTTGTCCCTGAGCTGTGTTGAGGTTTGGCTGATGTTGGAGACCATGGGGGTGGGAAGACAGGGCTGTGTGATCAAAGAACACTACCTGCAGATGTTGAAAAAATTATTTATTTATATTTCTATACCACCTCCTTAGTGCAAACTGCACTCCCCTAAATCTGTGATGTAGAAGAGGGGGAGGAGGGACTAGATGTAAAACCTAGATCTAAGAAGGCCAACCTGAATAACAGCAGCAACAGTGCACACATGTATCACATAGAACTGCTGCTCTAATTGCAATCTGTCTGGGTAAGAAGAGCTAAAGTAAAGGTTAGGGTTAGGGTTAGGGTTAGGGTTAGGGTTAGGGTTAGGGTTAGGGTTAGGAATTTCCATGGTCATGTGGCTGGCATGACTAAACATGTGAGTGCATGGAACACTGTAGTCTTCTCACTGAAGTAGTACCTAATCTATCTACTCACATGTTTATGGGCTTTTGAACTTCAAGAACTGGGAAAAGTAACAGGAGCTCACCCTGCTGCACAAAATTTGAACCACCAACCATTTGATTGATAAACCTAGGAGCTCAGCAGTTTAATTTACAAATCCACCTGTGTCCCTGAATATGCTGGAATATTCTGATATAAGAAACAGTAATTGAAAATGTATCATCTCCATTAATCCCCAAATATTTCCCCATTATATGGCTGCACGATTCATGTGTACAAATATTCAACAAAACAGAAATGCTTAAATCATGAAGCTCAGGTCAAAGAGGTGGTGTCACACTTTACTTTAGGAAATAATATGTTAGAAGGGGAACATTCATAACCTGAAATGACATTGAGCCATCATTAAGCCTATGCCTTCAGCTGAAATGGAAAGGTACAGAAATAAATCTCCTTAGCTTTTAGTAGTAATTTCAAACTGATGCTATCCCTTTCAGTGGTAATTTCAAACCATTCGGTATCAGTTCCGAAAGATGATATGGCATTAATAAGAACCTGGATTCACCCTGTATTGCTACCTGGTTCATTCAAGCAGTGCAAATGATACAGCCAGCATTGACAGAATTTTTCAACGCTCTTCACCCACTGAAGGGCAAGCAATGTGGTGCATCACTGACTGACAAGTTCTTCTCACAAAACTCATTACTGCAGCTCATACCCACAGCACATAAAAGGGGCACACAGGCAGGGGCTCCATGCGTAGCACATTTTGCAACTGGAAGAGTGGTAGCAACGCTATCACAATGATGCAACCCCACTTTTGGGGTTTATTAATTAATTAATTAATTAATTATTAATATACCACCCGTCTTCCCGAAAGAACTCCGGGTGGTTAACAAAGGGGATAAGAAGTATCCCATTACAACAATCATGACAAAAAATACAAAATAAAAAGATAAGTGATTTTAAAAAGACCAAGACAGAAGAAAACAGAATCTTCGGCAAGATGGCGGCTCAGAGGGGGGGGGGAAGGTTAATGATCGCCAAATGCCTCCCGGAAGAGCAAGGTTTTAAGAGCTCTTTTGAAGGCGGGCAGGGACTGTGCAAGACGCAGCTCACTCGGAAGGTGGTTCCACATCAAGGGGCCAGCCACAGAGAAGGCGCAATTACGGGTGATCAATTTACGCACCTCTCTGGGCATGGCCACCCGGAGTGAGAGCGCCCGCGACATTCTAGTGAGCTGGGCCTCAGTTGATCTTTGAGTGATACGCTCCGACAGGTATTCAGGTCCCAAGCCATGGAGGGTTTTGTAAATCAAAACCAAGACCTTGAACCTTATCCGGAGAGCAACGGTTAACCAGTACAAGCGAGCCAGAACTGTTTGCACACTATTATTATTGTTGTTGATGATGGTGATGATTCTAATAAACCTCATCTGAGTCTGTGTCACACTCCTGTTGTCTCACTCCTGAATACTGTAAACAATAAAGAATTTGGAAGGGGAATCTAAACATACATTGGAGAGATTCTCTTCCCATTAGAAACCTATTTTAAAATAAAAGATTCCCAATGCCAGAAAAGGGACCAAGTTAATCTTTCACTCAGTCAGGCTTTGTTAAACTCCCAATGAATGCCATAACTTAGAGAAGAATAAAGAAGAATCCACCCAGCATCTCCCTCCAGAGTTTTTCCTTGCAACCCCCTTGAAGTTACCAGTCAAAACCACTCCAGTATTCCTGCCAAGAAAATTCCATCACGAAGAGTCGGTCACGAAGAGTCGGTCACGACTGTAGCGACACAACACACACACACAACCAAGGTTAAGAAAAAGAGATTGCAATACCTTGCATGGGAGGGAGAGAGCACTCTTTCTTGGAAGAAAGAAGAAACAACTGTTTAGTCTATACATGAAAGTTAGCCTGTGGGATCATGTTCTACATTTTGGGGTGATCCATACCTACCAGAACCTTCCTTATAACTATGCCTCCTTTTGTCATACATGGGCAGAAATCCTGTTGCTCAATGAAGTATGTAGAGTAGGCCTATTGAACTGATAGAATCTACAGAGGAGTTGACTGATTCAATGGGTCTTGGCTGGTTGCAACTTACTACGCTAAGCAACAGGATTTCAGCCATTATCAACTGTCTTTAAGGCTGTCATAGCCATCTCCATGGATCCTGGGTGCTGTTTCCCCAAATGTACATTGCTAGTCTTGCCCATTTAGGCATTCCCACTACTGCATCACACTCACCAGTCCTGAAGCACTCACCTCCCTCTTGGGTCACTGTCCAAGAAGACTCCCTCAGCTTTTGCCCTACTTCCCACTGGCCATCTATTTTTCACACTATAAAGTGCACTTAGCTAACCTCCTGGGTTTTTCCAGGTAACCTTCCTCTCCTTCAATTTGTCCTCACTGAACAGAACCAGTAATATATTAACTGGGTGTGAACAGATGCTAAATGACTTTGTTCTCTGAAAAGGTCGTCGCAACAAAGACTTTAAATATTTTATAAAATATGTCACACTGCCCCAAATGTCCACCAGTTCTGCTAGACAATGTGCCAATGACACCTGGAAGTAGAGATGGAGGTATCTCATTCAGAAACAAGCAGAGGGAAAGGAAAATAAGCACCCACCAACTTACATAGCTGATGGCAGCGGCCACTGCCATGCCCAGGCACAAATCCCCCTTACTGAGGAGAACTGAACAACAGAGAGTGAGAGATATAATGGTGAGGTTTCAAAGTGGGTTCGTGCAATTTACATATTCTTGCTCCTTTAACTCTGTTTTGAAAGGTTATAGCTGAACCAGAGGCATGCACAATTCCTGGGAATAATAGTCCTTAAAGACAGCATGCATCGTGTGGATCTTAAAAAACTACAGTGAAAGGCAAAGTCACAATTCAACAGAGGAGACTGGCGTAAAAGCCTTTGTGAATTCCCTTTCAGAGTAGATAGGATAGAGCCAAGGGAAAAGTTTCCCAGAGGATAGAAACTGGAGGTGGGGGCAGATTTGAAATTATAAACACACTTCCACAGGTGTGATAGTTTGTTTTGCACAAGGTACCACGACAAAGTGCAATATGTGAAAACTATGTAGGGGACAGCTGGAGCAAAAATGTCTCTGCAGGCTCCAATTGTTTGAGTAGCCCCTTGGATTTCTTTTTCTTATTATGCAAATGTCTAAGATTTCTATTATAATAAGTATTCCTCAGAGGCAAAACTCTCTACAGCCAATCAAATGCAGCTTCTTTAAAAGTCAATGAGCTCCTTATTTGAATAGTTAAGTCATAGTAGCTGAGAGAGGAGCATGAGAAGGCAATTATCTAGTTTAACAAGTGAGCAGGAACAGCCATAAAGACTTATTAAGTTCTTCTCCCTCAGGACTAGACAATTATTTCCTCGCCTTTAAAAAATGTGGAGGTGTAGCTATGCTCATATACATGCAAAGCGGCAAGAAAAATGCTAAAGGAGTCATCAATTTATAGGTGTACATTTCACTACCCCCCGCTTGGCGTCATTGCATTATTTTTCATTCCCACTGGGATGCCTTGTCTGACAAGTAAAATTTTCTTGGCTGTTCTGCAGCCCTGGGAAATATGATTTAGATATGATTGGACTGCAGTTCCCATCAGCCCCAGACAAAGTGCAGGGATGGTGGGAACAGTAGTTCATTAACAGATAGGGGGCTGTATGGTCCCCAGTACATGGGACCCTTGGCTCTAATATCTGGCAGTGATAAATTCTGAAGCAAAGGTACACATCATACTAGCCCCTAGAACAACATACCCTCAAGAAAGTACTAAACAATTCACCCAACCTACAAACAGTATTTAGACCCACAACAAAAATACAACAAATACTATGGTTAGCAAAGGACAAAAGGAACCCACTTGCCACTGTGGGAGCATCTTGTAGTTGTGGCCAGGTTGGGACCACAAATTGGGACCACAAAGCGCAGCATCCAGACTAGAATCAAAGAGCATGAAAGGCACTGCAGATTAAAACAACCAGAAAAATCAGCAGTAGCTGAACACACCCTGAAACAAACTGGACATGAAATCCTCTTCCAGAACACAGAGGTACTAGACAACACTAACCAATCACTATGTCAGACCACACAGGGAAGCCATTGAAATCCACAAACATAAGCACAGTTTCTACAAAAAAGAAGAAAGTCTAAAAATTAATAAAGCCTGGCTTCCAGTACTAAAAACTGTAGAGTTCAAAAGGTCAAAGCTCAATTATTCCCCACACAGCCACAAAGGTGATCAGTTCACACAATAGAACAGCTAACGACACCCATCTAGGATCGTTGCTACCCCTGATTGCATTGAAACTTCTTCATCACTTCATCACAATACAATACACCTATTGTCCTGCATAGGACAAATTTCCTCAAGTTTAAAATCCCCAGTCTCACTCACTTTATAACCCAGAGCACAGAGTTCACTCGGCTCCTTGCCCTCTGAAGATGCCAGCCACAGAGTCTGGCAAAATGACAGGAAGAAAAACTTCCACAAGACACCCAAACAGCATGAAAAACTCACAACAGCTATCAGATCCTGGCCGTGAAAGCCTTCGAGAATACATCACCCAATCTTGTTGACGCATATCCATAGTTCTAGCTGTAGTCAGCCAGCCCAAGCAGAAGTGGGTTCTTAAAGGTGAAAGGAGAGGTGAAGAGTCTAATGGATCTGGATGACCCATTCAAGACGAAGCCAATCAGAAATATTCGGAACTTCAGAGTATCTTATTGTTTGGAAATGTCATTTTCCTCTCAGCAATTTTAAGAATTGCAGTTCAGCTCAGAAGGAACAACAACCTTGAGGACAAAAACAAAAAACCTTGAAGTACAAAACACGTTTCTTGTAGCACAAGCTTTTTTTGCCTTCATGTTTTGCAAAGCAGCTTGCGTTATTCTGCAATTGGTCATCGGGAGATAAACATGGGCTTCCTTTGCTGGTTAGAACTACCCAGGCCAGGGGCATGGAGGAAATCTTGTCACACAAGGACACTGTTACTAGGTTCTTGTAGCCAACTGTGAGGGGGCTGCTGCAGTTCAGACAGCCTACCCAAACAGGTAGGTTTTCTGAACTTGCCCAGCATCCTCTGGAAATCTTGGCAGACCTGAAGACTGCCAGACCCCAAAAAGCACTGGGAATGGTTGACCCACCTTGGAGGGAGAAGCCACTATAGGATAAGGACGCACACCCGAGCTAGGTGGAGAATGTTGAACTGTGTAACCAGGTAGGGTCTATAACAGGCATGTCCAAACTTCGGCCCTCCAGATGTTTTGGACCGCATCTCCCACAGTCCTTTACCATTGGCAAAGCTTAGAATTCTGGGATTTGTGGTCCAAAACATCAGGAGGGCCGAAGTTTGGGCAGGCCTGGTCTATAAGGATGAAGGTGGAGGAGGCAGAGAGGAGGAAGGACAGGAGTATCAGGAAAGGAAAAGTAGTGGGTTGATGCAGAGGAGGTTCCTGTGCCAGCCTATGATGTGCGGGAGCTCTTCAAGTATGTTCTGAAGAAGGATTCCTGAACCAGGGTCATGGTGGAGCTGTGGGTACCTAAAGGGGACAGCAAGAGCCCACACAACCATGTAGAATGGAAGACCATGGCTGAGACCACTAAGATACAGGCCCTCCACCACCACCACCACCTACCCTGACTTTGATGCCCACACAGATGTGGCTCTGGAAGCGGGGGTACGGGCAACACCAGCACCAGTGAAAATGGCTGCAATGGCCACATGGAAGGCAACCCTACACTCAGGCAAGGGTGTGGTATAATTCCTCCTTGAAATGGTCCAAGAGCCTGGGCTAGAATGGGGACATTTGGTGGCTCTACACTTTCTATTTTGATCACCCCAATGAGGTCAACTGGGGTCTATAAAGAGACTAAGCTTGAAAGGAAGCCATTGCAGGGATCTGCTGATAAAGCCAGGACTGATAATCTCACTTTCCTCCCAATAGAGCTGGAATTGCCTCAACGTTCCAGTCTGGAGCCTATGGATCTTCAAATATGGGAAAGGACACTCATTACTCCAACCTTTGGTATGGGTGGGCAGTGCTCACAGCAGATCGCATGCAGTTAGACCCCGAAGTCATCATCCCGGTTCATCAAGACATCTTGGAATGTCAGCCCTGCTGAAACCTGGCTCCAATCCACCACTATTCCTAGCTTTATTCTCAGTTTTGGCTCCTAGCTTTCAGATGTGAAAACCTGGCTTATTCCCTTGTTCTTACTGCCTGGCTTCTGTCTCACCTCTGAAAGTTGCCTGTCAAGGCTACAGGTGCTCATGCAGGTTATCCACTCCCAATTCCAAAGCACAATTTATTTGTATGTTACATGAAGGGATGGGACATGGGATAATAAATGCCTTGACTATTCTCTGCAGTGCTTCCCTCCATTATCTATACAGTGCTGCCCCTATTGGTGCAGGGACCGGAAAACAGTCCTGTGTTTGAAAAATGCACCCAAACTGGAGGCATAAAATATTTGCATTGCAAAACTGCACATTAAAAATGTGAATATGTAAACGTATGCACATATGGAGACAGTGAGAGAAACAGAAAGAGTTAAGTACATCCTTGAATGTGGACTCAATCTGGAAAAAATCTTTGAGGTGAAAACGAGAGAATCTTGATGAAACTGAGGCTTGCTCATGGGCACAGGCCTCTGAGCACCTAATTATATACAGGAAATTGCAAAAATCAAATTCCTCAAGCATCCCTAGTCAAGGATGAAAAAGTTTGCCTTAGCAGGAAATCAGCCACTGCATTGGTCTGTTGGAAATGTATATTGAAAAGAATTTTGGTTCATTGTGTCCATATTGCATTATACTATTTATTAGTTATGAGACAGGTAGAAAATGCCACGCTGATCATAATGCAGGTCCTTTTGGTTCATGAGTTTTGCCTTCTCTTTTGGCTTTGTCATCTGGCCCTGCCCTCTCCCAAAAAGTAGAAAGGAACGTGGCCCTTGGCAGAAAGAAACCAAGATAGGTTCTCACTAGAGATGGGCATGAAATGGAAATATAGTGTTTTGTTTGGTTTCCTTTCGGTCTTCATTTTGTTTCATTTAGTCAATAACAGATTTTTTTAAAAGAATTTTTATCACAAAATGAAATGAAATGAAATGATTCATAAAGCTATAAATAATGGGGAGCTTTCTTTTTTTATTTAACAGGGAGCCCACTGCCCTAAATCAAAGGTCCTCCTTAAACCTTCCAATCAATCTGTAAAGAAGCAGGAACCCTAATGGCTAGCTGCTGCCAGGAGGGATCGGAGAGATAAGCTCAACAGCTGATCGAAGGGGAGGGAAGGAAGGAAAACATTTTAAAAATTACCTCCACAGTCCTACTTAATCAGGAAAGCAAAACATTCAGTTTAATAAATCAACTTGCAGGCGCAGCCAGCACAGGGAAAGGAAGGGAAAGTGGTCCTAAAACTGCCATGTCCACAGCCCAGAGAGAGGGAGCAGCAGTAGAGCTCAGCTCCTGGCTAGCTGCAGGCAGCTCAAGATCAGAGATTAGCTCAACAGGCGTGGGGAGGGAAGGAAGGAAAACAAATCCATCAGATTAAAAATAAACCTCCTTTTCACAAGACAGCTGGATCAAGAGGCCTCTCACCACTAGGACAAATTGTTTCATTTCCAAAACAAAAAATGGTATTTTGTTTCATTTCTTGACAACACAGTTTGCTGTTTCGTTTCGTTTCATTTCATTTCATTTCATAACGTTTCGTAAGCTTATGAAATGGCAAAACAGTGTGTCGCTTTTCGTAAGGTGCCCATCCCTAGTTCTCACACCAGGTAACAAGACAAGTGTGAGGGAACATAAGAACATGGCCATCTACATTGTTTTTTATCTTAAGGGAAGTACTCATGACTTCATGAAATAATTGTGTACCATCAAGTCAATTCTGACTTATTCCTACCTTTTTCAGGGCTTTCTAGGTAGGGAATACTCAGATGTTGAAGGCCACATAGGCTGGCTTTTCTGGCATGCACTGTGGGGAAGCAAACTCCCATCATTTACCTCAGAATAAAAAGTGCCATGTAAGCTTCCTTACCATGGTTTTTTTAATTTATAATTATGCATGGTGTGTACACTGTGAAATAATAATAGTAAATACACAATAAATTATTAATACTGTTGAGCTTAAGGGAAATGAAATGGAAGTTGACTGACGCAGGGGGGATGGCTTGACAGATCAAAAGCATTGCCTCTGAATACAAAATATAATTGGCCATACCCATGAGTAAGACTAATTAATGTTAATGCAAATCACAGAAAGAAGAGGGTTTTTAAAAAATAAATGTGCATGTATATTTAAGTCAGTGGTTTAGGTATTTGGCTGCAGAGCCAGAGGTTGAAAGTTTCCAAATAGAGCCAGCCTAGGTGGCTTTAGGCAAGCAAATAGAGCCAGCCTGGGTAGCCTTAGGCAAGATGCTCTGTCCAGGAATACCCCACAGAAGAAGGGAGTGTTAAACCACTCCTGAATATTCACTACAAAGGGTCAACAAGTCCAAACTGACTTGATGCCATAAGATTTTTGTAATTATATTTGAATTGCTGGCCCCATCGTTTCTGACGTTCAGGTCTTTCCAGTGCTAGAACCAAGGAAAAGCAAACTCTTGGGTCAGATTAAAGAGTCAGAAAATTGCAGCTGTATAGACCAAAATGACTAAATCAGGGAGCAGGGCCCTTTGAAACTCAGGACATGATTGATAGTATTCAAAAATCTTACTAAAATTACTTTATTAGACCCAAGCATTTCAATAGCCCAAAGCACCAATGAACATTACGATTAGCTGGAGATAGATGCGTACAATCATATTGGTGTTCAAAGGATAAGATACGGACCCTATTCAGTTGTCCAAAAAGAAGTTAAAGTAAAGTTCTAAAAAGAGAGGGAGAGAATCTCTCTCTCACTCACTCACTCACTGAACACACACACACACACACACACACACACACACACACAAACTGCATGAGCCTGTGAGCGCAAGGTTAGAGAGTACTGCAAGTAAAACTAACCTGGGTTCAATCCCCAGTCTCTCAAGGTTCACTCACTCACTTCACTCACTCACTCACTCTGTACACACACACAGTACACGGTAAAGCAGAACACTGCTGCTTTTTGCTACGTGAAGGACAGTTTGAAGAACAGGTTCACACAGAGTTTTATCATACCCTGCTTGGCAGAGTCCTCCTCAGAGGAGGAAGGCTGTGATGACCAGCCTCAGCAAGAGAGCACTCAGATAAAAGAAGCACTCAGGGTCCCAGGTGGCAGCTCTCCCTAAGAAATATAGGAGTTGAAGCCAGAGCTTGGCCCTTCCTGAGAGAACCCATCCCTCACAGGGGATCATGAAGGCTCTGACAAGGAACAATCTCCAAGCCCAAGAGAACACGAAGGGCTCGATGTTCCGAGAAGAAATTACAAATCTTCTGTAAGTGTATGTACTGCGTGCCCATGCTCATAAACCTTCAATATAGAAACCCTAAAATGAAGTTTCTAATCACTAAAATGTTAGATGCTAAGACTGACAATCCTAGATATTATAGCTAATTTACACAGTGATCAGTAGCTACAATCAAGCCTGCAAACCACTGCTCTATATAGGGCCAATAACTTATTAATAACTTTCACAATATACTATTATAGAAATGTTTAAATCAAGTACAAAAAAATAAGCAACTCCAAAAGCCTTAGTAACCTCTTTTTACCTGGCTATTATGAGCCACAGTGATTTGTTTCCTAAGACATATATGCCTTCCCAGGGCAGTCGTCAGAACTGTAAATTAATGCTTGCAATCTTTCATGGATAATTTATGTCAGAATATTTTTAGAAGCTTGGGCAAAATGCTTTTAGCATTTGAAGCATTATAAAACAAAAACAGCCATCAGATAATTTGCATTGATTCTTTCATAAGCAGAGCCTTTCACATTCAAAATTATTCTGTCAAGAAGGTTCTGTTTAAAGGAGAGCCCATGTAAATAATCCCATCTTTGTTTCCCACTTGGAATTAGAATGGACCTTTCTTCAATCAAAACACTATGAAGACCCCAACATACCATACATAAAGTGAATAGAATCCACAGCAGGAAGGAACTAGACAGTAAATCGCCCACACATCTTTTCTAGATCTACATGCAGATTGATATTCTCAGGCTTCCTTCTCTCTCTTTTTTATTCTTTAAGGATATTTCTTATTTCCTCCTGTTCTTCTTCCTTAGCATAAACCAATAATGGCTGTCAGCCGTTTCAGAAGACCACCACCCTTGCAATCAAAGCTTGTTGTCTCCTGCTTTATTCATTATTTGGATTTCTTTAAGAAGCCAACAGTAAAGCTTCATCTTACTGTACCTTTCTGCCAGTCCCTGTAACATATTAGGTCACAGCACTCTTGTCAGTAAAATGAAAAGTAATTCTAACTACTGTATCTGCATGAGGGTAAATTCTACAGGGCAATGGTTAGATGCATAGCCTCATCTTCAAAATCTTAAATATGGGTTCCACGGTGTGGACACCTGGAAGCAGACTCTAACAAATGGATTTGAATCACACAGTTCAAAATGGCTTGTCATTACTAAAGGAGAGCCACCTCATTCATTTTGGTAAAGAAAACAGTTTCAGTCACTTCCCACTAGTTGACATTTTTTTACCAGTCCTGAAAGATAAGGTCCTCGAGTGACACAATGCCTGTCCCATATCCTAAAATTCTTTTAAAAATAATATTGCTTAACCCTGTCTCTGAAGCTCAGTCATTAATAGGATTCACTGGGAAGATCACTTCGTGTCTGTACATGCTTGGTTTCAGATAACACCTTTTCACAGGGCAGTGAAATTTTTGAGCTAGACATGTGTTGTAATTTTCGTACATGCAAAGAAGTGCAGATGAATATACAGGGGATCTCTTTGCTAATATATCACCGGTTCTTTCTGTGACCTATATTATATTTTGCTGATCAGATTTTTGTTTTTGGGGAACATTGAAAGAGACCTCAGCTTTGAATAAAACTCTTTGTTCACCAACAACTCTATCAGTTTCCTGTGTTGGACTTAGTCAAAAGCTTGTTGGTGTTAAGCAATAAATATTTTAAAATAATTAAAATATATCGCTGATGCTGGACAGATGTAAAAGGAGGGCAAAAATGAACTGGGACGTCATCAAATTGTTTTCCACGAAAATGAATAAATGTTATTTTAGTAATAATTTTTTGTAGTTGTCCTCCTGCTATAAGGAAATTTTGAGCTCTCTATAGAATGAACAAGGCAATCTGTCATTTCGATTAAAGTTTTAAAATATTTTCGACATATCCACAACTCATGACACAGCATATTGTTTCTCCAAGTACTCTACTCACTGAAAAATGAATATTGGTGTCTCATCCCCATTTGGATATTTTCTAAATAGTTTGAATTTGTGCTTGCAAACAATTAATTTGCACAGTCTTGTTCCTTGCCTTTAGATTTCCCTTGCTCTTTAACAGATTGCTGATTGCTTCGTAATTGATTACTGTGAAAAAGATTAAATATACATCAATTTCAAAATATCTTTTCTTAAAAACGTGTTGCTGGGTTGTTGATTTTTGTTTCCAGTAAACATTGCAAAGGTGAATAAACAGTTTTGTTCACAAACAACTCTATCAGTTTCCCTGAATTACAGCTAATAAAACAAAAACAAGGAATATATAACCAGCCAAAAGAGGGAGCATGTGCATTTCATACGAAAGCTTTTAGGGTTTAATTTTTTTAGTTTAACCAATATAATTTCCTCTTTCTTGTATTTCATCAAGAAAGTATTTATCCAAACTTATGACACAGTATTTCTCAAGAAAAAATGAGTATTTCAAATATCCACTGTCATTTTGAGTACTTTCCCTTGCAAAGTCTTGACCTTGCCAGGAAATACCAGGTGCTCTTTAACAGCCAGGATTTGTAATTGGCAAACCACTCCAGTATTAACTGTCACAATAGAAAAATCCATGGAAATGAGGTCACGAAGAGTCGGTTGTTGACTTATACCCAACAACAAAGGTGTCACACAGTTTAGGAGAAACTAGGCCTGAAACACCAGATCACCAAAGAAGCTACCTGGTCCGTGCATGGATGCTATGTAGGGCATTTGGGGATCTTTTAAGTAATTTTCCTATGAGCAGAAAGGTTTTTCTTATCTTATCATGTTTTGCACTCCAGATGTTTTGGACCACTGTTCCCATCTTCTCCAGTCAACACACAGCTAATGACAAGGAATGGCAGAAGCTGTTGTACAAAACATCTGGAGAGCTACAACTGTCGTTGTGGAATTGCCACAATATATGTCTTCATTCCAGATTACAGAATTACATGAGCTGCTATTTGTAGTTTATCATGATTATATTTCAGTCTCTACTTCTTTTTTTAGAATTGATAAATATTCATTTTGGGTCCTTAGCTCTTTTGAGAACTGTACTTTTCAAGGAGCTGTCTTGAAAATGACATTCGTCTTATGCATATGGACAAAGCTATCTATCTATCTATCTATCTATCTATCTATCTATCTATCTATCTATCTATCTATCTATCTATCTATCTATTTATTTATTTATTTATTTATTTATTAGATTTCTGTACCGCACCATCTAGCAATGAGGCTACTCTGGGCAGCTTGCAAGTTCAACAGCACAAACATAAACAGTATACAATATGAATTACCAACATAATAAAACAAAATAAATATAACTAAAACAACAATGAGATCAAAACCAAAGCTAGCAATTGTTTGTTTTATTTGTATTCTGACATATTAATTTTACACAACTGTTCCCTAAACATTGACTGCTGTTCAAACTGCTGCTGTCAACTTTCATAAGGTTATGCAGCCACACTGGTGACCGTGTGACTGATGCAGAATTTTGAAATTCTGGTAAAAGTCTCTTTTTGTTACACAGTAGAAGTAAAAAGATCCACAGAGGAGAATTGCTGCAAAGATTCCTAGAGTCCGCACCTGTCTCATTAACTGGCACTACAAGTCTCAATAACTCGCTCTGAGACATTTGTAGGAGAAAGAATAGAAATAAAATTCTTAGTTTATAAGCCCGGTGGCCTTGGGGACAATATTTTTGGAAACACTTTATCTTGACATTTAATCAGCATTTTAAAGGACATGTGATAGAACCCTTAGAGTCTTAGAACTGCAAAGCTGGAAGAGACCCTATGGATCCTATGGATCACTGAGTCCACCCCTGTCAAGGAGGTACAGTAAGGAACCATACCTAAACCTCTAAACTATCTAGCCATTTCTAAGCCAATCTGTTTTTTAATCGGGCTAGCTCACTTTTGCTGCCTAGAGGCCTGAAGCACATCCGATCTCGCCTGATTTTGGAAGCTAAGCAGGGTCGACCCTGGTTAGTACTTGGATGGGAGACCACCAGGGAATACCAGGTGCTGGAGGCGCCTGGAGTAGGAACTGGCAAACCACTCCAGTATTCCTGCCAAGAAAAACTCCATGGGCATGGGGTCACAAAGAGTCGGTCACGACTGTAACAACACAACAAACACACACACAGCTCACTTTTATTGTACTTTCTGTCCTCCACATAAATAAATAGAGCAAGAGACTGGAAGGACGCAAACTGTCTTGAGGCCATCCAATGGAAACAGACCCGTTGAAGACTCAACACTTATTGTAACCAGATAACATTTTTTTTCTTGAAATGTGACGTGAAAGGCTCCACTCTAATACTGGGAACTTGTGTCACAATGATAAATTTCTAAAAAAATACAAGTCTCAAGGCCAATGGTCTTCTGCATATTCCCAGATATGTGTGAAGAAGGACTTAGAACAGTTAGAGGTGAGGAAGAGGCACACCAAATACATGCCGAGGAACGAACAATGCTGATTTGTCTCGTTCCTTGCATCGCGCGATGCCACGCGGCACAGAAAAAAAAGTTTTTAAAAGTTAAAAAAACCCGGTTCCTCAGGCGGAAAAAATCTGCCGTGCTCTTTTAGAGGTGAGGAAGAGGCACACCAAATACAAGGCCTTCAAAAGGCTCTTTTTCCTCCGCTCTTTTCTCAAGGCCCAAAGGCTATAAACTGAATGCAACATGTTTGAACTAAGCCATGGATTGAATTAAGTCCTGCACCAAACCGGGAGGGGGGGGGGGGAAGCAGTGGGGCTGAACTGCTTTTAAGATTCCCCTTCATTTTTAAAATGAAGTTCCAATCTAGATCACATAAGTGGTCCATCATGGCCTCAATCAGGACTTGTGCAAAATAGAGGGGTTGGGAAGTCACAGCATGCAACTCGGGAGCTGTGGTCACTTGTATTCATCATATATTAATCATATATTTCACATATATTTGTGAAGGTGAATTTTCAAAGCAGCCCAGCTGTTTTGCAATGATTGGTATAGGGCTTAATCCAATCCATGGCTTAGCTCAAAAAAGTTAGCATTGTGTTTCTGTGTTTAGCCTTTGGGCCTTAAGAAAACAAGATAAATTCAAATGCAGAGTGCCTTTAGGTATGTACAGGCCAAATTTCATCCCCCCCCTCCCGCATAGCATGCAAGTCCCTTTTGTACCACGAGATCTTCAGAAGCTGTATCGAAAATCAGTAGAAATGTCCTTGAAGCTGCCTACAACTGTGTTCCAGCATGTGTTGTCACTAAGCTGCTGAAGATTTTCTAAGACAAATGGCAACCTCATCACTGTACATTTGGTGATCTCAGAAAGGATTCAAGGAAAGGTATGGAGGCTCTTATTTCTAGTCATATTGTTGTCTTTGGGCATTTATACACCACCCCTAAACTCCACCGCAAATGGCTCCCAGCTCCGGAGCTTAAAAATGTTTCCCCACCAGCTCCGGAGTTTACAGGCATTTAAGTGCGACCCCACCCACTTTAGTGCGACCCAGCGCACTTTTCTTGTACCTTCTCTCTGGAGGTGAAAATTCTTTGATGCGGTGCAACGATAGTGAGTGCGGGGCTCTCCTCGCTTCTGTTTGCTGTTTTTTGGCTCCCGCCCCTTTAAGAGCTACTTAAGAGTTACTTAAGAGCTACTGGAATGTTGCCGGGGCAAGAGCCGGCAAGAGCGAGAGGCAGAACGGGAGGTGTGCCACGGTCTTTCTTCCTTTTTTTCTCCCTCCCCTCACACAGCCAGCAGCCAGGGTGGGAACACAGGAAGAGCGACAAGCCCCTAAGATCTCTGGTCCGAATTTAAGGGACCAGCGGATCTTAGGGGTCGTGTAAAAGCGCCCTTTGTTACCAGTTCATGTTACCATAATAGCAGTAGAACCTAAATCACAACAGCATACAAAAATGGCTCTATATGTGCCGTTCACTGGGCTTCATGACATATGAGAGGAATTATTACGTTTGATCTTTGTGAATCACGATGAGATGCAGGTCTATTCAGAGAGGAGGCTGTCACGATGATTCCACCCAATCTAGGCAGCTGTTATATATGTATGCATAAATAATGATAACAGGCTCGTATGTTGCACAAGCTGTGGACGCATGACTGAGAAGCAAGCATTCATAGGCTGTGTGCTCATATGATTGGCAGATTGGTCACAGAATACAGGACCTGAGTGATTAGTTGGCACATTTTGGATGTGAAGTGACAGTGAGTCAGAGGGTTAGTTGGAGACTCCATCTTGGGGCAGTCAGTAGATGACAGTTTTGAAAGAGAATTTTGTATGTATTATTTAATCATGAGTTTTGGATATTGGAGTGCAGTTTATGGGGAGTGTGTGGAAGAAGAAGAAGAAGAAGAAGAAGAAGAAGAAGAAGAAGAAGAAGAAGAAGAAGAAGAAGAAGAAATCAAGACAATTCTGACTTCGGGTGACCCTTTGAATAAGAGATGTCCAAAATGTCCTGGCCTCAGCAGCCCTTCTCAGCTCTTGTAAACTCAAGTCCGAGGTTTCCTTTAGGAAGCAAATCTATCTTATATTTGATCTTCCTGTTCTCCTACTGTGTTCACCTTTTTCAAGCATTCTCGTCTTTTCCACAGAATCCATCTTCTCATGAGGTGCCCAAAGTAGGACAGCCTCAGTTTCAACATTTGTGCTTCCATAGATTGTTCAGGCTTGATTTGCTCTCGTACTCACTTGTTTGCCTTTCTGGCAGCCCAGGGTATCTGCCAAACTCTCCTCCAACAACACATTTCAAGGCTTTCTGGGTAGAAAATACCCCGAAGAGGTTTACTAGTGTTTTCTTCTGGGGCATTCTGGGGCTGTGTAGCTTGTCCAAGGTCACACAGGCTGGCTCTTCTCCAGGAAGTAACAGTGAGGAAGGAAACTCCCAGCCTCTGTTTCCACAGCCAGATAACCCCAAACACGGGGGGGGGGGGGAATCAGCAACCTTTGTTTTCCCCAGACGTAAAGCTAGATGAAAAATGTTTCATGTCTGTCTCTAATAGGTTTGCACTTTTTAAAAGGCCAAAAATATGTATCACAAGAGAGAAAGATCCTGTGGGAGGTTGACTGAATATCCTACTGCTAAGGGTAAAAATGTAGCCTGAGCACCTTTCATCTTACCATCATAAAGGCACTGATAAAAATGCAATGGTAATGTAATGCTACAGTATTCAACTATGATAAATTCTGTGCTAGTTGCTAATTCTGAACACTCCATCACTTTTAAAAGGGCACCAAACAGGTATTGCTTTCATTTCTTCATTCTTATGTGCTGGGACCCGAATGGGGTCTAGAAATGTTCTTATAATTGAATCCATTAAAAATATTATCCCGTCTATTTCCATAGACTTTGTAGAGAGGAGAGGCTACCAAAATATGCACAAAGAGAATGTAAAATGTCAGGAACGGGGCTAGCATAATCTGCTCTCCACAAGCTTACTTAAAATAGATGAACCAATGCCTGAATGGGGAATGATAGGCAAATCTATTTTTATTCTTATACAGTATTAGGAAATAGGAGCAGTTTTGCTTGTCTTTCCCTGTACTTGTGGGAATGATTTCCAGCCCACGGGCTAAACTAGGAACCCATTTATCTAGAATAGAACTCCATTTTCCTGGTTACACAATTGGGTGTGCGTGAGTTTAGCTTTTGTGAAAAGTTTGTCATACACGAGGTATCTTGTAATAAGGCAAGGGGTTCAAGGAGTCTCTGGGCCCCACACAGAACACTGAAAAGGGCAGAAAAGATTTTTTAAAATTAAACTAGAGGTGGTCAGAAGTCTACTTCTAGTTTTCAAGAGATTAAATGACCCAGGGACCCCTACGGTCTGTTTGCAAGGAGAAGCGCTACTCATGGAGGCATCCAGGACCTGCCATTTGTCTTTTCATCAGGAAAAGGCAGTGGTGGGGAAAACACCTCTCTACCTCCAGTCTCTCAACTGGAAGACACATACTGCCATGAAGAGGAGGAGGGCAGACACTCTGAAGTGGCAGCGTGTTATCATTGTTAGGGAAGTGTTATTTTCTTCCACTTCCCTAACATTCTTAGCTCTCTTGCCCTGAAGGAAAGAGACAAGATAAATGTTCAACAAAATGATGTACAAGAGCAATAACTTTCCAGTTGTGTTGTTTTTTTTTGGGGGGGGGGGAGAGACAAAAAGTCAACCCTGGGGAAGAAGACGAAACTTGATGGCTGAGCCGGTTTTGTGTTACATAAATGACCTTTAAAAAGCAGGGCTCTCTGTGGAATAAGAATGAACACTGCCCCAAAACACTAGCAGCATTACCTCTCTCGTCTTATTTAACATTCAACCCCGTCTGTGGTGTGCATTTTTCCCCTTTCACATTCCTAATGCAATGTGAGAAAGTGTGAGAGAGCTCCAAGAGCAATTCTGCTCAGTTAAACAGAATTGTCAGTATTTACTTATATGCCCAACATTACTCAACAGGTTGTAAAACTGACTTTCTGCACTGGAGACAAATGAGCAGTTGAAGCAGTCCAAAAAGAGGAGATTAGTCCAAAGCCAGACCCAGGCCTACCAGCAAGCAAAGTGAGATTACCACTGAAGATAGCAAGCAGATAGCAGATCAGGTATAACGTGGAGGGGCAGAGACGCGTGGGCTGCTTAGTGTGTCCATGCTGACATTTTAATGCCAAGGATGGGAAGACGCACGCTCAGCCCTTCTGCTTATTGCAAAATAAGCCAGCTGGGTTTAGGTACCAAGCATCTTGACATTCAGGGCATCCTTTATCACTTTCCCTTAGGTAACAAAATGTGTGGGTCCAGCCTTTCCTGGTATACACTTGGGAGTGAGGCTTTCTGCGACTTGACATAAGATGCACAGTGTGATCCTATTAATTTTAACCAGGCAAGAAATCATGATGTGTCCAATGGAATTTACATCCAGGGAAATGAGCACAGGATTGCATCCCACTCCTTGCGCGCTTGTCCAGGAAAATTGATGTTACCAAACAACATCAAAAAATAAAAGTATCAGTGAGATGAGGGAGGAGGGAGGAGTAGTGGGAAAGAGATAGCATGTCTCTCCTGGTTAAACAAGGATTCCCTAAAAGTTTGCCAAAAGCTTCTATCTTCTACCCTTAATTACCTGCTTTCTAGTGAGGGAATAAATCTGTAATGGCAATGGCACAAACCAACAGAGCTTATTGTGGATTTGCATTTGCATGTCGTAAACCATAAACAACAACATCAGTCTAGCACTGTTACCACACATGATGAGTTTTCACAGCAAAGGGCCTGTCATCCCGCAAAGAGATAATTCTTTAACGGAAACCAGAGAAGGTTCTCCAGGTACGGGATGATAATGTGCTGTCTAGTCAATACTGACTTATGATGAACCTTTTCAGGGTTTTTCAGGTAAAGAGTACTCAGATGGGTTTACCTTTCCTTTCTCCTGGGGGTATCCTGGGGCTCTGTAGCTTGCCCAAGGCTTCACAGGTTGGCTCTTCCTCTGGGGGGGGGTACAGTGGAATCAAAACTCCCAGGCTCTGGCTCTGCAGACAATTACTCCACCTCTCAAAATCAGAGCATTTTGTAGCATCCACTAGCTCTCTGTTGCACATGTGAAAGAACGTGTCCATGGCCATTAAATCAACAGAAATAATATTTCAGCTTTCATTCATTCATTCATTCATTCATTCATTCATTCATTCATTCATTCATTCATTCATAACCCACATTTCTCTTTAAAGATGACCCAAGGTGACTTTTGACAATCAAAAGACAGAATTTAAGTGAATTGCAATGAGTACACAAAGAGATGAATGAATACAAAACCAAAACACCTAAATGACACCAAAACTCATTCAATGCGTAAGGGACAACAGTCTATTTTTAAAAATCCACCTGGCAGCCCTTCTGTCAGGGCAAGCTTGCCTTAATATTACACTATTCTCAGACTCGTTTTCAAACAACAATGTGCTACACATGTCTTGTTCCACAAAATGAAATGTACCCATCCCAAAGATACATGTATGGATCTCTTGTGGAGCCCCTCAACCTTGGAATCTGGTCAAGCCTTGCTTCCTTGAAGATGTGGTGGTTTGAGTGCTTGGTTGCAGGAATATATGTTTACACTATCCAAACCATGGGTGAAGGTGGGCTGGCAGTATGTGTTGAGAGACATGACAGTGGGAAGTATTGAGGTAACTGTTGAGAGGAAAGCTCTCACAACTGAGAAGGCCTGGTTGCTAGCCAATGTTTGTACATTAATTTTAGAGACCCTGTCTTGCCTCTCGGCGGAATGGACATCAATTTTATCATGTTCACTGTGTCTGTTTTTTTCTTTCTGGTTTAGGTTTTATTCTCTCTCATGTTTAGTTGTAAAAGAATAGATCAGACCAGTCCATTATTATTGCTTTATTCAGTATTGTAATTGAATGGCTTGGCATTTCTATTACATATTAGTCGGCTTTTTTTTGGTTACGTAGTCAAGTTGCTTTTGAGTTATGGTGACTCAAAGAATTAAGAATCTTGGAAAGGAATTAATATTAAGAGCATATTAAGAATATCTTGCAAACTCATTCTTAAACTCATAATATTAAGAATATCTTGCAAACTCAAGTACATAGTCAATCTATTTTCTATTAGGGCCTTTTTAAACTAATGCTGTTTTCCTAGCATTATAGTCTTTCCACCAAGGCTTCTTTTCTCACAATACCTCCAAATTATGTCAACATCCGTGTTGTTCTTTTCGCTTCTAGAGAGAGTTCAGGCTTGAATCCACTAATTTGTCTTTCTGGCAGGCTCTGATATCTATAAAGTTCTCCTTCAGCACCATAATTTCAGTGAATTCGTTTTTTCCTGTCAGTGCTTTTCATAGTCCAGCTGTCACATATACAGTCACCAGGAACAAAATGTTATTGGCTTTGGTCTCCAGTGACACATGCTTTCATTTAAGAATCTTTTCTCATTCCTTCAGAGGTACCCTTCCCAAGCTCAGGTTTCTCCTAATTTCTTGGGTGCAGTCTCCATTTGGACTGATGATTGACACAATGGGTAGAGAATCTTGAACAATTTTGGTTTCCTCAGTGTCAACATGAAACTTACATAACTCTTCTGTATTGTTTGTGTCTTCTTAATGAGCCAATACTGTTTTACTTTGCATTTTTTTCTGTAATCTTTATCAGTAGTTGTTTCAGGTTGTTGCTACTTTCTGCCTGCAATATCATAAATTAATAATGATATGCTGTCGAGTCAACTTTGAATTATGTTGACCCTTTCAGAGTTTTCCAGGTAGAGAATACTCTGAAGTGATTTACCATTCTCTTCTTCTTTTTTCTTCTTTTTTTAGTTTTTATTTAATAAAAGACAAAAAAGACAAAAGACAAATTAGAAGGAAGACAAAACATCAACAACAGTGCACCCCTTCACCAACAGGACCGCTCTTCTTATTTACATTCATTATCCTCCCCTCCAGAACAAAATTGATTGTTGCATGGAAGCCTTACCCTTATCTCTTACAAGCACATATTCAATAAATCTACTTCATACATCATAAAATATCTCTTTTTAACTCTCGTTTTTTAATATTTAAAGTACATGTCAATTTATCATTTAACGCAATATTCCATATTTCATTGTACCATTCATCCAAGCATAGTTCATGTTTAGATTTCCAATTTCTAGCAATTATTAATCTAGCCGCAGTCAATAAATTTGTAATCAACTCTTTAGCTTTAAAATCATAATTATTATCAACGAATATTGATAACAAAGCCATTTCAGAATTGGGCTCTATATTCCTTTCTAATATGTCATTTAATTCTTTAAAAATACATTTCCAAAATTTTTGAATCATTTTACATTCCCATCACAAAGGGAAAAAGTACCAATCTCATTGTCACATGTCCAACAAAACTTAGAAAAATTAGCATTTATTTTTGCTCTGGTTTCTCTTCAGATTGTATAAATCTTTCACCTTTTACCATTCTCTTCTTCTGGGACTTTGCAGCTTGCCCAAGGCCACACAGGCTGGCTGTCCTCATAGGAAGCAAGGTGAAGAAGTGAAGTCCCAACCTCTGGCTCTGTGGCCACTTATTTTAAATTACAAAGCAAAACAAGGTGTGCTATTTATATACCACCAGATTGCTTTTAAAGCACACTTTGGATAGTTTACAATTACTGTAAATTATACAGACTATGCACTGTCCTCCCCACCACGAGCTGGGTACTCAATTTACTGACATTGGAAGAATTTAAGGTAGAGTCAACTTAGAACTAGCTACCTGAGCCTGCCAATTCAGGTTGTGAGTAGAATCCTGACTGCAGTACTGCAGTTAAACCATGTTATATCTTGAACCATATCATATCTTAAATTATTTTTGTTTCCTCAACCCAATTTCACTCCTCCTCCCATCTGCTTCCATCAGTTGGTCTACTGACACTATAGTCATTTGTCAGTCTTGATTGTACATATGCCAGGGCTGCCCGAGCCTGGCTACCACTTATAGAAGAAAACAGAGCAACATCTCTCTCTCTCTCTCTCTCTCTCTCTCTCTCTCTCATCCTGCTGCTTAGTACGCAGAGAGAAACTGACTCAGCTCAGGATCATTGTCTCAGATTGCATACCCAGCAGTTATTAAGAACTGCCTTCCCCAACATCCTGACTTTCTCTAGCATTGGGAGACTCTGGTGGTGATAATGCTAAGGTTGGAATTGAGTGAGTCCATCGACACCTATATCTATATAAATAATGGTAAATGGAAAAATCATAATGCTATTACAAACTCCCTGGGCCAACTCTTAAATATACAACCAAACAAAATCGACTTAAGGGACATCGAACGGCTGCCAGTGCACAGGAACCACCAGAGGCTGCTTTTAACTTTCGATCAAATTGTAATACCTTCCATGCTATTTAAGATGAAAAACCTTCTAGCTAGGTACTCGATCGGATTGTCAAGGGTCTTCCGGGAATCATCTCGTCCCTCCGTGCTGGGATTATGCCCAAGCAAGCAAAACCAGGAGATTAACAGAAGACAATCTGATCTTTGTAACCCTTGTAACCTTGATGACATGCAACCCTCTACTATATCAACTGCCCCCAACAATGAAGCAAGGGAGAAGGTTTCCAGCTTCAAGAACAGCTCCAAGTCCCAGGCTGACCTTGCTCTCAAATCTTCTGAGGATCTGCCAAACCACGGACACCATAAACTCAACTCTACAACTTTCCACCCTTTGTGCGAGCAACACTCATTGACAGCAGATCCACAAATGGGAAAAACAGACTCCGAAGAGGACATAGTAACTGCCCCAATAGTCCCACTCTCTCCGAGCTGTGAAATACACACATCTAAAACTGCCGAGATGTTCACCTTGGTTGACGCCACAGATCAACTTGATCCCCCTTTGTTTTTTGACTACAGAAACCCAAAGAGGACCACACAACACCTGGATGATTTTGAATCTCACCCTCTCACTTCATCAAATACTGTTAAGAACTGTGATCTTAGGTCAACTCTCCCAATGGAAACAGGAGATTTCAATAATCTTGAGTCCTCAACAGCCTCTCCCAGCACAGACATTCAATCTCAATTATCAGGCAAAGACAGTTTGATAATGAGCCAACAGTCCATGAAGGCGGTACCCAATAATTGTTGCATACAGTCTGAGAGTTCCCAAGACCTTCAGAGGATAATATCAGATCCTTGACTAGCTGTCTCCAATCACCCTTTGAGAGACTCCACCCTCAACCCTAAACTTATATCCTGGAATATCGCAGGGTGGGAACGGAAGGCATCCGATCTGGACTGGATTGAGTACCTGAGTACATTTGACATCATATGCCTTCAAGAAACATGGACCCCTAGAGAAATCCACTTGTCAGGTTTCCAAACCTTTTGTTTGCCAGCTTATAGGATCCATAGAAAAGGGCGTTATAAAGCAGGACTCTGTTGTTTAATAAAATCGACCCTCAATATCCCGGTCAAACAATTACCAACAAAACCTCCTCTGGCTCAGGCCTTCCTTTTTAAATACGCCCTGGATCAAATAATCCTGGTTAATGTCTATATACCTCCTTTTTCAGCGCCTCCATCGGCAAGTAATATATGGTCCACCTTGAAGAATTATATAGACTCTATATGCATAAGTTATCCCAGGTCCTCCTTAATTATAGTTGGAGACTTTAATGCTAGACTGGGACCCAATAATGATAAACTAATTGAATTTATGGATTGGGATAATGAGGATCTGATACCACCTATGTTCCAGGAATCTAGAAATTCCAAGGATCCTATTTTTAACCAAACTGCATCCCATATGATTGATCTTTGTACCTTCCTTAACCTTAGAATTCTTAATGGCTCTTCCTTGAGTAGAACATCTGGAGACCTTACCTTCACTTCAAGTAACGGATGCAGTGTAGTGGACTATATACTAGTTTCACCAGATTTCTTTAGCAAAGTAAATTATTTTAAGATCGATACCCGTACAGAAAGTGACCACTTACCAATTCTTATGGACTGGCAGTGGGTAGTAACATCACTATTGGAAGTTCCGACTAACCTTCCCTTCCAAATTCACAAAAGAGTTAGGTGGTCCATCAAATCTCAAGGGCAATTTGAGGAATGGTCTGCCTCCACCAAAGCTCTCCAATTACGACAAATTATATCTCAATCCACAGCTTTGACTGATGCCATAACAGCCTACCAAGAATTGTCCAAAACCCTTTTAGATTCTTTAGTACCATCTGGCACATCAAACCCCCCCATCAGGCGCTCAAGTTGGTTTGACTCTGAGTGTATGATCTCCAAGAAAAAACTCAGACAAACCTTTCAATTGGTGAGAGCCCTTCCTTCCCCTGAGTCATTTAGATTTTACACACTTGCAAAGAAAGAAACTGACCTCCTTTTGAAGGAAAAAAGACACGCTTATTCAATGAAGAATTGGACTCAGCTCATCCACACATTACACTCCAAGAATGCTAGAGAATTTTGGACGATCGTTTCAAAAGCCTATGAGACTGTTAGCCCTATAGATACTGCACTAATCTCTTCAGAAGAATGGACAGCTTATTTTTCCAATATATTCTCAACACCAACACCATCTGATCTTCCTAACCAAATCCAAATTCCTTCGGAAATTCCATTGTGGTCTCCTGTCTCCAAGGAAGAAATAGTTGAATTAATACACACCTTGAAATCTGGGAAAGCACCAGGTTTTGATGGCATCCCAGCTGATTTGATCAAAAACTATATCCACTGGTGGGCAGAACCCCTGGCCCAATTATTTACGCTGATCGACCAGTTTGGGATATTGCCAGAATCCTGGTTAACCTCCATAATAATACCAATTTTTAAAAAAGGGAATCCTAAATTACCATCCAACTATCGGCCAATAAGCTTGCTCCCAGTGATAGGGAAATTGTACGCCAAACACCTTCTGACCCGCCTCTCAGACTGGATGCGTGTTAACCAACTCCCACCTAAAGAACAAGTTGGTTTCTGCCCGGGTTCATCTACCCTTGACCATGCGCTGGTGCTAGATTTTTTAGCTGAGAAATACTCTTGTAAACTCAAGGGGAAGTTGTATGCTGCATTTATTGATTTACGGGGAGCATTTGATTCCATCAATAGACCTCTCCTATGGACCAAACTAACTAAACTGGGCATGGAGCCACGTTTGCTATTTCTGATACGCAAATTATACTCAGCAAACACTGGTAAAGTGCGTTTAAACCATAATGGTCATCTATCCGAGAACTTCCCAATTACCAAGGGTGTTAAGCAGGGATGTGTCCTTGCACCATCACTCTTTAATATATTTATGTCAGATGTATCAGAACATCTTGCTAAAGCAGGAAACCATGCTCCTAGAATGAATTCCCACCCAGTCCCATTGTTATTGTATGCAGATGATACTGTACTCTTGTCCATTTCTAGGGTAGGACTTAAACACCTATTGTCGGCCTTTTCAGAATATTGTGCACTTAACAAGCTCACCATCAATACTGAAAAATCTAAAGTATTAATCTTTTCCAAAAGTTGGACTAAGGAGACATGGGCACTTGGAGGTAAACCCCTTGAACAAGTTACAACTTTTAGGTATCTGGGTTTCCTGTTCCATCATCGACTTAACTGGTCATCCCACCGAAAAGCCACCATAGCTGCCTCAAAAAATCATCTCCTGGCAATTTCAAGGTTCCATTTTCACTCTGGGAATCAGTATGTTCCAGCCGCACTCCAAGTCTTCATGGCTAAAGTAACTAACCAACTCCTGTATGGAGTACCAATCTGGATTGAGGCTGCCAATCAGGAAGTAGATCGTATTGCAGCTATTTTTTACGACGTATCTTGGGTGTACCAAACTCGATCAACCTACCAACAATATGCTGTGAACTTGGGCTTCACCTGCCCTCAACACTAGCGTGGACAGCCACTATAAAGTATTGGTTACGCATCCATTTTCAAACGCGTCCCAATTCCCTGCTAAACAATCTACTAAGTGACACCTATAGATCCAAATGGTATCAGAACATCTGCATAAAGATAGCGTCTATTGGAGTTGATTTAGACTATTTATCCAACTGCAATGAACAATTCTTATACAACTTTATTCGTCAAAGACTTTGGGACATTGAGAGACAGAATATTGTTGGAAGAGTTAATCCAATCTGCTCCCCTTTATATTATGGCCTAACCCTCAACCCAGAATTTGGTTCAAATTATTTCAAGAATCTCTTGAATCCTCAAGAGAGACGGGCATTTATGTTGGCAAGACTGAACATCTTTCCTTCCACTGTCACTCTAGGAAGATACTCTAAAATGCCTTACAAGAGCAGACTCTGTAAATTCTGCAGGTTGGAACCTGATTCTGTTGCACATATTCTGACTCGATGCACCGGCCATCATATTAATCGATGGCAATTAATTGGCTCCATTATTTCCAAATTTTCAACAACCCCTGAGACTATTACTGCTATTCTCTTGGAAGACAAAGATAAAAGTGTGACAGAGCTAGTAGCCAAATATTTATTACTAATTTCTCAAAAGAGTAGCCCTGCTTCCTTTTAAGTTTGGTTTATGGTAACCCCAGATTAATATGGTTGCTATTCAGGCGCTGAGAGGTTTGCCTATTGTAACTATTTTAATGACTTTTTTATGCCAATAAAGGTGACTTTGACTTTGATGATGATCTATATATCTAGAAAGTTGTATAAGTATAGTTATTAGGATATTATTATTCCAAATTTTAGTTTACAAAAGGAACTCAAGTGCATTGCTTGTTATTTTGAGATGTTCAATTTAGCATTCTCTTTGCTCTAGTCACAAACAGAAGGCATGCTTGTATCTTTTAAAGCACTGCATTTCTGTTGTGCTAGAAAACAAAAATGAAATGGTATCTCATTTCCTCTCATCACCAGTTCTGATTTTGTACCTTAGAAACAAATCAAAACTTCCTTTGTCACTTAGGATTTATGGGTAGCTCATAGACCAAGCAGGGCATGTGCCTCCCCCTCCCCCATTATGTGATATCTTTGGGCGCTTTTACACGACCTCTAAAATCCACCTGCAACTTAAATTTGGACCAGAGATTGTGTGGGCTTGTCGCTCTTCCTGCGTTCCCACCCCTCCGCACTCCATTGTTCCTGTCTGCGTGAGGGGAGGGAGAAAAAAAGGGAGAAAAAAATGCAGGCTCACCTCCGTCTGCCGGTGGAAGCAGCCCCGAGCCGCCCGCCGTGATTCCTGTTTCTTAAAGGGGCAGCGGGGACAAAAATAAACAGAAGGCAAGGGAGCCCGGCATTCCCAGCTTTTACAATGTTAGTATAGGAGAGAACACTCTCAGGATGCTGAATGAAAGTTTATTAAAAGAGCCCAACGCGTTTCGGCCCAAATGGCCTTCTTCAGGGACTTTTTCACTGTGCTCAAAGAAACTCTGGAAACAGTTCCAGAGTTTCTTTGAGCACAGTGAAAAAGTCCCTGAAGAAGGCCATTTGGGCCGAAACGCGTTGGGCTCTTTTAATAAACTTTCATTCAGCATCCTGAGAGTGTTCTATACTACCATTGTCTGTGGATGCTCCAGTCCTTTTACCTTGGTCATCAGCTTTTACAATGTGCATCAGAAGGTTTTTTACCTCCTGGAGGCCAGGTACCTGAAAAGTGCGCTGGGACGCACATAGGTGGGTGTGGTCGTACTTAATTTTTTTTAAAGTCCGGAGCTGGTGGGAAAACATTTTTAAGCTCCGGATCTGGGAGCCCTTTGCCTCGGATTTTAGGGGTCGTGTAAATGCGCCCTATGTTTGGACTGATAAAACCAGGACAATTCCTGCCAAAATACCTATCAAAGTCTTTAAAATACTTTTAAAATGTATCTTTCAAAAGTAACTAGAAAATGTTAGTCAGTAACAAAAACTGTGGATTTCTGAAATGTTATTTAATTTTACCGTTATTACCTAGACTCATAATTAGCTACATGTAGCTTTGATATTTATAATTACACTCAAGGCCACTTTTGCTCGCTCGCTCTCGCTGTTTACTGGGTGAGTTGTGAGCCACATCAGGTGCACTCGGCTCATGCATAAATACGTCCATGACACAATAATGCACAGTACTGTGTGTAGAATAGCGTATGGCTAGCACTTTCATTTTAGGAAGTTAGGGAAGTGTGGGTTAGAATGCAGAGAAAACTAATGTCCCCCACCCTTACCTTCAGCCTCAGTATACCTGACTGCCAGATGCTGCAGGCAAACTCAGTAGGGGTGAATTACCTCATCTTGTTGAAGACTTCCCCATCTCGCTGACCATTTTTACACTGGGGCTGTTTCACTACAGGGGTCTATGATCAAAGGCAGCAAGGCAGCCTACATACCGCATTTATATCATTTTCCAAAGGAGGAAAGTCCATATCAAGATAAAGCCTGGGCTTGAGCACAACCTTGGTGACTTTACGTATAATATACTGTATCTATAAGATGTTGATCTTAGCAGTATGAGGCTGAGGGAAAATATAGTAAACCACCACACTGGAGAGATTACTCTCAAAGGGATTGCACCAAATAATCAATATATGTAATTGCACTTCACTGAAAAAAGTATACCCAAAATGCTGCCCAAACAGCAAACAAACAAACCAGTTCTACCAGTTGAACAATACTCATGTCAAAAATTTCAGGTTTATACACAGCTGGGTTATCATGCAGTTGAGAGGGAGAACTATTGAGGAACATGGCAAAAGCAGCACGGGGAAAAAATGCCCTGATGAAAATTTTTCAATACAAGTTAAAATTGTTATAAAATGGAATATTCTATAATGTGCAGAAAATGGAAAAGTAAGGGTAGGAGGACACTAAAGATTGTCTACAGGTGATATATACAATATAGTACATTTGAAAAAGGAAGATATACTTTTGCAATTTTCTTGGGCTTCTACTTGTCTTGCAACCTCCTCTTTCCAGTGGGTTTAGAAACAAACTAGGTGATCTAACCATATGTCTGGTTATTTTGATCTGCCTGGCAACAATTGTGATGAATTATCTCCGCAAAATGGTTCCTTAGATTATCTTTCCTTTTACTTGAACTGCCCAGAGTAGCTTTTCTGGTAGATGGTTGCGGTATATAAATAAATAAATAAATAAATAAATAAATAAATAAATAAATAAATAAATAAATAAATCTTTCCTTTTACTTTACCAGTTCAGTGAAGCCCAAGGTCTGAACATAAGAACATAAGAAGAGCCATGCTGGATCAGGCCAAAGGCCCATCTAGTCCAGCTTCCTGTATCTCACAGTGGTCCCACCAGATGCGTCTGGGAGCGCACAAGACTAGATATCTGTCTCCTGATACCACTCCCCTGCATCTGGCTCTTGAAGTACCCTGTTTTTAAGACTGGAGATTACACATCTCCATCATGGTTTGTAACCTGTGATGGACTTTTCCTCCAGGACTCTGTCCAATCCCCTTTTGAAGGCATCCAGGCCAGATGCCGTCACCACATCCTGTGGCAGGGAGTTCCACAAACAACACGCTGGGTAAAAATATGTTCTTTTGTCTGTTCTCACTCTCCCAACCCTCAGTTTGAGTGGATGTCCCCTAGTTCTGGCATTTTGTGAGAGGGAGAAGAATGTCCCTCTATCCACTTTATTCATGCCCTGCATTATTTTGTACATCTCAATCATATCTCCCCTCAGGCACCTTTTTTCCAGACTAAAGAGCCCCAAATGTTTTAGCTTTTCCTCATAAGTGAGGTCCCCCAGCCCAGTAATCATTTTGGCCACTCTCTTCTGCACCTTTTCCAGTTCCACTATGTCTTTTTTGAGATGCGGTGACCAGAATTGTACACAATACTCCAGGTGCGGCCTTACTATCATTTTGTACAATGGCATTATAATGTTGACTGTTTTATTTTCAATCCCCTTTTTGATTATCCCTAGTATGAAATTGGTCTTCACCGTTGCCACACACTGGGTAGACACCTTCATTGAGCTGTCCACCAGCACACCAAGAGTGTTGAGACCACAGCAAGCTAATCCTGCTGCGAGCTGTCGGATTTTACAAGTTCCAATGAATAAAATCCAACACGAGAGATCCAGGCAAATTACTAGTTTATTAGGCCCAATAAGATGGTAAGGCGAACACGAATCACCCAAGGCAGTAGTGAGACGGTTCGCAACCCAGGACAAAAGGACCCCAAACTTTATTTCCTCCCTTCCCGCCCCACAAAGTGGTACCTCCTCCAGGGTTGGGCTAGGGGTGGTGTTGTGGGGATCACCAATGAGGTGAGTCCATGTGTCTCTTGGGGGGGAGGTCCTGGGCGTTCCACAGTCCATGGCCCGGACCCCTGCTTGGGTGGATTAGGCAAGAATTAATCCCTTAATGTGTGGCCAGGAGGTTTGACAATGAGAGGGGAGAAGCCAGTATTGTCCAAATGCCTGGGTAACCAGAAAACAATTAACAGGTAGATGGGGAGACGGAACAATCACAATGGGGGGTGAGGGAATCACAATGAAGGTGGAAAAGCTAATCCGGAAAGTCCTTTGCTGCCAGACTGTGTCTTGAATGGATGTGGAGATGAAGCAATGATGTGCCTCAGGCTGTGATATCATCTTTGGCCCATCTGTTGGGTGTACATGCTGGCGCTGCTTGGAGAAAATGGAGTCTCAGTGGATGATTCCTCTTCAGCCATGCTGGTGCCCCCCTTATTGCCCCAAAGTGACTCACATAGTGACTCAGGTCCAGAAAAGCAGAGGAATACAAGGACACAGTCCCAAACATCTGGTTTTCAGCGAGGCAGAGTATAGAGGAATAGGAAAAGCCAGGAGGAGATGGGGCAAAAGAGAGGGCAAGAGAGGGGGAGAAAGGGAGAGGGAGAGAGAGAGAGAGAGAGAGAGAGAGAGAAGGGGGGAGAGAGGGGAGAGGGAGGGGGTCTTGGTTCCGTTGAGGCAATGGGGCTGGCATTTACTACTATGGAAGGTCCTCAACTTTTGGGAATAAAGGCTTGGAATCATTCCCCGGGGTGGTGGGGGCTAGAAATGTCCTGGATCATGTCTTCTAGCTGCAAGCTTTGGAGTTTGGGAATGGGCAAGGCAATGGAAGGGTTAAATAGCGAGGTGGGATATGGAAAAAAGGGGGTAGAAGGGCTAGGTGACAGAAATGGGGGCCCTTAGGGAAGGAAAAGCAAAGGGCAGATTGAGGGAGATGGGTAGGAAATAGGTCCACATGCTTTGAGCAAGGGTGAGGAAAGGGTTAATGCATTTTGGACAGAGAGAGGAGAGGGTTAAAAAGCTTTGGAGATGGGATGGGAAAGGGTTAATCCACTCTGGAGGGGCCATTTGGCTGGAGTCTTTAGTTGCTGGCCGATCGGTTAATCAGTTCCCCAAAAAAGCAAGCGTAAAGCTTTGCCCGTATAGAAATACATGGAAATGGGGGAATCCCATTGAGATACTTTGGAACACCAAACGGATACAAAGCGGAAAGGGCCATTTAGCAGCTCATCAGTGGGTTAAGGGCTTCCCGCAGCGCCACCGTCTGGCCAGGATTAATTTGACGGTGATGGATGGGGCAAGGGCGTTCGGGGGCTGAGGGCGCTGATTGGCTGGGACGCGCGAGAGTTTATCTCACTCTCCCGCTGCGCTACCGAGTCCCAGCGGTAATTATCCGCCGCAGGGGCTCGTTATAATGGTTACATTTGGAGTGGGTGAGAATTTGAAGCTTCCGCCTGCCAATTTCTCGGTCCACAAGGCTTCTCTTGGCTGCGGGAAAGAGGCAGCTCGTGTTTTGCCTGATATTTCGGGAACGGTTGGGAGTTTTTGAACGCGGAAAGGGACGTCGTGCTTGTGGCGGTGTGACGGCCAATCTGGCGGTTCCGGCGAGTCTCGGAACCGAACTGGTACTTTATAATTTTTATTTTTCGCCATGACTCCACAAGAGGACATGGATTTTTGTGCTCACTAAAAGTGGACTAAACTGCTAGCTTGTTCTACCACCTTTCCTATCTCAGCCGTACAAACACAATTTCCACTTTCCCTCACCCGTGATGGCTAGGGCTGTTGGGAGTTGTAGTCCCATATCAGAACAGCTACAAGTCACCCAGCTCAGCTCTGTGTTAAACAAAGAAATCAAAACACAGACACAGAGAAAATCTTAACAGTGGAGGAATGCTTTCTTATATTAAACATATATATGTCTTTGCTTTACACTTCCATCAGAATAATTTCTTTCTAAAGCCAACACATCCCAGCCTTAGAAGTTCAACTTGAATCCCCCTGAATTCCCGTAATGAAGGAAAAAAATGCATTGTCTGCTACGACAACCCCAGGCAGTTTAATTTTAGTTTATGAGTCATATTTTCAATTTGTTTATAATTTGAATTTAAATACAAAATTGCCTGCATTGAGACTTGGTATCTTCATATAAAGCCTTGGGTGTCAAGGGAGATGTCCCACCTAATGCAAATAGCAGTGGGGTGGAATTTCTATTAGGATCTCTTCCCTCCCTTTCTCCTATGATCTTCGCTCACAATTCATCATGTACCATGGTCACGACGGCTGTTTGCACCTCTTTTAAGTGCATGCTTTGTGACTGACACTGTGTTAATGAGCACTTGCACTGATAATGATCTTCTGCCAAGTCAATTCTGACTTACAGCAACCCCTTTTCCAGGGTTTTCTGGATATAGAGTACAGTTGGACCCCTGTATCCACTGATTCAGTTATTCACGGTTGGCAGAGGAAAAAAATTAAATACTTCAGCAGCCACAAAGCAAGCTCTTGTCACAAACAGCAGCTGTAGAGCAAGCTATTATCACAAATAGAATCTGTAAAGTGAGCTACTGTCACAAACAGTAGCCATAAAGCAAGCGACTGCCTCAAAACAGCAGTCATAAAGCAAGCTACTGTCAGGAAACAGCAGTTTGGAGATGGGTAGGTAGGCGTTCTCTTTTATCCACAGTTTTCATTATCCACGGGAAGGCCTGGAACCAATCCCCAGTGGACACCGGGGTCCTACTATACTCAGAAGTGATCTACTATAGCCTTCCTATGGGCTCCCTGGAATTGTGCAGCTTGCCCAAAGATACATCGGCTGATGTTACTCCTCAGAGTCATGGTGAGGAATTGAACTTCCATATACCTAGTGGTTTAGGATTCAGGGGGGCTGGATTCAAATCCATGCTCAGCCATGGAAACTCACTCAGGTGTTGCACTGGTAAAATCACTCCTTAAATATCTCACTTACCTCGAGAGTCCTAGACGGATCACTTAAAGTTGGTTCTGACTTGATACCACCTAACAACAATAGCATTATTAGAAGGTCTAAAAGTTGCAAATTAAAGCAACCTTTTGAATTCTCCAGAACCCTTCATTAGGCAAGGACGATATAAAATCATGGGGCGGGGTGGGGGTGAGGGTCTGTAATGAAGAACAAAGGCCAACACACCTGGGTATTTGAACTACGTCACATCTGGCTTTTTCAGAATGTTTAATTATTTGTTTTGCTTTTATTTAAAATAATTTTTATCTCCACCTTTCTCCTTAAAAAGGACTCAAGGTGAGGAAATGAGGAAATGGGCAGGTCATTGTATGCCTAGGATGATGGGAATAAGTTTAGACATTACTCAGCATGTGGTTCTCATCACCATGAAGCCTTTGCGTTGACAAATACGTACTGTACATAAACACCAGCTATGTTGCATTAGCTGCTACAGTGGTATTCGTCCTGACACACATAGCATGTGAGGTCAGCTTTGATTTACTTCTCCTGTGCAGAATGCTGTGCTGGTAACAGTAAGCAGTCCTTGCTTTCTTCAACCAGGTTAATGAAGCATCTGTCATGTTGTCACCCTAATCCCAATGGCCTAGCTATGACCTCAAACTCCAAGGTATTTCTGATTTTTATTATTATCAGCAAACAACTGTTGTAAGTTAATACTCATGACCCTCTGTTCCCCTTGATACAGAGGAATGAAATTGCTCTGCTCATTCTACAGCCTGTGCAAACTAACCCTTTGTCCACCTTTTTGGTTTTGTGTTCCCACCGGCTTTGCTTCCAGATGGTTCCCATTCTCATTAAGTGTGGTGAGCATATCGCATGGGACAGGGGGGCAAGGTTTGAAATAGAAATGTGTCTTCTCTGAAAACCAGGTACAAGACAGGAGGTTCCTTGGGAATTTGCTAACCACAGCCTGCTGGAGCATGCCAGATATAGCATTAACTTTTATCTCGTAGAACACCATGTTCTCATCTCCTTGGTTAGCAGTGAAAAGCACCATACAGGGTTTAGCCAGGGTTCAATTCTAAATGGCAAACTCGCACCAAAGCATGGAAAGTACTGTTGAAATAGAGCAGTGGTATCCAAACTTCAGCCCCCCAGATGTTTGCGACCACAACTCCCACAGTCCTTTGTCGCTGGCAATACAGGCTTGGAATTTTGGGAGTTGTGGTCCAAAACATCTGGAGGGCTGAAGTTTGGACACCCCTGAAATAGAGCATGATTCTGAGCTAGTCCGAGGTATTGGTGCCTTCCAATGAGTGGCCACAACTAAGCAATGTACTTCAATTAAATGTGGAGCTGTACTTTCCAGTAGTTCATAAACAGATTTTATTAGACCAGAAACTTTCCATCTTATAAACATGTTGATCCATCTGTTAATATTTCCAGTAGACACTTCTATCTTTTGAGGGCAGGCAGGTAGCTACTGGAAAGGAACTTAGAACCGTTACTTTTTTGGCTACAACTCAGAAAATCTTTAGCCATTAGCGATGTTTTCAGTGTAGGCTGAGGAATTCTGGAAGCTATAGCCCAAAAGATAATTATCTCAGCCTCTATTACTGCTTGGGGGGTGGGGGTCTTCCCAGTCCTGTCACTCTCCAAGCTGGTAATGACAATTGAAGTGGATCCGGGCCAGTGAACTTATTACATGATAAGTTTATAGGAATATACTGTGTATTTATAGTAGCAGAATTTGGTGGTTTGATACAGATTTTGTATTTAATGAAGGAAAAGGAATGCTGTGAGATTTAGTAATTAGAAGAAGTAACTCTTTAGACGTTTTGTTTGGAAATCAATAGGGACAAGTCAGAAGAAAAATCTAAGTTTACAAATGCCCCTGGAGCTGCAGCCATTATGGAAGAAACATGTGGTTAATAAAGCCTATGAATATCCATCTATATTATCCATCTTTATGGTTGCTTAGGGCAGAAACAGCCATTACATATTGCCCATGTTTGAAAGTGGAAAATTCTTAAATCATGGAAGTATATGAGCATACAGTATAGCAGGTGCATCTCTCACCTCTGGGAGTATGCAGATTAGTTTGTTTTCTTTGGCAATGGAGTTGTGGTTCAAAACCAGCAACCACTCCTTGCACTTCTCTTCTCCCTCCCAGAAGTCCACATCCAAGCTGCCAGGGGGCACCGTGCCCACATCTGCCATGGTGCCATTAAGTGGCTTCTCGCATCATGCCACCACACTCAACCTCACCCATGCATTGCAAGGGCCAGCACCACCCTATCACCAAATCTGCCCACCGCCACCGCTGGAATCCCGCAATGAAGGGGCACCCCTTGGGGCAGTTCAGCGGATGGTGGAAAAGGCAAAGCAGAGCGGGGAGCTGTCTGGGGAAGAGTTAGCTTCCTTAATTGCCGTCTGCCCAATCACCAGGGCGCAGAATGCCCAGGGGCAAAATGTGATCACATACAATTCCCTTCCTTACTTGGTCGTAAGAGACCTTCGAAGGGCTGTAACTGACACAGGTTTACAGAGCACGTATGTCAGGGGCCTGCTTGAGGCCTTGGGCAACGGGTACACCCTCCTTCCCACGGATTGGAAACAGGTCATGCGAATGATCTTGACTGCAGCACAATATGTAGTGTGGGAGAGTGAACTTAAGCAGCTTGCTCTTGCCCGTGCTGCAGCAGGGGGAGGGCAGTACACTGTCGACCAATTGACAGGAGATGGAGCGTTCTCAGCCATCATGACCCAAGCCCAGCTCCCAGATGCCACACTGCAGGTAGTAAGCCACTGCATGCAGCGTGCTTTTGCCAAAATTCCAGCCACAGGCACCCCCACTCTCAGCTTTACCAACATTCATCAGGGTCCCACTGAGCCTTACTTAGATTTTATTAACAGGCTCACAGAAGCAATTAGAAGGCAAATAGATAATCCTGAAGCAGCGGGAGAGTTGCTTTTGAGGCTGGCAAAGGACAATGCCAATGCTGACTGTCAAAAGGCGTTACAGCCACTGGCAGCCACCAATCCATCCCTGGCTGACATGATTAAGACATGCCAGGACATTGGGACTCAGTCCCACAAAATGGGCCTGCTTGCGGCTGCCCTTACCCAGGGTTCAAAGCCCCAAGGCAATTGCTTTCGGTGCAAGAAGCCAGGACATTTTTTTCGGGACTGCAAGTCCACAGCCACCCCCCGGCGCCCCTCAAAGAAGTGTCCCAAATGTGGCAAAGGATTTCATTGGGCAAGCCAGTGCAGGAGCAATCCGGCGGGAAACGCCTAATCGGGTCTTCCCCAGACCCAGGACAAAAAGGGGGACCCCACTCTCTATCCCCAGGAAAACCAGAGGCACCCCAGGCAGAGCCCAGATCAGGGATTGATCTGCCTTTGCAAGCAGCCGTTCACCTGTCCCTGCCTGGGGAAGTGAGGGAGGGGGAAAGCCAAATTCAAGGACCTTTGCCTCAAGGCCATCTTGGGCTTATCCTTCCCCGCGCACACATGGGAAAGCGCAGCATATTTGTCATCCCAGGGATTATTGACCCAGGTCACCAAGGAGCTGTGAAAATGCAGCTCTGGTCTACTTTGCCTCAAGTGCTGGAGGAAGGAGAATCCCCAGCACAGTTGATCTTGATTCCTCAGACCAGCAGTGCCATGGTCTCACCAGGGGTTCAGGGGGAGCAAACCCTTGTAGCTTATACCCAATGCATTGGGCAGGAGCGCCCAATTCTCACTATAAATTTGGAAAGCTTGCCTTTTTCAGGTTTGCTGGACACAGGAGCAGACGTAACAGTGGCCTGCGGTTTGGCCCACGGAACAGGTAAAACAGCTGTGGGGAATTGGAGGGACAAAAACAGCCAGGCAGAGCAAGCGCTGGCTGCGGGTGTTTCGTCCAAATCTGTCCCCAGTGCGAATTCGTCCATATGTCATGCCATTGCCTTTTAATGTGTGGGGAAGAGACCTCTTGAAGCAACTAGATCTCCAAGTGTCCCTAGATTTATAAGCATGGCCAAATCTGCCCAGCCTCTAACGTGGCTTCCGGGGGAACCAGTTTGGGTGCCCCAATGGCCACTTCCACAGGAAAAGTTGTCTGCGCTTCAGACGTTAGTCCAGGAACAGTTGCAAGCTGGCCACATAGCTCCAACCACCAGCCCTTGGAACACCCCAGTATTCGTAATTAAAAAGAAAAAAGGGGGATGGAGATTTCTTCAAGATTTAAGACAGATTAATAAACGAATTTGTCCCATGGGGGCGCTCCAATGTGGTGTGCCAAACCCCAACCTTCTTCCTCAACACTACAAGCTGCTTGTGGTAGATTTAAAGGACTGTTTCTTTACCATCCCTTTAGCCCCTTCTGATAGGGATAAATTTGCCTTTACTGTTCCATCACTAAATCACGAACAGCCCACATCCCGGTATGCCTGGCAGGTGTTACTGATGGGAATGTTAAACAGTCCGACTTTATGTCAAATGTTCATGAAACAGGCACTAGAACCTTTTAGGAAGGAGTTTCCCACAGTCCCGGTCTTCCATTACATGGATGACCTATTGATATCAGCACCAGACTTGAACCCAGAGCATTTTACCAGGCTCACCCAAATCCTGAAGCAATCAGGCTTGCTCATTGCCTCAAAAAAAGTTCAAAAAGTGGAGCCTTACTTCTACTTGGGTCTAAAGCTTCTGCGGTCACATGCAGCACCCGAGATCCCAGAACTCACCCTGCCAGCAAAGACCAATTTAGCTGAATTGCAAAAGATTCTGGGAACTTTGAATTGGGCTCGGCCCCACTTCAAATTATCCACGGATCTCCTTAAGCCTCTCTTTGAGTTGCTAAGAGGTGCACAACATCCAGGAGATGAGATTTTGATAAGTGCTGCAGCCAGGAAATCTTTAACCCAAGTAAACCACATTCTTAGAGGCCAGTTTGTTGATAGGCCACATACCTTCAGCCCTCTCCGACTAGCCATTCTTCCCACTCCTCACACACCTACTGGAGTTCTGTTTACCCCAATGGAAAAAGATAGAATAGCTATCATAGAATGGCTCCACATGCATTCCACCCCGCCAAGGAATGTCTATCCGTTCCTAGCAGCTATTACAGATCTCATCATGACAGCACGTAAGCGAGCTACCCACCTCACAGGATGGGATTTAGTTGCCATGCATATACCACTTGACAAAGGGCAGCATGATTTCTTATTGTCTACCTCTCTTGACTTTCAAATAGCCTTTCAGGACTATGTGGGGGAGGTGTTTTACAGTGCCCCAAAGGATCCTCGCCTCACTTTACTATTTACTTTTCCTCATAAGCTGAGGTCACTGCAAAGCCGTTATCCAATTAAGGAAGCCATCACTTTGTTTACAGATGGAAGTCCAAGCCGAGGAGTTGTTGCTTATCAGGACCCCTCTGGAGCTTGGCAAACTAAATTCACCCTTCCTCAAACTTCTGCACAAAGAGCAGAAGTTGCTGCTGTAAATTTAGCTTTTACTCTCTTCAAAGCTGAGCCCATCAACTTGGTGGTGGATACTATGTATACATATAATCTGATTGCACAGCTCCCAGCTGCCTGCATCACCACCCAAATTGACAACAATTTACTTAGCCTTTTTCTTGCCTTACAGCAATTATTGACTACAAGAAAGCACTCTTTCTTTGTAGCCCATATACAAAAGTCACTCTGAACTCCAAGGTGCACTGGCAACTGGGAATGCAGTGGCAGACCAGGCATTAAAGCGCCTGTGTCCACTTTTTGATGATCCAATTCAGAGCCACGGATTTTTTCACCAGTCTGCCAAGGTGCTAGCCAAACAATTCAAAATTACCCATGCCTCTGCACAAAACATTGTGCGGAGCTGCCCTCATTGTGCAGACACCCCAGCTTCTTTCCCCTTTGCAGTTAATCCTCGAGGTACAAAGGCAAACATGCTGTGGCAGATGGATGTTACACACTATGCTCCATTTGCACCATACAGCCATCTTCATGTAAGTATAGATACCTACTCAGGATTTCTGTGGGTCACTGCTGCTCGCAGAGAGTCTGCAAAATATGTAATTGCACACATGATAGCAGCCATGACAGTCCTAGGAAGGCCCACCACAGTAAAAACAGATAATGCCCCAGCCTATATCTCCCAGGAATTTAAAGCATTCTGTGATTATTGGCAAATAAAATTAAAAACAGGGATTGCTTATAATTCCCAGGGTCAAGGGATAGTTGAAAGAGCTCATTGCACCCTAAAATCTCTGTTAGAAAAACAATTAAAAGTGGGGGGGAGAGCCCCCCGTATAGATGCAATAGCAATACAGCAGGCGGTGCATACTGCAGTCTACACATTAAATAATTTAACTTTAAATTCAGACAACCTGACTCCTACACAGAGACACTTCGGGAACAAGCCCCTTTTGCCTGCACCCCAAGTGTACTACAGGGAACTCCCTGACCCTACATGGCATGGGCCGGTGCCCTTGGTTACATGGGGAAGAGGGTATGCTGCTGTTTCCACTCCTGCAGGTACCATCTGGGTCCTCGCGAGGTGCGTCAAGCCAGCTAGAGAGCGAAAGGATGGCGTGGCACCAGGAACCCAAGAATCCAATCCCCAGCTTCGACATCCAGCTGAACACGCCGAAGTACACCCCGAGAGCCAGGCAGACGAGGCATAAGATCACATGGGGAGATTTTAAGTCACTCACCACGCAAGCACAACTTCAGCTGCAACAGCTCCAACAGGAGGCCACCCCTGAAAATCTCATCGCGGCAGTCCTGGCCATCATCACTACCAATTCTGTGACCATCATCTGCTGCCTTTTGCTCTGCCACCTCTCCTTCTGTGCTGCAAGTCCCGAACTTGCCTTGTCAGCTGGAAATCCAGGTAACATGTGGACCCGGCATGCATCTTACATGTTCCAGGAACACGGAAAAGACACCACCCTCTACTATGAACATCCTTCCTCCATGGCTTATGCTGCCTTCTTGCCTGCTGCCATCCAGTCCCCAGAACTGGTAGTCAGTCAGCTACAGAACATTCGTAAAAGCAATATGTTCTCTATGCCCCCTGTGACTCTGAACCAGACCAAGTGGAGAGTGTTTAAATTCTCCCGGTTTACCCCAGGACTGTGCTTTTGCTGTTACCACAAAGGGGTCTGGAACAGGAGGTGGCGGGACTGGACTCGAGCACGATCTACCTTAAATAATGTTAAGAATTATACAGCATGCAATAATTATTTCTGGTTGTGGGGGAAGTTTAACGTTAGCTATGTAAATACGAAACCTCTGTCTAATTCCACTGTCTATGATATATACCCTAATCTTCCTCCCCTTTCAGCTGAGTATTCTGCCATTGGAAGCCTTTGCTCTGGCTGGCAGATCAAAGATGAAAACTTATGGTTCTTCTTTGATGGGGTTGCCACAAATTATCACCCTGGAAATTATCAATGTGCTGCTCTTGGGTACCTGACACTCCCTGTGCAGGTGGCCAAGCCCAGCAACAGACACAAGAGAGAGCTAATTAGAAAATTGGGTCCAAATTGTCAGGATGAGATCATCACAGATGTCCAGATGTCCAGATGTCCAGTGGTAGTAATATTGGGAGAGCCATTTCAGGAGCTCTGACAGGGGTGTTGACCCTTGGATCATACCCAGGTATTATAGTTCAGGAAAACCGTCATTCTATTATTGGGTTAACTTGTCGCCTTGAAAAAACCGTTAACGCGACTGGACGAATTATTAGGAATATGCAACAAGAAATTGAAGAGTTGCACCAGGTCCAGTTGCAAATGAGAATGGCGCTCGATTTTCTCCTGGCAAAGAGTGGGGGATTTTGCAAGGTCGTGGCAAAACGGGGATGCGCAGTAAGATTCCATGACATGAATAAAACCATTGAAGATGAGCTTGCTCAATTGCAAGAGAGTCTTGCTAACAATGTCCATGCTGTTCCCACCTCACTATGGGATTTTCTCTCATCCTGGATGCCTGACTTTGCATTTCTTAAGACAGCTGTCTATTATATTGTACTGATATTATCCTTCCTATTTTGCATGTGTTGCTGTGTGCAGTGTGTGCCATTCCTGAGTGCCAGGATAATGCATCCTGCAGGGCAGGGCTCACGTGCCCAGATAAAAAAGCTGTATCATCAGCTTGAGCGGTACCAAAAAGAAAAAAAAGGGTGGGGTGAAGGGATTACAATTCCCTTTGGGAAAAGGTCATGACTCAGAGAGCTGGACAAACAGGTGAAGCCTTGCCATATCTGTTTGTGCGGGGATGCCCCATCAGAATGGTAAGATTTCCTTGCTAAGCCCCGGGTAAACAAGATACCATCAGGTTCATGTCTCCCAAGCTAATTAGCAGGAAAAGCCTGTATCTCACACATTTTCTGGCACTCTTGATAAGCCCCTGAACAATGAACAAAGGGTCCACAGGAAGCCTCTTGCTGTCAATGATTATCCACCTTCTTCTCTGTTGTTGACAATGTATAATCAATAAAAAGGCTTACTGCCCAGTGGGTAGAGGAGGGCACTCCACGAGAACTGTTGTGTGTGTCTGTTTCATCGCTACAAATACCTACCAGGGGGGTTGGGGTCCTTAAAACGTTTGTTTTTGTCTTCTCCCATCGCGATGTATTTTTCTTTTCCCTTTAAAATGGATCTTTCCACCAGCCACAAAATGGAGGCAAGCCATGTGATGTGGGATCATGTTCAACCAATAGCATGCCCAGGTTGCAGACTGGGCGGGCAGGTCTGGCAGCCACAGAGGGCATAAAAAGCTCTGGCAGCCCCCGTCCTCCTTGCAGTCTCTGGTGGGAGTTAGGGTGGGATTGCTGTCTCTGCGACTCTAGCTTCAGTCCTGCAGCCTCCCTGTGTGTGTGCGTGCTGCGTACCTCTCAGTGAGTACCCTCCCCTGCCCCGCAGTGCAGTCACTCTGCGGCTGCCTTGCACCCTGGGCAACGCCCGCCGCTGCCTTTGCAGTCTCCCTGCATACCTAGTCTATACTGTGTCTCTGCCAGCATCCATTTTTGTTAGTGTTTTCCCTCTGGTCTGGGGCGTTGGGGGATGCCTGCGCACGGAAATGCTTTAAAAATCACACAAAAGCAGGTAGAAACGACAAACGGAAAAACAAAAAACGGTAACGAAATTTTTCAAAAAATTCCAGACAAACGGAAACGAACCAAAACAGACCTCTCAACGACAAACGAAAAACCGAAACACCATTTTTCTGTTTCGTGCCCATCTCTACTTGATAAGAAAAGGTTCCTTATTGAGAGTAGGATCTCTCTTCAGACTGAGGGGTAATCTTGCTGTCCACAGGGATCCAGGCAGCAAACTCAGTCCACACAGGTCCAAGCCCTCCACCATGATTAGGTCCCATATTCAGTCTTAACATTCAGATTCTGGTATCCCCCCCCCCCGCCCCCGCCACACACACACAATATCTGTTTGAAGCAAAATTGACCAGTAGGAAATAAATGATACCTTATGGGCTGGCTCTGTCATTAGGCAGAGTGAGGCAACTGTCTCAGAGAGCAATCAATAGGGGATGTGTGGAATGCCATCACCACCACCCTCTCTATTATTCCTGAGACCCATCACAGACATTTTCCTGTTGTGGAGAACAGAGCACTGGGTGTCACTTATTCTGTGATGCACCTATAAACTGGTCTGGAAAGGGACAGATTTGAGGGTCACCAGTCTGTCCTTCGGATCCACCAGCACAATGCCTTGAACCTGCCACTATATAAAAATGAATAGCTCTTGTAATAAGAGGTTTGGTTCACAACAACACAATGATTTTTCTATTTACGCACAGCTTTTCTGTTAGCTGTTGTAGATAGGGAAATCTGTGCACTTTCATTTGGAAATGGGACATGCAAAATGCTGCGGCAAATCCTATTTACATGGTTTAAATAAATAAGTGGTAAGCGCCCATGCAAACTTAGTAATAAGATTTATAAACATGTTTGATCTTGGTGCAACATTTTCTGAAGCATTGCCAATATATTCTGACTTACCAAGGTGATGCAGTTTTACAGAGTGAAACTTGATCTCACGGCATTCCCAAACACAGCTGATATATAAAAAACAAAAAACAAACAAACTAGTTCACATAAAGAATGGTTTGTAATCGGAACAGAGACATGTTTGACAGTTCTGTGTGCATTAGCAATACAGTGTTACCTTGTATAAAGGAATTACTGGTAATTAATTCCAAATGAAATTATTTTAAGCAAATTTTCCTTTGTACAAATTTCCTATAGGAATGCATTGAAAAGAGATTAATCCCTAATCACGTTCATTTTTATGTTGTACGGATTCGCCCCATAGACAGTGGCAGACTTTTAATTAATGGGTGTGCAAACAGAATTGGAGTCAAAGTACTAAAATGAATCTACAACAACTTATTAAATGTCTGGACAAGATGGATAGTGGACTTCCTGAGAACTCTCTTTTGGTATCTTCATAACAGGAGAGTTTTCAGAGGTCACATTAAACCATTCAGATCATTTGAAAGTAGGATGTTTGTGTACCAGCAATGCAATTTCCATGATTTTTCTCAAAGTAATTTGACTTGCAAATGAAACCCATGTTTACCTATTTATGACCAATCTCAAAAGAAAGAAAGCTGATTAGCAAGCTACAGGAGATGAGAATACCTCTCTCAGGCCGCTGTCTCACCTGGGAGAAGATCCGGATATTGTGAAAGTCCGGCTTTTCTTCCTTCTTGGTCACATGACTGAAGATGTGGGATCTCCGTTCCCACATACAAATATTTTGTAAAAAAGAAGCACTGTTCAGGTGGCGCGAGGGAAAAAAATGAAAAATAATTTTTAAAAATAGCACTGACAGCCTGAAGGCCAGCTGATCAGCGCTGGGGGGAAGGGGAAATTTAATTTTTTTTAAAGCGCCAACCAGCCCCAGGAGCTGGTGGGGCTAAGAAAAAATGAAAACAAACAAACAAACAAAAAACAGCGCTGACAGCCTGAAGGCCAGCTGATCAGCACTGGGAGGAGGAGAAATTAAAATAAGAAATAAAAAAGCACCAACCAGCCTCAGGACGAGCTGGTTGGGGCTGGGGGGGGGAGCAGATAACCAGATCATATGTGAGCTCCCATGGATTTCTGGCTCGCATTTTTTACTGGAGCAAAAAATACCCAACTTCTCCAGTAGGTCATGGAAAACGCGCTAAAAGGGGCATAACCAGGTTATTTTTTTAAAACCCGGTGGTCGTGGGAACAATATTTTTGGAAGCGCTTTACCTTGAAATTTAATCAGCATTTTAAAGGACGTGTGAAATTTAATTAGCATTTTAAAGCCCCTGTTTCAGGAGTTAAGCAGCTCCTGTTTGGCTTGCTAGCTGTATCATCTAGCTTGACTGGACATCTAGCTTGCTTCTGACTCTGAGCTTTCCCCTTCCTTATTTTAGGAACTGTCACAGTTAAAGATGTGAAATTTCCCACAAAATGAAGAAGGTGATGCTCCCACCACTGCATATACAACAGTTGACTGGACTGTTGACTGGGTCTTTCTTCAAGATTCAAATAAGGCAACAGCTTGCACTGCACTTAAAAGTAGCAATTTAGCTAAGGTGGTGCCTGGCACACTTCTCTTACATTTTGCTGCCAACGCCCAGGATCTATTGCGTGAGGCCACACTTTGTCTAATGATGGAGCACGACCAACTGGTTACTGGTAGTTATCTAGAGTCACAGGCAGAGATTTTCATATCAGCCACTCCTTGCTCCTGTACTGTTGTTATTATTTTTTGTAGCCAGAGGTGTCAAGGATTGGACCTTGGTTCTTCTGTGTGCAAAGCAGGGGCTGATTCACTGACCCACAGTCCTTTTGCAGATCAGAAATCTGGAAAGAGATTGCTGGACCTAATAATGGGATTTGGATAACTGTCAGTACAGGGAATTGGAGATCAATTTGTTCCCACCCTAGAGCAGTGGTTCTCAAACTTTTTTTGCCGTGGCACCCTTTATATATATATACAGATTCCACACATCCTGGACATAATCTGTTCCAATTGTTACCCTCAGGGCGACGTTTTAGGGCATTGCACACTAGGACAACTAGATATAAAGATAGTTTCTTTCCAAGTGCTATCAAACTGCTGAATAATTAATTTTTACTTCTCTTCTTCCTTTTTAAATAATAGGTTATATTGTATTGTTGTACTGTGTTTTTATTGTTGACTGATTCTTATATTTCCTTTTATATGGAGAGCATATTTTACCAAAACAAATTCTGGGTGTGTCCAACCACACTTGGCCAATAAAAGTATTCTGATTCTGATTCTGATTCTTTGGGCATTTATACACGACCCCTAAGCTCCGCCGCAAATGGCTGCGAGGTCCGGACCTTAAAAATGTTTACCCACCAGCTCCGGACTTTGCAGACAATTAAGTGCGACCCCGCCCACTTTAGCGCGACCAAACAGCAGTTTTCTTGTACCTGGTCTTTGATGGTGACAAATATTTAATCCGGTGTAAGGATAGTGAGTGCGGGGCTCTCCTGGCTTCCGTTTGTTCTTTTTTTGCGCCCCGCCCCTTTAAGAGATCTGAATGCTGCCGGGAACAAAACGGAGGTAAACCAGCAATCTTTTCTTTCTTTTTTCCGGGCATGTTTTCTTTTTTACTGGAGTGGCTTGCCAGTTCCTACTCCAGGAGCCTACAGCACCTGGTATTCCCTGGTGGTCGCCCATCCAAGTACTAACCAGGGCTGACCCTGCTTAGCTTCTGAAATCAAGCAAGATCAGATGTGCTTAGGGCATCTAGGCAGCTAGTAGATGTACCACCCAGCAATTAATTCAGTTAATTCAGTGGGTTTATGTTTTTTTTTCTTTTTAGCAGTAGCAACAGGATACTGAGCTTTAATATAAGAGATAGAAAAGTGAAAAAAAGAAGAAACAATGTGGAACAGTACAATTTTCAGTAGTACAAAAGGGTGCAAAAATCTACAGAAGGAAATATAGGTCTGCATAATGGCATTGCATCGGCAGACAAACAAGCCTGTTCAGCTGATTATTTTCCAAGGTACCTATTACTCCTCTCTCAATCAAAAATAAAAGATTTCAGAATGTCTTCCTTGATATTCTGTGGTTCCATTTGTGCTTTGGAAAGAAGAGAGTCAGCCTTTTTCCAAATGCAAACTGCTGTTCTCAGTTATGCCATCCATTTGTATGCAAAATTGGGCCAGATCTTTCCTGTGCAGCACCACCAGGAATTGCTGGAGGTGCTCAGTCGGTACAGGGGCAAAGTGGCTATAAACTCTTTTGTAGCTGCCGCATAGCCCCGCCTCGTGCAGCTAGTGCCAAAGCTATTGCCAGTTCCACTTTGCCACACTAATCCTCCACATGTCCACAGGGAGCTCCATGGGGTGCTGGCAGGCTCCAGAGGCCAGGTCCCTGAACGTCTCGATCCGTTGGTGGGAAAGAGCGTCAACTAGGCTACTATCTAAGCTTGGGACGTACTTGGCGTGTACTAAAATGTTATTTTTTAGGGTGAGCCAGGCAAGGGCCCTGGCCAACTTCATCACCCTGTCCGATCTGGCAGTCAGGTTGTTGACAATGTGGACAATGGCCTGGTTGTTACACCAGAATCGAACCATGGTGTTAGCCCAGCAGTGTGCCCAGAGGTGCAGCGCGCCCATGATTGGAAAAGTTCTAAGAACGTAAGGTCCCACGTGATGCCTGGCTGCTGCCACTCTTCGAGCCACATGCTGTGGCAACACTGGCCCTTATAATAGATCCCATAGCCCAGGGTCCCAGCTGTGTCAGTGTGAACCTGGAAGTTGGTGCCGAGACGCAAATCCACACGCCAAAACTATATGCCATTGAATTTAATCGGTGCCCCACCCTCAGGTCCTGATGCATGCTCAACGTGATCGTGGCCCTATGGGTCGGTCTATGCCGGCCCTTCATTGCGGTGCAGAGCCGTCTGATGAATGTCCTCCCTGGTGCCACAACTTTGCATGCAAAGGTTAGGTGGCCCACAATCACCATCAACTCGCTAAGGAAAATATTGGAGTGTCCCTCAAGGGCATCAATCCTAGCCTTGAGGCTGGCCAGCTTATCCTCAGGGAGCCTACATGTTTCCCAACATGTGTCCAGCTCCATGCCCAGGTAGGAGAGCACTTTGGTGGAGCCTTCGGTTTTCTCCTCAGCCAAAGGCAAGCCCAGCTCCCAGGCCAGGGGCAGGAATAATAGGACTTCCTGCAATGCTCTGTGCCCCTCTTTCCACAAAAATTACCTGCCCCTCCTTCCATTTAAGTAGTGGGCCATGGTACTAACCCCCATCCTGGTGTGGAGTTTCCACTTCAAGAATGTGCTAAAGTGCTCAAAGGCCGCACAGCAAATGGAGCAGCCAAATGGGAATGCCGTGTCCATGTAGTAGCTGCCCTCAAACTGGAAACCTAGCAACTCGAAGTCAGCTGGATGGACTGGCAAGAGGCAGAATGCAGACTTGATGTCGCATGTAGCCAGCTCAGCCCCTACGCCACATGCATGGATCATGCAGACAATGGTGTCAAAGGATGTGTAATGGACCAAGCACAACTCTCACAGGATGGCATCATGGACCGACTCCCCTTTGGGATAGGACAGGTGATGTATCAAATGGTAATCATCAGGCATCTTCTTAGGCACAAAGCCCAAAAGGGAGACCCTGAGACCTAAAGGGGCCCAGGACCCGGCCAGCCTGAACCTCCTGGGTTATGTTTGCCCTTGCCACTGCCACTATGCCCCAAAGGGAACACAGGTTCCTTGCCCTGGTGGACCTACGTTCCCCCTAGCGGGAATGTGAAAGCCCTCCCCAAACCCTGCTAACAATGACCCAGAAGCCTCGCTGTTGGGATAGTTCTGACGCCATTGCTCCAGGACCAGCAATTTAATTGGGCTGGGTCCCATTTGCAGGGGGAGCTCTGGCGGGCATTGGCCGTCTGGAGGCAGCCTGTTCCCTGGCTGACCCCCGCTGACCCCTTACCTTAGTGCAGGCACTCAACCGGGGGGGGGGGCGCAGAGTGCGCATTCGTGCTTGAACCTACAGGCCCACCTGCCACACAATCCTTTGTTGAAATCCCAGCAGATTGCATGGGGTTGAACCGGCTGGCCCACATTGCTGCGGGCCACGTTGGTCTGCAGGGGGCATCAGATGAGGTGGTTACCATCAAATCTGTCCTCTTGTGCAGGCATTGCAAGGCACATCATCTTGAGCCACAGCATGGTCAAGGGCTGATCCCACCTAATGCCCAGATTATTTGTAACCTTTTCCCTTAAATTTTCATCATACAAGAGCCAGGTGTGTCCCAGGTAATCTACATAGGTCTTGTATATGATGTGTTGGTAATGTATCAGGGACAGCACCATTTCCGGGTGAGCCTTTGTGATAACATACACATATGTTGTGTAGGCGGGCAGCCCATTAACCCATGTACATTTCAGTTTGTGCTTGATGTGCCTCTCTTTATCCTATTCATCCTCCCTTTCAACCTGCTTCATCTCAACCTCCATGTTAAGGAGTAAGAACATGTCCACATATTATCCCTTCAAGATGCACTGCCTAGTGACAAGGGTGAGGTGTTCACAAAGCAGGGTGTCTGGGTCACTGTGTGGCAACGTGTGGGCATGGGTCCCTGCCGACATGGCAGGCATAGGTTACGGAATGTTTGGGGACCTCAGGTTTTGCTGCCACTTTTCCCAGGAGGGGAGGACAAAGAGGTCCCAGCGCCGGACAAGCCGGCTGCAGAACGGACCATTGATTGGGTACAAGAAAAATTAAATGCAAGAAAAATATTTTCTAAAATGCAGATTTTTCAGACATAGGTATCCAAGTTCACCCACCCACCCACTCCAAGTAAGGAGTTAATGAACTTTCACAACCCAGAAAGACTGTAACACTGATTTCAAATAACATACAACTTTTCAAGGAAAAGAGGATCAGTAGCTTTGAAAAATAATACAATAATTAGCAACACTGTTAGATTTCTCATGTAACAAGTGGTGTATACTTGTTACTTTGAAATATCATTTTAGTAGATCATTTGGGGGAAATCTCTGAAAAAAATCACATGCATTTAATAATTTCACTACAAAACATGTGCTTTTCCATACTTTGGGTTTTTGTATTTAAAATGGGATCATACAATCCAGAGAAATGTGAAACCAGAAGACACATGCCTATCTACAATGGTATCAGACACACCAGTTCACTTCCAAGTGCCGCCTGAACAAAATTCACAACTTATCCTAAGCTGGTGGATGGGAATGGCAGCTTTTGCTTACTGGTATATAGTTTCAAAGGCAAGATTGTACTTATTTTCATTAGAATGGGCTACATGGGGGTAGAGATGTATTCTGGTGTTTGTACTGTGGTACATGATGGGGGAGTAGTAGAATAACTGAGGGCCTTTTCACACGACCCCTAAGATCCGCTGGCCACTTAAATTTGGACCAGGGATCTTGGGGGTTCGTTGCTCTTCCTGCGTCCCCACCCCTCCGCACTTCCTTGATCCTGTCTGCGTGAGGGGAGGGAGGAAGAAAGAGAGGAAAAAATGCAGGCTCACCTCCAAAGCCGGTCGAAGCCCCGTCGTCCTGATTCCTTCTCTTCTGGGTTTTTTGTTTTTTTTTGCCTCCCGCCCCTTCTCTTAAAGGGGCGGGAGGCAAAAAAACAAACAGAAGCCAGGAGAGCCCCGCACTCACCAGATTAAATCCGGACCTGGGGATTTTCACCCTTCTAAAGCAGGTACAAGAAAAGTGCGCTGGGACGCGCTTAGGTGGGCGTGGTCGCACTTAATTTCCTTCAAACTCCGGAGCTGGTGGGGAAACAATTGTAAGCTCCGGAGCTGGCAGCCGTTTGCTGCGGAGTTTAGGGGGTCGTGTACAAAGGGCCTGACTGGGAGTGAACCCAGAGCAGGCAGCTGAGTTCTCTTCAATTATTGTCCTTCATGCTGTTCATGCTCCTGCTATGGTGTTTCTATATCAGAGCTGTCTCTCACCAGCTTTACACTAGAGTTTTCCTCCAAATAAACGGACGACAATAATGATGATGATAGTAGTGGTGCTGATGGTGATCATGATCATGATCATGACGACGACAACATCAACAACAATAAGAACAAGAACATGATGCAAAGCAGTGCAGGCCATTGGTCCCTAAACCTATAATGACATATTTCATCTCCATGTGTCCTGCACAGATCTATTGGAACAGAATAAGAAGTGCTTTAAAGGAGAGAAGAATAACCTCAGGCTGATGCTTTGAAACGGAAACGGAATTCCAAATTAGATGTTTTGTTTATCAGTCAATGGCAATCTCAGACAAAAACAGGGATGTTGTCGAAGAAAGGAGCACTTCACCCACCTTCCAAAATCATATAATATATTCTATTTCTAAGCAGTAATAAATTATTCATTGTGCGCCTATGCCTCTATCTCTAGAGCGCTACATGACCAATTAAAATACAATCATCACAATAAAGAAATAAATAACCCTAATTAAAACAGCATATAGGAATGCTGAACGAAGATGTTGCTGTGCAGTCAATGGGGAGCTGTCAGTTAACAACATGTAATTTTACACAACTGTCAGCTCTAACTCTTCTAGATCTATAAATAAAAGCTTCAGAGAGACCAAATATGGATTTTCTGATTTTCTCCAAAGGACCCTGGATCTGTACATCAGTGAACAGATTATAGTGTCCATGGGTACTTTTTAAAACCCATGTAATATCTGGGTAATAATTAATGTAACCAAACGTGTTTTTTAAAAATAATTACAGTATTGCACAATTAGCATGAATGTTAGCTGATCCTAATGTACAAATACTTTTATATTACTTTCTCCAAATCAAGGTTCTTTTAAGATGCATGCACATGCATAACGGTACCCTGTTTCCCTGAAAATAAGACCTCCCCAAAAAATAAGCCCTAGCAGGATTTCTATGCATTTGTTAAATATAAGCCCTACCCTGATAATAAGACCTAGTGATGGGCGTGGCTATGGTTGTGTGCAGGGCTAACATTCAAGCATATTATACTTAATAAAATAAGACATCCCCTGAAAATAAGCCCTAGTGTGTCTTCTTGAGAAAAAATAAATATAAGACAGTGTCTTATTTTCGGGGAAACACGGTAACTACCTCCATGCAGCCTTCCTCCTCCTCCATGCACTGACAACAGTTGTTCTGGGGCCTTTTAGTTCTGGTTGCAAGTGGGGAGTGGAGTGGTGCATGCATAGAGAGGCAGAGATGCACACAAGACAGCCCCACCCAATGGGGCTGAGAATTAGAGAGAATGTTGTTTCAGCTCTATTTCATCATATTTATAAAATAATGAATTGTTAACAGTAGCTTATCTCAAAATGAAAAAAATGTTAAAATAACTGATTTTAAAATCAAAACATATTTTTAAAAAATATATTTTAAAAATGTATTTGTTGCCTCTGTATATTTTAAAAGGTCCAATTGGTTTGTACAATATATGAGTGCCTGTATAACTTTGATAGGACAGAGAAAGGGAGATACAGCAACACCCCCCCACACACACACACACATTTGTAGCATAGTTGGTTCCTTGACACAAGTTATAAATCGAGTTGATGTAAGGCTGCTATCTCACCTGGGGAAGATCCTGATGTTCTGAAGGTCCAGCTTTTCCTCTTCCTCCTGTCACGTGAATGAAGATGTGAGATAGCAGTTCCCACATACAAAGGTGTTTTTTTAAAGCGCAGTTCAGCCCCATGGCCAGCAGGTGGCAGTAGGATTTTTTAAAAAGGGACCAGCTGGCTGGCGCTATGGCTTGGGGAAGTTAAAACAAACAGCACCAGATCCAGCTTCCTGTCGCTAGGAGGGTGGGGGAAATTTTAAAAAATAAAAATAAAAAAACAGCGCCGATCGGTCCCAGGAACAGCCGGTCGGCGTTATGAGAAAAACAGAAGAAAGAAAACCGGATCATCTACGGGCCCCACAATGTCTGCTGCTTTAAAAGGTGGATTTTTAAGCAAGGCAAAAATTTCCCTACCTGTCCAGTAAGTCTTGGAAACCTTGCTTAAGGGGGCATTACCGGGATTTTTTTTTTCAAAAAGCTCGGTGGCCATGGGGTGGCATTTTTGAACACGGTTTATCTACAAATTTAATCTGCATTTAAAGGGATGTGGGATTTAGTCAAACCCTATTTTCCCACTAGATTTAATGTTAGAATAGGGAGTTGTCACACCTAGTCAGTGAAGCCTTTGGCATCTTCCCTTCTTCCCTTAATTCCTCCTTTCTCTCACTTGCTTGCTGGTCACTCCCGTGGTATCCTCTGTCTTCTCACTTCCCCTTTGTGTCTCTTTTTCAAAATGGTTGGATCCTCAAAGCAAGGACCCACGGAAAGAGTGTCTAAAATAATCACCTCTGTCATAGATGGTTTTCCCATTTCATTCCTCTTTCACATCTCAGATGCTTTCTGCCCCTACTTTTTCTCTTTTCTTGGAAGATAGAGAAATGAGATATATTGGCTTTGTGCCTCGAGAGCCATTGGAATAAGGATGTTTCAAAACAAGATGATAGATGTAGCACATAATTTTCCTCACCCATACATCTTACATTTAGCATACTTGGTTTGGTGACTGGCTGTTGAAAGATATTCACAGCCTTAATTTCTGTTTCTGAGGAAATGTAGGTGAGAAAATGAGTCAATGGTAGGGCTTACACATCTCTATTAATTTCTAGATTGAGAGCTTGTCACTGCTGTGGGTCAGAATCAGCAGTACTGGCTTAGATAGACTGATGGTTAGGTTCAGTACAAGGTGTCTTCATATTTTATGTTTGTCTGAGGGACTAAGGCTAGCTTTAGGTACGTCTGCCTCATTTAGAACTCTGAGAAGGGAGAAATTCAGTAGCCAATATGAGTTTAGAATTGGTAGATGTCATTACACATCAGCAATGTGTACAAAGGTTAAAGGGATGCTATATCCTATTCCCCACCCCCACCCCAAATTTTACATTTCTTTAATATATTCTATATAGGCTGTCCTATCAAATGTCACTTTATGGATCTGGAGCACAGCCCTATTCCAGTGAAAACATATCCACTCCCTATACGCACTACTAATTCACAAATGCCGTTCCCCCCCCCTTTTCATCCTCTCTTTAACACCTCAATATTTTAACATAATTTCAGTCTGCTCCATACTAAGTAACAAAACTGTTATTACCCATTTAATTTAAAAGCAATTGCTTCATGACTGGATTTATCTCACATACTTTTCAAATCTCAAAGCTCTTTTAACAGTCAGTACTTAATGAACATATGGCAAATGTCCTCATAAATCTAAATGTAATTCCCTCCCCTTTTAATGAAGTAGGGGAATTGAAGCTATTTTTCCTAATCCCCCATTATTTGGTCAGATAGCACCTCTAGAGACACTGGAGAAAGACCTGGAGGCAAGTGGGAAGAGGATAGAGTCAAACTGAAATGGAAAATGGAAAATAAAAACAACCACTTCCTTAATTAGATGTGGAAAAAGGGCAGCAAGCACGGTTGCAAACAAATCCACTTAGCAAGGGAAAAATTTTCCCTCATACTTTAAACTGCTTTTCCTCCTTCCTGAGTCAGCCAATATTCCTCTTAATTCTTCACACAAACTTCTTAAGCACCATCAAGTTGGAACTGATTTATATGGCTTTCAAGGTAACTCTCCAGTGGTCTTATCAGTTCCACCTCCACCTCATCCACCTCAGTGCCTCCCCATGGATGAGCAGTGTTTTAAACTCAGATCTCCTGCACCCTGGTTCATCACTTTATCGACTACATCACACTGGGAATCCCTTACAGCAGTGGTTCCCAAGTGTGTGATGTTCTTGGACTAAACATTCCAGAATCCAGACGTCTTCGCCACTAGCTGTGTTTATGGGAGTTGTAGTCCGAGAACATCTGGGTACCCGAGCTTGGGAATCACTGCCTTACAGACTTGTTATGTGCAGCTGAAATCACCTCCAACGTTTGAGGAGCCTATGAATGAATGGTCTCCACAATGTCTTATCCTGAACTGCCCGAGTCAGCTCTCCTAGCTCAGTGGTGGCGAACCTTTGTCACTCCAGATATTTTGGACCACAACTCCCACAGTCCTTTGTCACTGGCACCCTAGGCTTGGAATTCTGGAAGTTGTGGTCCAAAACATATGGCGTGCCAAAGGTTCACCACCACTGTCCTAGCCTGTGGCTCCCTTTAGGAAGTCAATGCCTCTTGTGTTTAGCCTTCATCTTTCCCAGCTGCCTTCTACTTTCCCTGACATTACCGTCTTTTCTACAGAATCTTGCCTTCTCATGATGTGCTCAAAGTAGAACTGCCTTGGTTTCAACATTTTTTTTTGCCTTCAGAGAAAGTTCAGGCTTGATTTGATCTAGGACCCACCGTTCATCATTCTGTGTCCAGTACTTTTTACAAGTCCATGGTACTTGTAAATTTGTCCTCCAGCACCAAATTACAAATGAATGAAAAAAAATCCTGACAGGTTTTTTTCCTGTCCAGCTTTCGCAACCATACATGGTAACTGTAAATATGAGAGCGTGGATAATAGAAATGTAGTATACATCTCATCCACCAGGGGAGGACTTGCAACCCAGACGCTAGCTGCAAATAACTTTTTGTAACCTTTAAGGTGGGTTTGAACTGCAAAACATTTCAAACAGAGAGTAACCACCCCCATGGACAATCTTTGAACAAAAAACTGCCATCATCCATCTGATTAAATATGAAAAAAATCCTGCTTCATGCTTTTTCTTTATTATTTCAGGTGCTTAAAATATGGTGCCTTGAACCTTAGCTCTTCTAGAGACGTTGGGTTGGTGTCTGGATTTTACTTTGTTTTATTTTATATCTGAAATGTCTGATGCATTTTGTTCCTGGCTTTTGTTGTGACTATTTGATTCTTTATTCTCTGGTGTGTTGTGTATAATGTCAGAGAGCTAGGACAAAGGAATTAATTAAACTTGCCCATGAATAGAGCCATTGAAATAAATGGGATGCTTTAGTCATAAGTGATCTTCTTCAATGAATTTTAGGTGTAGTAACAAGAAAATTTCGGAGTAGGACTCAACTAAATTCATCCAAACAAAAAAGTTTAATATCCTTGAAACCTCTCAAGCATTTAAGTATGTTTAAGTGTGGTTGTTGACAATGCAGAAGGGAAAATGGAAGAGAAGATTCTATAATTCTAGCTGAGCTAGATTTTGTATTCACATTTCAAAACAACTTAAGTGGACTATGGTAAATCAATATTCCAGAATGCAACCTGTCCCATTATGCTGCCCAAAGACAACATGGTCATAAGAACATAAGAACATAAGAAGAGCCATGCTGGATCAGGCCAACGGCCCATCTAGTCCAGCTTCCTGTATCTCACAGTGGCCCCACCAGATGCGTTTGGGAGCGCATGAAACTAGATATCTGTCTCCTGATAACACTCCCCTGCATCTGGCCCTTGACATACCCCGGTTTTAAGCCTTGAAGTACCCCGCTCAATAATCAGACATGCTGAATGTTGTAGTCTGAAACATCTGACAGGAACCAGAGTGGGAAGGCTTCTTTAATATAAGGTTGGTGTACAGAAATGTATTTACTCTAGAGAATGAAGATTAACTTTGGTAACCCCTGGAGACCAAAGAATAGGATGAACGAGCGGAAATAATGGGATTATTTATTTATTATGTATTTATTTAGACAGTAAGTTCTACAACCATCAAGTATTGAAGTCATCATACTAATCCTCCTGAAGTGCATAACTAAAGAAAATTATAATCCACTCTATAAACAAATAAAAACAAAGTGTGCTGCATATATATCACCCCTTAGCAATTAAAGCACTGGCTAGGATGATTACAGTTTTAATAATGCAGGCTAAACACTGCCCCTCCCATGATCTGGATACCCAGTTCACAGACCTTGGAAAGATGGAAGGTTGATTCCACCTTGAGCCAGCTACCTGAGCATGTTGGGATCAAGCTCAGATTGTCAGCAGAGTCTTGATTGCATTATTGCAGTTTTACCACTGCATCATGAGGCTTATTTATTCTTTATTGGCCTTTTTTTTTTAAAAAAAAATCATTTATTAGTGAAATGAGCAAAGCTGATGTTCACCTAACCAAGTTGAACAGCCTCAGCAAAAATGGCAGTCTTTCCAAAAATAGTCTGCTTCTCACATGAATTTTTAAAAAATTAAAGAAAAGTCCCACTGAATCCAGCGGAACATTATCTACATTAAAGGGATGCATGACTGAAACCGAAGACTGTTTGTTCTTGGTTTAACTTATGTTTTAATTTTGCATTTAAAAAAATAAAACACATTAAAAAACCAGCATGTTGTTCTAGCTTTGGTTTCAAGCCATGTCTGTCACCTTCACAATTTTTTTTATTATTGTAAGGTTTTTATTACTGTTTTTAATTATTTATTGATATTCTATGTTTTAACTGTTTTAAATTTTTTGATTGTAAGCAGCCCAGAGACCTTTGGCTAGTGGGCAGCATATAAGTTGTAAAAATAAAATAAAATAAATAAATAAATAAATAAATAAAATTCAGATAAACTAGAAACAAAACAAAGAAATAAAAATATCACTACGTGCCTGAATTTCTTTCCAAATAGTACCACTAAAGAATGTATATATCACTAAAAAACAGACAGCAGAACCAGGTTTGAAAAAGTGTACAAATTAGCAATTGAACCAAGTCAGTTACTACGTAAGAGATTACACTCTCCATGTTTCTTTCTAAGAGGAATTAACCTTTATATGCAAATTCACTGACTTTGTTCCCTGAAATGCCCTGCTTCCAGGTTTGTGGGAACAGGGAAAAAAATCCATACTTCACAAGAGATATTCACGGTAGCTTTTAATTGCAATGGATCTGTACAGCAGTGTCGGCTGTCTTCACAGCCTATATACAAAAATGATAGTAACTAGAAACCTATTTTTATCACCACAGGGTTCCAGGTCACTGCAGAGCTTGTTGCTTCAGGAAGACAAATGGTGAGGGAAGAAGAACACGTTCAATTAGAAGAGCTACCTCAGAGGTGTTATGGGAACGGCTGTGATTCATATTATTTTTCAACAAATTCCAAAACTGCAAGGATGGTCACCACAACAGGTTTTCTTGAAATAAGTAAAGATTAATTTTTAACCATGTAAAATGTCATGCGGTTCCACTGTGGACGAATTTATTGCAGTAATGTCAGTTCACATGTTCCTTTTTAAATGAGAAAAGGTGGCGCTCTTTGTTGGTTCTGTACAAATTTTATTAAACGTCCTAATGAACTGCAGTTTCCACAAGGAAAAGCAGTCTGACATGTGACATTTCCGAGTTCAACTCTGGATGCTTAATGGAGAAGATATATACATTCACTATTCAGCTGGGGCAGAAAAAGAGAAAGTCACAAACCCATATGTCAGATTCCCAAACCCAGGTGACCTCTGTGCTCACTACCTCAATTTCTCTTCCAGGAGTCAATGCATGGTGCAAAGGCAACCTCAAGGCCCCTGTTTCAGGAAATGTGAATAGCTGGGATGGGAACGAGGCAGTTTTGCTTTTTCTGTCTTTCTACTGCAGTTCTTTTGATGGGAGCTCAAGGAGAGAAATGGGTTCTCAACCTCAGCAGAGCAGGACTGCAAACATCAGGTGCTATTATTTTGACTTGAATCTGACTCCAATTGGCTAAACTAGTGAAGTTACTAAATTATCACCTCAATGCTCACATGGAGGAATCAGGTTTTCTGTGCCACCCTCACGTCTTGCCAAGCAGAAATATGTATGGTGGTGGTGGGGGATGGGGAAGTATGTGAACTCAAATGGCTTTGGTTGCTTTGTTTGCAGAAAGGGAGGTTATGGTCATAAAACAGAAACCACACTGCTTCCTGCCTTGCATCCCAGGATGAATCTTCCACCACCACCCCATCCTGGCTCCCTGGAGACATTGGATAATTTAACCTCCCTGGGAGAGTTTATGTCCCTGAGCCCCAGTGGCATAGCTAGAGTTTGGAGTGCCCAGGGACAAAGTCAGCTTTTGTGCCTTCTCCTCCCCACCTACCCAGCAAGGGGGGGGGCAATCCTGGCGGAAGGGAAGAAGGCTCTCTCCTTCTCGTGCCCTCTTTGTGGGTCTCCTTTCCAGTTAAGGCTCTCCTGTGCAAACTGCACAATGTGCAGATAGCGCCAAGCAGGGAATTTGTTTTTCAAGCATCACCTCCATAGCACACTTCTCCCCCCCCCCCCCCGCTAAGGCTTGTTGATTGTTAGCCCGGGGAAAGGAGGAGAGGGAAGTAGGTAATGGGATTTTTCCCCAAGCAGCAGCTGTGTTGTAGGCTTCCCTCTCCTACTTTCCCCAGGCTAACAATTGCCAAGCCTTAGCAGGGGGTGGGGGAAGGAGGAGGGGGAGCAATTGACAAAAATGCTGTTTGGGGAAAAAAGCTGCCTGCTTCCCTCTCCTCCTTTCCCCCGCCGACAAAGGATCACTAAGCCTTAGTGGGAGGAGGACTGCTGCTGGGATGGCGCATGGCTTCCTCCTCCTGCTCCTCCTCCAGGCGCCCCAAGATTGTTGCGTGCCCTAGGGCAAATGCACTCTTCCACCCTCCCTAGCTATGCCAGTGCTGAGCCCTGGAATCCCCCAGTTCAGAAAATCCGCCGGATGCCTTTCAGAGGGTCATCCTCACTCTGAAGGGCTCCCTTCACCCAGAGTGGCCCCTCCCTCCACCTCATGCCCTCTGAACTACCTTGGCTCTGGCTGCAGCAGGGGAGGGCAGGAAGGCCTACCCCTCCACGTCCCTGTCCCCCCCCCCCCAATCAGGCACCAAGAACACAGCTATGGCTCCTATGATCCCCAAGGTCCCCGGAGCCTGGAGCTCCATGGGAGGAGCCTGGGAAGCGTAGAGCATCAGATGGTGCTGAGCCCCCTCTTCTCCCTGTTCAGAATGAATGTGTTCCACCCCAGGAAGGGAAAGGAGGGGGAATCTCCCAACTCCAAGGAGACTCTCCCTCACTTCTGGTGCTGGAGTGAGACTTAGATCACAGCAGGAAAAAAGAAGGCAGGGTCTCCCTCTGCTGGGAAAGGATGGTCAGGTGACCCCTTCTCTTCTGGTGTGATGCTGCGGGGAGGGGCAGGTTCTTCTTGAAAAGGAAAAACATCAGAAAACAGTGTGAAAAAATAGAGAGATGCCTCCTATGGTCAGTAGAAGTGGAAAGAGTAACAGAGTTAAGAAGATGGCTTCCTTGGGGGCAGGTGGTTGGGCTTGATTCCAGGGAGCTTTCACTTGATTGGAAGAAAACCATAAAAGAAGCAAGAGGCACAGGGGTACAGGAAGGTCTGGGAAAGTGTCCGGAAACATCCATTTGGGGCAAGGACAGAACGGGAGAAGGGCTCGTGGAGGCTCAGTCCCCTTCACAACAACCCCATATAAGTCCCACAAGTGAAGCCAAGATCTCAGAAGGAACACGTTTCCAAACCAAAGTGAGAGAGGAGCAACTGAACACACTAAATGGATGGAGCATAGATCAGACAAAATGCATCTTGTGTGTGTGTGTGTGAGTGAGTGAGTGAGAGAGAGAGAGTGGACCCTCATGTAACAAATGGATTGTATAACATAAAATCTGTACAACATAAAAAATTCCAGAGATAGGGGAAATTTGCTTAACAGAATCATCTATGGGGCGAATCCGTACAACATACAAATGGTCACGATTAGGGATTTCTCTGTTTTCAATGCATTCCTATGGGAAATTTGTATAAAGGAAAATGTGCATAACATAATTTCATTTGGAACAAATTAATTCCTTTATACAAGGTACCCCCCTCTCCCTCTGTGTGTGTGTGTGTGTGTGTGTGTGTGTGTGTGTGTGTGTGTGAGAGAGAGAGAGAGAGAGAGAGAGAGAGAGAGACTTTTATACTACCCATCTAGACCTAGGGCTACTCTGGGCAGTTTACAACATGGAATCACATGACAATTAACAAAGGAATACATATTAAAAACTAAAATACAAGGAGCATAATAAAACAAAATATACATTAATCAACAATGAAAAACTAAAATTAAGCTAAAATGAAGATAAAAATGGCAGTAGATTGATAAAACGGGGGAGGAGAGAAGATAAGCAGTAAAATGAATGGTGTCTTATTGGATGTTTGAGAAATCAGGAAAGGCCATTCTATAAACCAGGTCTTCAATAGTTTTTTAAAAATTTGAAGCGAGGGTGCCAGCTGAATTTCAGGAGGTAGATAGTTCCATAACTGAGGAGCAACCACCAAGAAGGCCCTACTCCTTGTTAAACTTTCCAGGTCCTGCCTGGCTAGCATGGGTGATCCTGGCAGTTCTTCTTGGGAAGAGCCGCTCTGTCAGATACTGAGGTCCCAAACCATTTAGGGCTTTGTATGTTAATATTAAAACCTTGAAGTCAGCGCGGTAATATACTGGCAACCAGTGCAGAGCTGCCAGCATGGGGGTAATATGTTGATGCCTTCTTTGACCTGTTAGAAGTCTGGCAGCTGTATTCTGCACTACCTGCAATCTCCGCATCAACGTCAAGGGCAGCACCACGTAGAGGGGACTACTGTGTGTGTGTGTGTGTGTGTGTGTGTGTGTGTGTGTGTGTGTGTGTGTGTGTGTGTAACACGGCATATGTGGCCCTCAACTGGGGGTATGTCAGGAAGCAGAACAGCTGCTGACTGATAGTCTTGTTGGATAGTGTGTGAGATCTATTTGGAAATGGTTTGAGAGGAAAATGGCTTGCCAATGGACAGATTAGATGGATGGACGAATAGTCTCTTAGTCTTCCTGATGTCCAGTGTATGAGAAAGGTAAAACAGAAGGGCTCTCCTAACATCTAGGGTGTGGATAGATTTTTTCAGTGTCAGTAGAGGGAGCTGAGAAGAAGGTGGGCAGCACCAGGGGCTGTCAAAGGTGATGGTTCGACACTGAGTCGCTGCTGGCGCCGAGGAGGAGGAGACACAGAGGGAGAAGAACAGCACACATAGGACCGGTGTTGGGTGTCTCGATGTCGAGACTGCGGCTGTCGGGTCGGAGTCAGGGAGTGGTCGGCAGCCTCAGGCTGAAGGTGGACTCGCTTCTCATGCCCCTCGTGGTGCGGTAGAGCGGTCTCGGCAACCTCTTCGACATAGAAACCAGTGTCGATATCAGGAGCATGGTGAGAATAAGCCTGAGTTGAGGTCGGCCGTCAGTGAGCGATTTGTTCAGAAGTAGACTTGCCAGCAGTATCAATCATGGAGCCCTGAGATACTGCAGAGCTTTCAGCTGCTTCAATCCCTGTTGAAAGCTCATTCAAGTTGTCTCCCCAGTTAAAGGAATGGCTAGATCTAGGAAACATTGTGGGAGTTTGCCTGGAGGGAATGGCATCATCCGCCATATGGCTTAAACCCATTGGAGCTGGGGTAATGTCCCTTGATGTTGAGCGCACAGGGCTCAAAGTGGCATTCAGGTACTTAGAGTCGGGCTTCGGAATTGAAGAAGGTTGTTTCTTCTTTCTTTCTCTCCCTCCCTTGGACCGTAGCCGAAGAAAGTGGTAGGGACTTAGCCCGTTGCCCAGATTTTTGTTTCTGAGGGCGACTTGCCAGAGCGGAAGTCGAAGAAGCTGAGCGGTTCGAGGAGGGGTAAGAGACTTCTCCCACAAATGGGCTCAAAGGCGTCCAAGAGGGTGTTTCAGTGCTGGCTTGGTGTGTTTCTTGCAGTCCAGGCACTGAGAGGGCTGGTGGGCTTTGCCCAGGCAAACGAGGCACTTGTCGTGGCTATTGGTGAGAGGGATCTTATTCGGTCAGGCCACACACCTCTTCAACAAGCCCGCAGAGGCCATAAAATGGTGCAGGTACCAGAGGGAAGGTTCGAAGGAAAAGGGGAGGGGGACAAACACACTCACCAACTGAGTGAAAGAGGAGGTGGAGGAGGAGATCGGAAGAAGTAAAATAATAAAAAATAGAGATGAAATGAAAGGGGGGGATAAACTCATGAATCTGAGAGGTTTTGCTTTCAATCCGCAGGAGCTCAGAAAGACATGACCGATCACAGCAGCGGAGAGAAAGGAGCTGACGATTCCAGCACAGAAAAGGAGGAGCATGCGCAGTGAGGAGGGGAGGTCCTATACGGCAGAAGCTTGGAACATGGCAATGATTTCTGTGCAGGTGCACAAGACCCAGCATGTGAATTCATAAATGTCTCGAAGAAGAACTATCAAAGAAGCAAGAGACACAGGGGCTCAGGAAGGTTTTTTCTTGGACAAAATGGAAGCATCCATTTGAGCAAGAAAAGAATGGCAAAGGGCTCAGAGTGGCTCCATTTCCTCCATGACAATCCTTAGGATAAACCACAAATGATGCACAGATTTCCAGAGGAACAAGGTTCAAAAGCAAAGAGCAATGGAACACACTAGTTCAGTGATGGCGAACCTATGGCATGGGTGCCAAAGGTGGCACACGTAGCCCTTTCTGTGGGCACCCGACATCGCCCCTTCATAGCCACCTGGATACAGATAAATTACTGTATTGGCACTTTGCAAAAAAATTAGTGGGTTTTGAATTGCAGCTTGGGCACTCGGTCTCTAAAAGGTTCACCATCACTGCACTAGTTCATATTTTCTCTGCATTTCGAGGGCGTCCACGTCTTTGTAAAATCAGCAATAACATTCAGAACAAAGAGCATTCATCTGAGCTGCCTGCTGGCCCAGGAAGACTCTGTCTTCCAGAACAGCATGTGTTCATGTCTGTTGGCTGGACTCTCAGTAGGAAACGTCTTGTTCATTAGCTGGAAGAGCGTCCATCAGTGTACGTTGAAAATAGATAAAGGTGTCAAGTGCCATATCTGTACTACAGACATGGACTACAGCGTGGTTTTTTTTTTAAAAAAAAAACTGAATATTGGTCCTTTCTCCATCCTCTGATGTGACAAATGATGATGGAATCTTAGTTACTCTGTTAGTTCTTGTAAGGAAATTCAATCAAACTTTGGGATTCTGTTTATAATTAGCAATTATAAAGAAATCTGCTGAGGCCTAATTATAAGGATGCAAGACTGAGAAGAAGCAGCTTTTAGCTTTTAGACAGGGAGATGGGTAGGAAGGATCCAGGCTTAAAAAACAATAACCAAACGATAACCAGAGAGAGAGAGAGAGAGAGAGAGAGAGAGAGAGAGAGAGAGAGAGAGAGAGAGAACAAGATGGAGGGCTCCATCTTGTCCTTTTGATCATGGTTATCATTAAACCATTGATCGCTATCTTCCTGTTGTCAGGGTGATGATCTCTGGAGAGTTTCCCTAGATATATATTACAATGCTACCCCACACGTATCCACATTATTCATTAAAACCAAGTGGCAGCAGCAAATACTTTTGTAAGGCTATTTAGTGAAGAAGAAGAAGAAGAAGAAGAAGAAGAAGAAGAAGAAGAAGAAGAAGAAGAAGAAGAAGAAGAAGAAGAGGCGAAACTGTCTTTATCTTGACATCTAAGTCACATCAGTTATTAATTCTTTCTGTCTCAGCCCCGTGGCGCAGTGGTTAAATGCCTGTAGTGCAGGTAAAACTGTGCTCACGACCTGGGGTTCAATCACAGGTAGCCGGCTCATGGTTGACTCAGCCTTCCATCCTTCCGAGGTCGGTAAAATGAGTACCCAGCTTGCTGGGGGGCGGAGCAATGAGTAGCCTACATACTCTAATTTAAAAAAACTGTAAACCACCCAGAGACTACTTGAAGTGGTATGGGGCAGCATATAAGCAGAACACTTTGATTTTTGCTTTGTCTTTGCAAACCTGGTCATCCATATCCCACTACTGAAGCCATGCTACGAGCAAAGGGATTTGCGGTGCTTTCTGTGAGTATCTAGTATATTAGTGGCCCATTCACTCCTGATGGATGTTTATGGAGACTGGTGCAATTAAAATTCCAAAGGATTGGTCATGTCTTTTAGGCACATTGAAGTTTCCATCTCATGGAACAAATAGGCCCAGGAGGGGTAGGAGCAGCAGTCCAGTTCTGGAGGATATGCCTGTGTATCATGTGGCCAGCCTGGTATCCCCGAAACTAGCCTGCTGTCTTTTAGCTCTGGTGGAGGGCAAGCGTCTCGTTAGACGTTCTGAAGTAAAATTCAGCCACCCTTCTGGTCAGCCTCTGTCATGGAAAGCAAGGCATGGGTGCCACCGTGTTGTCTGTATAGGCAGGAAAATGTCTCAGACTGAGCATATTAGAGATCAAATGTTTTTCCCCCCTGTTTAGTACAACTGTTGAATAGCAGGGAGAAGGCAACCCCTCCTTCACAGTACTCAGAGAACCACATCAGTGGCAAATGCTGAGGGACAGACAGGAATGGACCAGACATTAACTGACGTGAGGCCGTCACCTTGGGCAGTGGAGGCCACACTGTAATTGCCACCACCTTTCCATTCATCGCCAGAACCTTCAGGGCGAGGCATTATGTACATAGACAGCTGAGAAATGCCACCCTTTGAAGGCGGAAGGCGGCAAAAGAAGGCAGCAGTGTCATTGCTGCTCAATTTTATTGTTGTGAGTGTGGTGTCATGGCACTGGGACAAGGCTACAATTCTCGGCTCCATTGCCATGGACACTAGCGGTAATTGGAAACAATGCTTCCTGAGTTCCCTGATCTCTTCAATATGTGTCCCATGGGCCTGTCCTGCTTTCTGCTGGTCCTAGAGACAGTGGTACATGATATCCTACTCCCTTGGTTGAAATGAGACTCTACTGCAATCCAGTTGGCTTCCACATCAGAAATAAGGAAGGGGTGCCATTTTGTCTTCTGGCTCAAGCATCAAAATGTCTTTCCCATGCAGGGCCAGCGTGTCCATTAAGGCGAACTAGGCAGTTGCCTAGGCAGGGCACAAAATGGACAGAGGGCGCTGGCCAGCCTGCTGACCCCCCCGCCGCACCCCGCCACTGGCCACTGTCATCCGTCCCCCACCGCCCATTGCCGTCCACCCACCGCCCCCGAGCCCATCACCGCCCACCCACCCCGCCGCTGCTGCCCTCCCACCCCCTGCCCTGCCCCACCCCCCCACCCCTCGCCTAGGGCGCAAAAAAACCTAGCACCAGCCCTGTTCCCATGCACTTTCCTCGGTCACTGCTTCAGAATATTGGTGACTGAACACTTCTCTTGATCATCTATGAAGGGTCAGGCAAAATGAATATTTCTTGCATATGCTAGATTATCACTGAAGCGCTGAATCACTTTTATATATTTTTAAAGCCTTTGGCTGTGTATTGCCGATACAAACTATGTCTGAAGGTAGTTTCTCTGCAGACAATCAGGTGAAGCATTTAATTGACAGCAGATCAAGCTACAAAGAGTCTTTGTGGCTCTGGCAGGAGGAGCACACCACATGGCACATTGCTCCTTCCTGCAGCCTCAACCAGCCATTTGGAGCATGATCCATCCAGCACCAAAATGGTGGGTCAGGACATACATAATAGTTATTTGTGTTACTGTACTTCCAAGCTGTATGCATGCCAACACAGAGATACACAAATAGTTTTATCGATTGCTCTTAGAAGTCAAAAGGAAACTTTTCATTTTAAAAGGAAAGGAACTTTTAAAAGGAAAAATTCCCATGTAGATAAGCCTGTTTCCACTAGTGCTGCCATCTTTTCCCATAACATTTCAGTATCATTTATTAGCATGTTTAATAAGTGTGGGGGATAGATATCAAGTGTGGGGAAGATAAGAATTAACTACTCCGCAAGCAGTGGAGGAGATAATAATTACAGTCTTCTTAGGCAAAGAGATGGAGAAAAAAATAAAGAGCTCTCTGAGCTGCTTCCCTACGATTTTAGTTATTCATAAAAATGCAAAGGTTATTTCCAGCGCAATTTACTGGAACTAGAATGGAATAGAGAAATCATTCCCAGTGGTTTTGAAATTTTTAATTATAACAGAATAAGGTCTTATGCATGTCGCCAATAGGTCACCATGAGTAAAAAATAAACACTGCCACAGTAGTGGGGCAATTTCCATTTCTTTCTGCCATTTCTAGACTATGTTTGTTGGGCTAGCGATACTTTCACATCCAACAGAATTGAATCACTTTAGATAAGAAGCTTGTAACTGTCCTAGCTCTATCTGATACATGCTGTACCAGGGTGGCTTTGCAGACATGCTGGGCCAATCTTAAGGGTACGTCTGTTGGGTAACTATTGTGTGCACTGGAGGACCAGCAAAATGAGCTGAATGGAGGGTGAATTTCAGCTGAGATATCAAGCTGAGCTGGACATTAGTGGATACCATCTCATTATATTGATAGTGCTGTATATCATGGTACTGACTGTTGCCAATATCTGATTTTTTAAAATCTATATGGTGTAAAAATGATGACGGGGGTGGAGGTGTGTGTGTGGGGGGGTGCAGCAGAAAAATTTCAACACTTAAGCAAAAGAAATGGATTTTTTCTCAAAGGGCCTTTTCACACAACCCGAACTAAGATCCGCTGGCCCCTTAAATTCAGTGCTCAGAGGTATCTAATGGGTGGCCAGTTTCTGTTCCAAGCATCCCCACCCCTCAGTGAACTTCCTGAAACTCCTGTCGGTGTGAGGGGAGGGCAGAGGGAAAAAAAGGACAAAAGAAGCCTTTAAATAACCTGCCGGTGCCGGTCGAAAAGTTGCCACGAGCCCCGTTACTTCCTGGTTCCTTCTCAAGGGGCTCTTAAAGGGGCGGGAGGCAAAAAAATCAACAGACAATACGAGGAGAGCCCGGCACTCTTAAGCTAATCCGCAACAAGGAATTTTCATCTGCTGAGAGCATTGAGTACATGAAAGGTTTCACGCTGGGTCGTATAAAGGAATTATGGGTGCGTGGTCGCACTTAATTTTTATCTAAAAATCCGGAGCTGGTGGGGAAACATTTCTAAGCTCCGGAGCTGGGAGCCATTTGCAGCGCAGCTTAGGGGTCATGTATAAACGCCCAAAGACCAGCTTGGAATAATAGTTTCACTTTACAGTGGTACCTTGTATAAAGGAATTAATTTGTTCCAAATGAAGTTCTGTTAAGCAAATTTTATTTTGTAAAAATTTCCCATAGGAATGCATTGAAAACGGATTAATGCCTAACTGCGACCATTTTTCTGTTTTACAGATTCATCCCATAGGTGATTCTATTAAGCGATTTCCCCCATCTCTGGCAATTTTTCATTTAAGCGGATTTTCTCTTAAACAAACTGCTTGTTATACGAGGGTCCACTGTATTTGTTTCAAAACGGTCAGGACCCTTTCCAGCAAGCCTGGGGAAAAGGTCATGAAATGATGACACTTCTTTCAAGAATTTCATTCTCACCTGCCAGTTTATTGTGGAAGGAAAAGGGCTGATTTGAAAATATGTTGTAATGAGTTGAATTGTTTGTGTTGCAATGTGGGTCTTATAGTACACCTTACTGGTGACCCTTGATGCCCTAATGTCTAGTTGGTCTGAGAGCTAATAACTATAGATTACTAGTGCTCTGGATCTTGCAAGAACTGATGGTCAGTGAACTGCTGGATAGTTCAGTGGTTTAAGTGTCTGGAGCAAGAGACTGGGAGTTCAATTCCCCTCTGCGCCTCCTTGACTCAGTGATACATAGGTTCCCTAAAGCCATGTGGTTCCAAGATTATTATTATTGCACAATGATGAAAAGCATAATGATGGTGGTTAGCCAAATATGGAATTACAAATTTCTAGAGCTGCAAGGCCTGGAGGAACAATAGAATATTGTATTGAAAAAATTTTTGTTGGATCTCTAGGCTCCTAAAACCTGCAGATCTTAGGCCAGAGAATGTTCACAGACACAGAGAAAGAGAAAACAATTTAAATAATTATAAGTGTAGGGAGATAAAGACACACACACACACACACACACACACAGAACGGCATTCAACTCCTCATAATAATAGGAAGTAAAAAGGGGGGTTTGAGCTGTGTGGCCATCACAAAATACAAATGCAAGACTAGGCTGTGTAGGTGATACCTTTACAGGCCACTAATGAAATAATAAAAATCACTGCAAACTTTCAAATGCAACACACTCTTTTTCAAAGCCTGTACCAAAAGTCCAAACATGGCAAAGGATGTGCTTTGCCAGGAGGTCTTTCTTAAAAGTTCTTGGTAAATTGATGTTTGATAGGCAGTCTCTTATTAGATGAGGCAAGAAGTAGGGGGGATGTTGTAAAAGCTGCATCTGAAGTCAAGGATAGGGTTTCACACCCCAGCTCTTCAAACAAAGGAACATAGTTCATGCACACCCTCACTCACCCTTCATCTCCATTTGGCTCCTGTTGGCCTGGGGGGGGGGGGGGCTGATGCCGAGGACCCATGTGCTCCACTTTAGGATTGAGATAAAATTTAGTAAACCCACTTGGTATGCCAATTAGGACCAGAGTAAAATCAAGTGATATTACCAGTGCTTGTGGCCTTGCCCTCTAATGTTGAGTGTCCATGTGCCTTCCTTCTTGGTACGTGGGAAACAGCAGCTCTTTCGTGGTATCTTCACATTCCATTGAAGTAAAAAGGAGGGGGGTTTGAGCTGTGTGACCATCACAAAATACAAATGCAAGACTAGGCTATAGGTGATATCTTCACAGGCCACTAATAAAATAACAAAAAATAATTGTGAGCTTTCGAGTACAATACATTCTTTTTCAAAACATCTACCAAAAGTCCAAACATGGCAAAAGATGTGCTTTGCCATGAGATCATGCCTAAAAATTCTTGGCAAGATGATATTTGCCAGGCAGTCTCTTCTTAGATGAGTCAGGAAGTGGGAGGGCTGTTGTAAAAGCTGCATCTGAAGAGATTGCCTGGCAAATATCATTCTGCCAAGAACTTTTAAGAATGATGTCCATTCAATTTGCTGTGTTTTCTTTCTCGTTTTGATTGCTGAGGAGCCTATAACTTGATTGTGAGGTGTCTTGAAGACTCAGGTAAAAACTATCACAAATGGGTTGTGAATTCCAGGAGAATTTTTTTTTGATGAAACGTGTTTTTCATATATTGGCTGTTCAGCGTGAACAATGTGATTACAGGAGGTAACATTTTCCAGCAGATAACAAGGGGAAACAGCATATGAAAAAGGATTCTCACAGAGTCAAGGGAAGTCTCCCTGGAAGTCCAGGTGATGGCTGTCTCCAGGGCCACTTTTTTCCATCTCCGCAGGATTGCCCAGATCCGCCCGTACCTCGATGAGACCTCCTTGAGGACAGTTGTGCAGGCCTTCGTGATCTCGAGGATTGATTACTGCAATACACTCTACATGGGGTTGCCCTTGACCCTTGTCCGGAGACTTCAATGAGTGCAGAATGCGGCGGCCAGACTGGTGGTGGGTGCTCGTAGATACGATCACATCACCCCAGTTCTGGCACGCCTGCATTGGCTGCCCATGGCTCTCCAGATAAGGTTCAAGGTCCTGGTTTTGGTTTTCAAAACCCTCCACGGCTTGGGTCCTGAATACCTGTCGGAGCGTATCTCCCAGAGGTCAACTGAGGCTAGGCCCACTTAGGGTGGCCACTCCTAGGGAGGCACGGAGGTCGGCTACGTGCGGCCACGCCTTCTCTGTTGTGGGCCCCTCCATGTGGAATCACCTACCAAGTGAGCTGCGCCTTGCACAGTCCCTGCCCACCTTCAAAAAAGCTTTGAAAACCTTGCTTTTTAAGGAGGCATATGGCTACCTTTAATTTTAATTTTATTTTAATGTACTCATTTCTCATTTCTGTCTTCCCCCCCCCTCCTTGTCTGTTGTATGTCCTGCTGCCTCTTGCCGAGGGTATACCCCCTCTTTCCTGTTTATATTGTTATTTTTATCTTATTGTTTTTATCTTTTCTACTCTGTAAACCAGCTAGAGTTCCAGTGGGAAAATGGTGCAATATATAAATGCAACAAATAAATAATAATAAATAATAAATAAATATTTTTTTCTTTCAGAAAGTGAGGGTGAGCGGGATATCCGTTGAAATAAAACTGTACTTCCTTCTTTGTGGATCACAGTTGATATTCATAAAACATAATAAAGTAGCTTGAGTTGGAACCAGGAGTGAATTCATAATACCTCAGGGAAGAGGAAATAAAACATGCAATATGTATGTGAGGTATCTTGAAAATATTTATGTTGAAAGGTGAGATGTATTTTTCAAATGAAATATAAATCAAACAGGAAACTTTATTGATTTTTGTTGATTCATAGCCCAGTATGAATATTCAAACCTTTTCTTCTTCCAAAAAGGAGACATCAAAAAGACAGAGGGGAGTCATTATTAAAACGATATGCACACATCCATGCTGGGTTCTAAGGCTTTGAAATCACAGGTCACTGATCAAATTGTTTCAGTCGGATGATGTGGCCATTAGGCAAAATAAGATAGCCACTTCAAGCAGCAGATCTTAGACGATGGTGAAGGGCAGTAATATTGCTAGCTATTTAATTAGTCACAGTTGTATTTTTAATGCCAGATGTCCCCTGCTGTGGGTCACTCTACAGAATTATTTCAATAATGTCTAGGAGACATGGACACGAACCCAAAAACAAACCAGGATGTTTGTGGAGAATTGCTGGTTCATTGGTTTGGGTTGGGTTGGGTTTGTCCAAACCAGAGAACCTGAACTTTTTGAAACCAATGAACTTTTTTGTGATGTAATGAACTTCCGGGTTTGTTTTTCCTTGACCCCTGTCACCTTCCCACTGGCCCCATTGCCTCCCACCTTTTCCTGCCACGACTTCCACTGCCACCACCACCATATTGAGCAGCAGCCCAGATGGCTTTGCCTCTCAGCTGTGGCACATGACCAGAGACAGCAGACTCGGCTTCCAGAAGGGAAATTGGCCGCTGTCTGCAAAGATGGCAGCAGCAACTGCAGCAGGACAAGGCAGGGAGGTGGAAGGGGCAGTGGCAAGGGCCTTGGGGCAGTGGTAAGGAGGTGGGTGGACAGACTGTTGGGTTGTTTTTTTTAAAAAATGACAGTCTGGTGGCTAACTGTAATAAAAAAATAGAGCTAACAAATTAATGAGATGGTTCATGGTTTATCACGGAAAGGTCAAAAATTTGTGGTTCGTGGACTTCTTATAGTTCCTTGGCTCTGAAAAGGATGCCATGATGTCCAGCATAGAAGAAACATCTTACTTTGTGAAGCTTTTTGGAGGAAATGTACATCCATCATTGCTCTAATGGCAGGTCAGCAATGCCACTAGTCATGGCAACTTTATGTAACAATGTGCTATCAAAGGCAGAGTGCTAAAGAACACAAGCAGGAAGGTGCTGTTGCATTCAGTGTCTACATGTGGCCTTCTGTTTGGCCACCATGCAAATATGTGCATATCTACACAGGTCTTTTGTCTGCTCCAGGGTAGATCTTATGTATGGCTGGGGTAATTTGCCATCCAAACTTTCTTCTCTGCAGTACACCTTCCTCTCTAACCCAAGACTATGCAGCAGGTTCCTTTCAATGTTTCATTATTTATTATATGTATGACTTATTTTTCTGCTGGGAACGCGTGGTGGGGAACTTGGCTCTCTGCTCCCCATTCTCTGGATGACCATCACTTATAAAAGCAAACAATATGCCTGTCCAGCAATAGAATCTGGTCTCATTTAACATAAATACAACAGAAGAACAGGCACAATATTGCTCAGTAGGTTTTATAACTGAGTGGGGATTTGAACTCAATGCTCCCCTGGACCATATATTCCTAAGATGCTTTTGCAGGTTTTTTTTCCATGTTAAACTTCCTTACTACTGAACAAGCCACATACAAGTGACTTGTGAGAAAAGATATGGTGTTGTGGACACAGCCTAACAACTGAGAGAATCTCAATTTATTAATTTGCAGTTTCCCCCAAAACAATGGCTCGTGGTTTTTGTTTGTTTGTATGTTTGTTTGTTTTGGTAGAAAAATAAATTTTAAAAAGTGTGTTGCCTTTACAAATAGAGATGGGCATGAAATGGAAATATAGTATTTATTATTTATTTTATTTTATTATTGGATTTATACCCCGCCCATCTTCCCTAAGGAACTCTGGGCGGCTTACAAAGCTGAACGAGTCAGCAAATAAAGAACAAAAGTACAGGGGAAAAAAACATAGACAACAATGAATTAAAACATGTGCACCCTGATCGAAACAAATATAGCTCGATAGAAAATCATATTAGATGAGCTAACTAACAGCAGATGGCGGGATAAAAAAAAAGAATTTAAGTTTGGTCTCCAAAGGCCTCATAGAACAGGATGGTTTTCAAGGCTCTGCGAAAGGCCAGCAGGGACTCTGCAGAGCGCACTTCGCTGGGGAGGCTGTTCCACATTGACGGGGCAGCCACCGAGAAGGCCCAATTGCGAGTTGAAGTTCTTCGGGCCTCTCAGGGGGTGGCGACCCGAAGCGAGTGTGCTCGCGACTGCCGAACTGGACGGGCCGAGGTTGATCGCTGGGTGACCGCTCTGCCAGGTAGTCCGGTCCCAAGCCATGGAGGGTTTTATAAACTAAAACCAAGACCTTGAATCTGATCCAGGACGCAACGGGCAACCAATGCAGGTGGGCCAAGACTGGGGTGATGCGGTCATAATGACATGCACCCACCACCAGTCTGGCCGCTGCATTTTGTACCCGCTGCAGATGCCGGAGGAGAGTCAAGGGCAACCCCATGTAGAGGGCGTTGCAGTAGTCCCTCCAACCTCGAGATCACCAGCGCTTGCACCACTGTTCTCAGGGAGTTGCCATCTAGGTACGGGCGGATCTGGGCAATTTGGCGAAGGTGATAAAACGCGGTCCTGGACACGGTGGCCACCTGGGCATCCAAGGATAGTGCCGGATCCAGGACCATGCCCAGATTCCGAACCCTGTCCGACAGCTGGAGGGAAACACCCTCCAAGCTGGGGAGAGGGCCTCTGTATCCAGATAGAGAACTGGATACGGAGAACATCACCTCGAGGTTGCGTTTGAGCCTGTTGGCCCTGGTCCAAGCCATGACCGCCTACAGGCACTGGTCGAGAGTCCGGACAGCTTCCACTGCAGTGGTGGAAAAGGAGAGATAGAGCTGCGTGTCATCAGCGTACTGATGACAGCAGATTCCAAATCTCCGAATTACCCCAGCCAGCGGTCTTACATAGATGTTGAACAGCATGGGGGAGAGAGACGAGCCCTGCGGAACCCCACAAGGGAGTGTCCACGGGGCTGACAACTCTCCACCATGCTGCACATACTGGAGCCGACCCTCCAGGAAGGACTGGAGCCAACTGTGAACAGTGTCTCCGATACCCACCTCAGAGAGCCAGTCCAGTAGGATACCGTGGTCGACGGTATCGAAGGCCGCTGACAAATCCTGGAGAACCAACAGGGTAGAGCAACCCCTGTTGGCCGCCTGGATTAGGTCATCTTGCAGCGCGGCCAGAGATGTCTGGTCCCCTGGCCAGGCCTGAACCCGGACTGGCGTGGATCAAGGCACCGCTGTTCCTCCAGAAATGATTGAATCCGAATTGCGGCCACCCTCTCAATGACCTTGCCCATAAAGGGGACGTTGGCAATCGGACAATAGTTCGCCAATTGGTCCGACGCCAAGCCCGGTTTTTTCAAAATGGGCTTTACCACCGTCTCCTTCAAGCGAGAGGGGAAAACCCCCTCGCTGAAGGAGGCAGTGGCGATGGCAGAAGCCCATTCGGGCATACTCCCCCCCGGCAGCTTTTATGAGCCATGATGGGCAAGGGTCAAAGGGGCAAGGGTCGAAGGGGGTGGCGCGGGGCAGCAATGGGCAATAGCCCTGGAAGCCTCCAAAGGGGAGACAGGCCCAAACTCAACCAATCGAGGAGAGCGGGGGGGGGTGAAGAGACAGACGGTGGCGAGGGAGGGCTAGTGCAACTGGATTCGAAGCCGGCCCGGATGGCCTCTATTTTTTATCTAAAGAAGACTGCAAAATTCTCACTAATGAAATCAGTAGGAGGAGGCCTTGCCAGGCTAGGATTGGTGAGGTGTCAAATCACCTGGAAGAGCTCTGCCTGGCGGTTCGAGGCCTCATCAATTCTCAGGGAGTAGTATGATGTTTTAGCCTCCCTGATCGCACGGGAATAACGCCTAGTCTGGATAACGACTGCAGTCTTATTATGAACCGTCTGGCTTCGTCTCCAGCTGCTCTCCAGCCTCCTCCGCTCCTGCTTCATCGCTCTCAACTCCACCGTGAACCACAGCGAAGGTCAAGCTCTGCTGTGGAGGAGGCGCTTAGGGGCGATTTGGTCGATGGCCCGGGAAGCTGTTTCGAACCATTGGTCATCCGTAGCCTCGGCCGAATCATCAGTCAGGCCACCAGGAAGCACCCCGAAGGCTTCACGGAACCGATCAGGGTCCAGAAGCCTCTGGGGGGCGTGCCCAAACAAGGGGGCGGTGATCCCCGCGGGGGGGGGGATTGACAGGGAAAAGGACAGCAGGTGGTGATCTGACCATGACACAGGGAGGGAGACAATGTCCCCCACCTTCACTTTATTTTGTTTTGTTTCTTTAGTAGTTTCATTTCGTTTCATTAGTAAATTAATTTTTAAAGTAGTTTTGGAACAAAACAAAACAAAACAATTCATTAGCGGCTCCCCTGGATCCCAGAGGCACCAAAACTGCAGGGTAGCTTCTTTTGGCTCTTCCCTGTAAACCCCCAGAATTTGGAGAGGTTTGGGTTTCATGAGACTGAGGTATTAAACTCCAAAGGGGTCCCCCTAGGAGAAAATCATTTCTAATTGGGTCCAGAAGCCATTAATAGCCCCCGGTGGGTGAGGGTAATTAACCCCTATATTGCTGGTGTGTGCTATACACACTCTTGCAATTAACTAGGGGGACCTTCTTTGCAGTTGAATAACTCAGCCTCCTGAACCGCAAACCTCTCCAAATCTGGGGGCTTACAGCAAAGAATCCAAAGAAGCTACCCTGAAATTTTGATTCCTCTAGGATGCATCGTTTCGTTCCTAAAGGAAAAAATGGTGTTTCGTTTCATTTTGTGAAAAAATTCATCCATAACAAAATGAAACAGCATTTTGTTTTTCATTTCTTGCCCATCTCTACTTATAAATGCAAATACCTGTTTAACTGCAGATTGCCTTCAACTGTGTAATGAACAAGAAAGCTGCAGGTAATAACAGGTTATCTTATGAATGGAAGGGAGTGATCAAATGAAAATAAGAAGATTGTGTACAGCAAAAAAGAGGCTAATGGGCACTTTGAAAAGAACCCCCAATACTGTAATGTTCTTGTGACTCTTGAGTAAAACCATTTCAGTGAGGAGATCCAGTGTTCATTTGTCACTAGCAAGCCTTTTCACAAGGGATAGCAACAGTCTGAGTTTGCTATGTGTCCTTGTGGGATGCTGAGAGAGCACATTGATTGGGAAACTAGAAAGAATTGCCTTCTCTTTCTTCTTCAAGACCAGAAAAGCAACAAAAATTCTAGAGACCTCCCAGACAGAACTTTGCCTAGTGCCATCTAGTGACTAAACTGTGCAATGACATTATCCACACTCTAGAGCAGAAGTTCACTAACTGTTTTGACTCGTGGCTCCCTTTACTTACTGGCTACTGATCGTTCCCCCCCCACACCCAATACAGTAGAAATGCCATATGTACTGGTTCAGTACCTGAAGTTTCACTTATCAACTGCTTGGAAAAAATAAGAGAAAAAATAAGCACATGAATACACCTCCCCAGGGTGTATTACCAAGACCTGACACAAGATGGAACCAGAGACTATGGGCTTAATGGAAACACCCTTGTAGCCTGATTCTGAGAGAAGCAGTTTCTGGAAAAATGAAGCTGTATTTTTTGTCAGTGTGGGTCCCTTGAAAACTATGGGGCAGGAAACCAAGTCCTTTGGCAAGACTGGGCCAGGGTTCCATCTCTGCACCATGCCCAGACACTAGAGGAACTGCAAGTAAGTGATGTACCATACTTGGCAAAGGGGAGAAGGGAGGCGGAAAGATGAGAGGATTTGGTGGTGCCCCTGGGTGGATTTCCTGGCACCCCATGGCACTACAGTGCATTTTGGGAAACACTGCTAACAACTATGGTTCCAACTTCAGGAAAGCCTGTCTTTCAGAGTTTGGAAATAATGAGTTACTTTTTCAGTAGCAAAGACACAATTAAATCATCAACTATTTTGGAGATATTTTAATATTTGAGTTGGATAGGATGTGTATTATATTTTAGTACATAATGCAGGACATGATAGTGTATTTAAGCAAAAAATGCATTAACTTGCTGTTCTTTTCCAATCACGTTCTTAGCATTGTCACTCAGTGTGTCCTTGCCAACTTAGCTGTAATTGCTGGGGTTGCATAACTAAGACACTTCTTGGGGGGGGGGGGGAAGACAAGACAATGAATTATAACAAAGCTGAATGCTCTTTCAGGGGAGGCATTTTGATTTAATCTCACAAATTGATTTGTTTTACATTCTCTTGCCTACTTGTTTCAATATATTAGAAGAAATAATTTGACTTCATGGTTCAAGTGCTTGATTTGGACAAAGGAATGCAATACCAAGAGCTGTATATTAAATGGTCATGTTTTCAGGACATATTAAAATAGTAGTTCTGAAAAGGGTCCATTTCAAAAGAAACACACAAATCTATCTGCACACATGCGTACATGGGTATAAAGTCAAGAGACTCAGGTACTGGTGTGTTTGTGTCTGCATTTCGGAGTTCATTCCAACCTCCAAATGTCTTTGGCTGCTATGGTCAAAATTCTGTTGTTCTTCACTATCTATCTATCTATCTATCTATCTATCTATCTATCTATCTATCTATCTATCTATCTATCTATCTAGCAAAAGCAAAGTGTTCTGCTTATATACTGCCCTGAACCACTTCAAGTAGTCTCTGGGCGGTTTACAGTTTAATTACAGTATGCGGGGCTACACATTGACCCCCCCCCCAAGCAAGCTGGGTACTCATTTTACTGACCTCGGAAGGATGGAGTCAACCATGAGCCTGCTACCTGGGATTGAACCCCAGGTTGTGAGCACAGTTTTACCTGCAGTATGGGCGTTTAACCACTGCACCACTGCAATTCTATAGTAGCAGAATGTATAAAAATCAGCACTTTAGGAAGAAAAATGTACATCATATACTCCGATCTGAGAAAGTTCTACTGACCACATGACTTATTGCAGAGTAAACAGGTACAGTAGTACTATATAACAAATGTGTATATTTTGTGAAATGTGTTCAAAAGTACTGTACTGTACATGAATACATATTTAAATATGAATGTCCCTGCCTTTTGAAAAAGGTGATGGGATGATATGAAGGAATACGTGAAATCAACATGGCCAATAAAATAGCAAAAGTATTTTCAAGTAGTTAAACAGAGTAGGTATACAAGACTGCTTTCATTAGGTCAAATTAAACCTCTAATATTAGCATTTAATTACCTTTGTTATATCACTGCAATAGCACTTCTTTACACACTTCATTGAATGAGATCTCATGATTTTAGTTCTAAGCTGAAATGTGAATGGCTATTCATATCCCAGAACCCATCATCTGGGGGTTGTGGAATCCCCCCCCAGAAAACTTTTCTCCAAATTGTGCAAACATAGCATTATATTATAGGCCTCTCATGCATCACATCTTGATAAGTAGCAGATAGACTATGCCTGAGGCTCCCACCTCTGTTGAGAGAGGGTTTTTCAATGCTCACATGAATGGCTTCCCTGACACCTCTCTCAAACCACCTATTTTCTCTTTCTAATATGTGTACATCCTCATGTTTGAATAAGGGCCATTTGCCCATCAAGTGGAGGTGTACTGCTGATTCTGGTCCTGAGCTGGTATTTACCAGGCTGTGCTTTCAACAATACCCAGACAAATCAAAAAGCCCTCACCATCAAGGCCACAGCTAACAACCCATACTTTATGAGTTCACCTTAAGGCTATTGATACCTAACAAGCCTATTCAGGCCATTATTCGTCCTATGAGCCTATTTCAGACCAGAAGTCAAAGCAGACTATAAGATGGAGGACTCGCAGCCAGCTTTCTTCAAACTGGTGAAGCTGTTTGGATGAGCAGTGAAACGTTTTTCTCTTAAGGAAAAAAGTCCAGTTGCCATGACTCAGCATCCAGATAAACTCACCTGGATGACTGAGGATCTTCACAGCCAATGTAAAATATGCATAAAATGTAAAACATTAAAAGAATAGGTTAACAACACACATTATGAATAATAAAGCAGGGTATAAACTGAATAAATAAAAAACAATTGCTTGCGCTACTGTCTTTGAATATTGCTTCTTATGGATGCCTCCTGTTCTCATGCTACTTTCAAATGTCGGTTTTGTTTGCTTGTTTTGTTTTAAAAATACCGCAGCTAAATATGGGGCATCCTGTTTTGGCTCAATTACGGCTAATCCAATACAGCTCTTGTTATAAATCACACCCTCTAATAACCCGTCCCTATTGTCGTCAAGTCTCGGTTGTGCCTGTGTTTGTTATCCCACCAGCCACGCGCTCCGCACCCCAGGAGAAGCACCCGGCGGCTCCTGTCTGTGGATACTGGGTTATGTTGTCCTAGGTTTTGAGCAGCCTGACCACCCCCAACTCTCTCGCGCCCCTTGGCCGTTCCAAAAGTGCCAAAGGTATCTTTCCTCCGGGAGGCTCCTTTAGGCAAAAAAAAAAAAAAAAAAAGATAGCGGGAGCGAGGCGGGGAACCCCTCAACGACACCCGACCTGCCCGGGTACCAAGCCGCGGGGCGGGGATAGGCGAGCCGCGGGGCGGGATAGGCCGGCGCCCGTCACGTGACCGTGGCCGGGCAACATGTGCGATTGGCCGTCGGGGGTTGCAGGCGGCTCCGAGGGATTCTCTCTCTCTCTCTCTCTCTCTCTCTCTCTCTCTCTCTCTCTCTCTCTCTCTCTCTCTCTCTCAGTTTGCTGCGCGCGGCAGCAGCGGCGGCGGCGGCGGCGGCGGCGGCGGGCGAAGGAGCTCGTGCTTTCGTCCTCCCTTTGCCGAAGCCGGGCAACGAGGGAAGCGGCGCTTCTTTTTTTTCCTGCCGGAGGTAAAAGCAACGTCTGCGCCTCGGCGTTCCCGTTTTTTAAATATGAATGTCCAAGCAAGGAAGGGGCGGGGGTGCGAGAGGCTGCAGGAACAGCCTCCCTGCAGAATGCATGGGCGTTTAAAAATGCCCATTTCCGTGTTTCTCCTCCTATGTAATTCCTTAATGAAGGGGCGTGTGTGTGTGTGTATGAGGGTGGGTGGGTGGCAATGTGGCATTCGGAATTCAGACCTAGGTTTCCTAGCTTTCGCAGCCCTCTTTGCTGGTGACTGTGGTTGCCTTTTCTTCTTACTGGGTGTAGATTGTCTTTGTGAGAGTTGACATCGCCTGGACGATGATGCAGATGGATGATTGATTGATTGATTGATTGATTGATTGACTGACTGACTGACTGACTGACTGACTGGTGATTGATCAGAGCGTTTCTGAAGACAGCGGAGCGTCCTGGAAACCTTACTCAGATTTTGATACTATGGATCGCGAGTGGTGGTGGTGGTGGGGGGGCGGCAGTGTTGGAAGCAAAGGGTGATGCCACATTCCGTTCCTTGCACGGGAGACGTCACTTTGCACGCTCCTGTCACTTTTTTTTAACAGCAGGCAGTAAAAAAAAAGAAATCATGTAAAATGGAATGGATGCTCGAGACATTTTTGTGACGTTTCTTGCCTGAAGGACACGGAGGGAAGGATGCTCATGAATGGAAATCAATTCACAGAGCTCTACTGTGAAATTTTAGTTGAATGTCTGTGTAGAAGAAGAGAGCCTTTTTTTTTGGGGGGGGGGGAGATTTGGAAACAGAGCTGCTTAAGATGGCTTGTTAATGGCCCTGAGCTGTGTACACTTCTCAGCTAAGCCAATGTGCAGGCAGCTTGTCCTGGATCTCTTGGAGAGCAGAAGAGGTGTTAGACCAAATATTAAGGGAAATAACATGAACTCTTCATTGGCCATGGCAGCCAGGCACCAAATAGGATGCTCAGAAGTCAGACAACAGCGGCAAGGATACGAAGGAGCATGAGCCATCCTTTGGACTGCTGCTCCAAGGATAAATGACTGTGCAGCAGAACCGAAGAATTCGTAGTCAAGCTGGATTTCATTTAGCAGCAGTCTGTTGTCATCTGTATGCTCAAGAGCACATCAGTGTGCTTGCGGCTTGGTGTGAATGAATATTCACATGATCATGTGTTTTTATGGGAATGTACTGGCTTAGCTAAACCTGTTAAGTGAAGGGATGGTTTTACTTCTGGGCAAACATGCTTAGGACTGAACTGGAAATGAAACAGGATCTGCACGGAGGAGGGGGGGAGAAACACCTAGAGGGGTAATTTAACAGCCACCCTGTTTGCTGCTGGTAACACGGATGTTTATGTAAAACCATATTTTTTTATTTTTCATTGCTTTTTTGTTCCTTTCATGCCAGCTCCAGTTTGGATTAATGGGAAACAAAAAATGTTAGAAGAAGCTTTATCCATTTGATTTTTTTCTAAGAACCAAAACCTCAAGTGAACAAACATCTGAGTACTTTTTTTTTATTAGTAGACCTCTTTAACATGTCACAAGATATTTTCAATGAATTTCTGCCTGTCGAGTTTAAAAAAAATGGAAAAGGTAAGAAGGATATTACATATTTTCTAACATTTCTCAAACAGTGTATATAGTAAAAAAAAATCTACATAATAAATTATGTAGCATTCTGGCTTGCCAGAAATGAACCCCTGTGACCATTCCTGTTTGTACAAGTGTTTTTGTGTGAATGCTTTCAAAGTTATCTTGAATGCACAGGCACTATGGTAATTATGCTAAACTTATTTCTGGTCCCTCCAGTTTTCAGAAATTCTTCAGATGCCAAGGATTTTTACAGGATTCAGCAACTGAGTAAAATCTATAATCCAATTAAGAAGCAGAGAGTTTATTTCACACTTGTATCCTCATGTTCTTGGTATAAATATTTATAGGAAGAGTACTTTACATTTTTTATGGAGAGAGGGAAAAGCAATGAGTTAAAAGTACATGATTTAATATGTTAATGAAGATTACAATGTACTTAATATGAACAAACAAAATCTCAGAAGGAGATGTATACCAAATATATTTACACAACTTCAAAAGCATGTTGATAGGTAGGGGGCTAAATCTGTTCAAACTAAAAGACACCCCAGTCTTGAAAAGACTGGACATTGTTCTGTGGAAAGTCATCACCCTTAAAGTTTTGCTCCTGTGTTAATTTATAGGACATAAATCATGAAATCGGGAGCCCTGGCCCAGCAGAGTTTGCAGTGTCCAAGCTTTACAGAAAACACAAAAAGGACAGTAGAACTAATTTGATGGATTGGTTTTGTTTCACCATTAGTAGTTATGGCCAGATTGGAATCCAGTGATTCTTTCTTTAGATTTTACAGGCAGACATGGAGTGGAGCACCACCTGGACCTGCGTGGCAGCTGTGACACCATGTGGGAGGCTTTGTACAAAGCATTTAATTGGGCTTTAGTTCCCATATCTAATGTAGACCTAATCTGTAGGGGTTCCTATAAATTTAGCTTCCAGGGCAGCAGCTATGCCAGTCTGCGGCAGTAGTCCACATTCAGATGATCCATTAAAAGGGATTTACAAATTTGTATCGAGGCCCACAGTTGACTAGACACTAGAGCAGTAGTGGTGAATCTTCGGCACTTCAGATGTTATGGACCACAACTCCCACAGTCCTTTGTCATTGGCAATCTAGGCTCGGAATTCTGGGAGTCGCAGTCCAAAACATCTGGAGTGCCAAAGGTTCGCCACTACTGCACTAGAGGCTTCTTAGACCAGGAACATTGCAGATCAGATACACCATCCTGCTTGGTGATTTAAGGTGCTAACTGTAGGCATTTCCATCCAGGTCATTTGTACAATACGCCAAAATTCACCCAACATCACAAGTCCAGTAATGTCAGAATACCAGGTCAATGGTATTCAGTAGTATACAGTAGATTATAAATCCCATTAAGTGCTACTTGCCCTCTATTTGTCACTGGTTAGGTCTCATCTTGAGTACTGTGTCCAGTTTTGGACACCGCACTTCCAGAAGGATGCTGACGAATTGGAGCAAGTTCAAAGGAGGGCAACAAAGATGATCAGGGAACTGGAAACCAAGCTATGAGAAAAGGCTGAAAAAGGGCCTGTTTAGCCTCGAGAAAAGAAGACTGATGGGAGATATTACTATAACGCAGGCCTGCCTAAAGTCCGGCCCGGGGGCCAATTCCGGCCCTTCAGGCCATTCTGAGTGGCCCGCGGCTGGCTGGCCCACCCCTCCCACCCTCCCTCTCCTTCACCCACACATTCCCCTGCGGTGGCCACGGCTCCCTGTGCTTCCTTTGGTCCCCACCTCCCTCCCTCCCTTCCTTGTTCCCCACCTTCCTTCCTGCGGGTGGGGTTGCAAGGGGTCAGTGGGTGGGGCTTATGGGTCAGTGGGTGGGGCTTGCAGTGGGGTGGCAGGGTCGGGGAGCAACCGGCCCCTGACACATTTTCAGCCACCAAATCTGGCCCTCCTTGCAAAACATTTGGGCACCCCAGCTATAACGCTTCAGTTACTTGAAAGATACTTCTCTCTGCCAGCTGTCTATTATTCTTGTAATTTTATTGTCCCTTTCAGAGTCACCAGATTTTAAGGGATCATGCTTTCTAAATAAATTGTAAATCACCCAGATAATGCTTTAATTTCAAGCAGTATATAAGCAGAACACTTTGCTTTTTGCTTTATGTGATGCCGCGTTGAATTTTTATTGCTGCTGCTGTGATTGTATTACATTGTTTTGATCTTGCTTTGTTAGCTGCCCAGGGTAGTGGTTTTGCCATCATTTGGGTGAGATAAACATGTAATTAAATAAATTAAATAGTCACACAGAGGATGGGCAGGATCTCTTCTCAATCAGCCCAGAGTGCCTGGCATGCAATAATGGTCCCAAGTTATAGGAAACCAGATTGCAGTTGAATATCAGGGAAAAACTTCTTAACATTTAGAGCAATATGACAATGAAACCAGTTACTTCAAGAGATGGTGAGTGTTGTGGCAAGCAAGTAAATGTTTAACTATTTTTATTGTTATCCACAGGACATGGTAGCTCAGCTATTCTAGGAATTGTAAAAGAAAATCTAATTTTGCTCAGCATGTGTCCTGACTTGGGTACATGGATAGCAAAATATGTTGACCCAGCTACAGCTGCTAGATCTCCCTCTGCACAACCAGACAAACAGTCTCTGAAATCTCCTGCTTATTCCTTCAGATGCCTGCAGCCTTCCTATTTTGCCTAACAGTGACAACCAGCAGCTGATGTGGTTAGCAAGAGCCCATGTTAAAGCCTGCACACACCACACAAGTTATTTGCACTTTGATATCTCTTAAATTTATGGACAGTAGTAAGAAAGAGCTCCTCTGTATTCACTCACAATTCTAATAACTGACAATTGGGATCAATACATGGCCATCACCATCTTGTCCTTCTTGACATCTGCTCTGGAGCATCTGTCTGACCACAGCGAAAGATGCAATAGAGCAGTGCTTCTCAACCTGTGGGTCCCCAGATGTTCCTGGACTGCAACTCCCAGAAATCCCTTCCAGCACAGCAAGTGGTAGAGGCTTCTGGGAGTTGTAGTCCAGGAACATCTGGGGACCCACAGGTTGAGAACCACTGCAATAGAGCACTGCAACTGTTGTGTGATTATGGGAAAAGAGCCTTTTGTATAGCTCTCAGTCTCTTAATCATGTGAGAGCACACAGGGCTAGTGCCAACTAATATCTGCTTTGTCCTCTAGCATATATTCTAGCCTGCTGTGTATTACCTTCTGATGCAGATAATCTGCAAGATGCTGTGGATAGACCTAGATGGTCGTCAACCTGTGTTTTATCGAGGCCTCTTAGGTGTTGTTGGGACAGCAGTTCTTCTGCTCTACTTCTTCATTCTGTAAAAATGATTCCTATAGTGTACGAAATCTGATTATTTCAGTCAGGTACTCAGGGTCCCCCCCCCCAAAAAAAGGTACTGAATGATATAGGCTTTCGATGACTGTGTAGAACAGAACTACGGTATATTTGAACTTGAAATGTATATGAGGGAAAACATGTTAAAAAAATTTGCTCCTTTCTGATATGGGTAGCCTGGTCTATAAAGTACGCAGGATGGGCTCTAATCAGATGGACACCAGTTACATAAATAGAACTTGGCAGCTTGTCTAGTTATTCCCATTTCTGACTACAAGCACCATCAGGTTTCTTATGCCTTTTAGCAGTTATATTATAAGACACAGCGTAATAATTTCACTAGCTAAACATACAGTCTACTGGCTTCTTTGTGACATTGGCTGAGCCAAGTGCATATATAAATATACAGACATATATAATATCATGCAGTCTTACATTAAAACTACATACATATAACCAAGTCCACCTCTGTTAGTAATATAAGTAACATCCAGAATCATTGGTGAAATCCAGGTTAATGATGGGCAGTGATTATCTGAAGAGGCTACAACTTGATGTACCCCGAGCTTGAAACACAATCCACTGGCTCATTTTTGTGGAGTTAACTTCCTCAAAACGTCCTTCTCCTTCTCCATAGGTTCCTAAAAGTCAAGGTAATGACATGCCATGATATATACCAATCTTCTCCAGTTGGCTCAAAGTGAGAAATATAGTTCCCTTCCACTTTTATCATCACAACAACCCTGTGAGGTAGGGTAGGTTGAGAGGGCACAACTATCCCAGGATCACCCAAGTGAGTTTCATGGTTAATGAGAACTTAAACCTGGATATCTAGAGTCCCTGTCCAGATCTCTGACTGTTACACAGCGTTGATTTATATATAGAAGAGGAAGAGGCAGATTTGCAAAGACCCAAGAGCAGCTATTTGGACAGCTCAGTGATCTGGGTACCTGGCTATGGAGCCAGAGGCTAGGAATTCAGTTTCCGTCTGGGAATATGACAAACCTGTGTAGCCTTGGGTAATATGCACAGTCCCAGAACACTCACAGAAGAAGGGAATAGTAAACCACTTTTGAGTATTTTTTCCTAGGAAACCTTGGAAAGTGTTGATAAAAGTCATAATTGACTCAATGGCAACGTAACTATTATATTAACGAAGATACTACCCGTGAACATATGAATCTCTTTCACATGGCAGAGTTACTCTTGAAGGACAGTTATAGATGGACTAATGCAATAAGTCATGTGTGCCAGTAGTTAGCTAGTGAGCACATGGGGGGCAAGGTTGAAATAATAAACATCCCTTGGCTGAAGTGAGATTCTGAGCAGTGCTGAAATGCCACCCTGGCAGATGCCCTTTTCTAAAACCAGTGCCAAGCTGTGTGGCTCAGCTTGCGTAGGGTGCTGAGAGAAGTTGTTCCATGCAGCAGCAGTTCTTGTCGGGTGCTCTTATCAAAGGAGTAAGCTCATTAGGGCATCCCCCTGCACACCAGAATTAAGTTGGTCACAGTGGCTGGTTACCATGAAATCCCACAGCCTGCGGTGCCCACTGTCGTTGGGTTTCGTCACGCAAAGCCAGCATTCCGATTACAGCAGAACTGTCTCCCCCGCTCTCCTCACGCCTTGCCAGTTTGAAGCATTATCCGTCAAGGAAGCTCCCTCTGTTTCACAAGGCATCGTGTGGCTTTGACAAGGCACATGCCGTAGAATCATAAAGAATCCTTGTCAAAACATCCTCTTACTGTGTTGGCTGTAGGCAGAAATGAGCTATGCTGAAAGGAGGAAATGTAATCTGTGCACAAATTTCACGAGATCGTAGGAGGAATAGTTTTCCTAGGGTAAGATCTAACTCAACCAGAAATGTAGGAATTGTTCTTGTTATTGCTAGGGACGTTTGCAGTCTTTCAAGTGGTCAGGAATGCGAGGTAGGTTTTAAAAACTGAGGATTAATGGTGCCTTCTGTAAATGCGAGTGGGAGGTAAGAAGTGGGTTACCCCAAGGCTCAGTCCTGGGTCTGGTGCTCTTCGACATCTTTACTAATAATTTGGACAAGGGAGTGCAGGGAGTGTTTGCCAGATTCGTGAATGACACAAAATTGGGTGGAATAACTAAAACCCTGGAAGACAAAAACAAAATTCAGAATGATCTTAATAGGCTGGAGCACTGAGCTGAAACCAACAGAATGAAATTTTAACATGGGTAAGTGCAAAGTACTGCACTGACCCAGGAAGAAGCAATCTATTGCAAAGTTACAAGATGGGGGACATCTGGCTCAGCAATACTACAGTGAGAGAAAGATCATGGAATCCTGGTAGGTCATAAGCTGAATATGATGGGGCCACAAAAATGCAAATGATATTTTAGGCTGCATTAACAGACGTTTCAGAGATGATAGCCGTGTTAGTCTTTTTAAGAATTTCAGGCAAAAATCAAAGAAAAGTAAAACAAAACAAAACAAAAGACACAAACATGTGGCACCTTAAAGACTAACTTTCATATTTTAATGTGACGTTTCGTGCACATGTGCACTTCTTCAAGACATATTTCCAAATCATGTGAGGTGCTCGTCCCACTCTATTCAGGACTGATTAGGCCTCAACTTGAGTATTGTGTCCAGTTCTGGACACCACACTTCAAGAAAGATGCTGACAAATTGGAACGAGTTCATAGGAGGGTGACAAAGATGATCAGGGGGCTAGAAACCAGGCCTATGTGTATCCTAGACAAAAGAAGACTTGAGGGGCAACATGACAGCCCTTTCAAATACTGTATTTAAAGGGCTGTCATACAGAAGAGGGGCAGGATCTGTTCCCGATCATCCTAGAGTGCAGGATGCACAACAGTGGACTTAAGAGAACCCAGCTTTGGGCTGAATATCAGGATATTAGATAGGTACCATGACTTAAGAGTAATTTGATTTAAGAGTAGTTCAATTTAAGAGCATGCATTTGGAACGGATTAAATTCGTAAGTAGAGGCACCACTGTATATATTTTTCATTTTTCACACATAAGGGGATATCTAGAGGAAACGGGGAAGATGTAGGGATTCTGAGGATAAAAAAGGCGAGCTCAATTAGCATATTTGCAATGTTTCTCTTATTTAGACACTTACAGCTATAATCTCTGTTATACTGTTGGAGAGATTTTGTTACAGATTTCTTTTTCATAAAAATTACAGAGTGGATTCCAGCTATCTTTTTGCCTTCTGTAAGTCTTTATCATTCAGCAATTCAATGTAATATCCACCTCTGCTGTTTCAAAAAGTTTTTCCAAAAGTTCTTGTCAGTTTCATGTTTCAGCTGATTTCCAATATTTGGCAAATAAAATTCTTTCTATAGTTGTAATTTGCATTAACAGGCATTTCACATCGACATCTTTGATTTCTGGCATTATATTTAACAGAAATATATCAGGTTTAAATGGAATGATATGACCCAGCATTTTTTATTTTTTGCAATATCTCATGTATCATTCTCCAATATCTCTTGGCCTCTTCACAGGTCCACTGCACATGATAAAAGATCCCTTCTTTACATTTACATTTCCAGCATCTGTCCAATACATTTCTATACATTTTAGCTAACTTTTGTGGTGTCATGTACCATCTATAAAACATCTTATATATGTTTTCTTTCAAGTTCACCACTTTTGTAAATTACTTCCCCACAGCTGTGTCCAATACATTAACTCAATGTTCTGCTCTATATTTCGTGCCCATACAACTGTACAATCTTTAGGAAAAACTTCCCAAATGTTAGAGCAGTATGGTAATAGAACCAATTACCTCAAGAGATGTGAGTGCTCCAGCACTGGAGACATTCAAGAGAAATAGAGTGGCCTTGCTGCCAGATAGGTAGTATCAAAGTATAACAGACAAACAAACAAACAAACAAACAAACAACAAACAAATGAAAACCACCTAGCAAGTATCATTTGATTTGTATTCCTGCAGGAAGTTGGACCTAGGTCACTTCCAACTTCACAATTCTATGATTCTATGATTTTTAATTAAAGATTTCCAGGTGTGTGTTTTTAATTTGCATTTATGTCCCCACCATTCATTCTCTAGAGACCATAAGGTGGAGGGGGCAGGGCTTTCTTCCTTAACTACTTTATATTTACAATAGCTTTTTAAGATGGATGGAGTAGAGGAGGTCATCCCAAGTTGAGCAATGAATTTCATGGCTCAGTAGTAGGGGCTAGAAAAACCTCTATGTCAGGTCTCTGCCAGAAACCATTCTGGACACTGAGGAGTTAATGGCTGAGGAACTCCCAGATGAACCACCAGGGCTGTCATTTCCTCCAGCAGCTGTGCAGCAAAGTGATTCAGCCTCTTCAGGGGATTCTACACCCTCTCAGAGAGCTGCTGGCCGCAGACAGCAAAGACTTATTACCAAGAGGAATAGGGATAAGCTGTATTTGAGTAGAAGGCACTTACGCTGTCAAAGTCCTGAGTATTGACAGAATGGGTCTTCAGGGAAGTGGGAGTTGCTCTCTGGAGACATAAAACAAGCACCCAGAGTTAGGGCAATTTGTGGGAGCAACAAGTCAACTTGATCTGCTTTTGCCTTCCTGCTGTGATTCCTGACCTCTTTTGGATCCTTATTCCTGACTGGCAACCCTGGACTACATTTCTTGACCCTGGACTTCGTCACTCCATGAACCTGGCATAAGCTACTGTTTGCATTTTGGCTTTTGACCTCTGGACTGTTTATATTGGACTCTGTTTTGTCTTCTGGACTCTAGCTGTATGTATTTCTGGACTCTGCTTAACTCCTGCCTTGCTATATTGTTGTCTTGACTCTGAGCCTGCAGTAAAAGCCTGAACTTACCTATTTGTGTGAGTCTGTGGGTCGTGACACTCTCAGTCCAACATCCAGCTACTACACTGCTCTGGCTTATTAAGGATTAATCATACTTGTTTTTCTTAACCAGTGGTTCCAAACCTTGGGTACCCTTGGTGATCTAGGACTGGAATGCAAGAGCTTTCACCACTAGCTGCACCAGCCAGGGTCTATGGGAGTTGTAGTCTAGGTACACCTGGGTTACCCAGAGTTGAGAATGACTGTCTTTGACACACACTGAGTAATTGGCAAACCCTTTATTTGGAGTCTGGAATGGAAAATTCCTACCATGTTTACAAGGGGGGGGAATGTTGAGACCATGCCTCCTAACTGACTTTGCAACTTGGGTCAGCACGAAAAGCTACCATGAATTTCTGGATCATTTTTTCTACACTACCCATAAAGATATGATGCACAACCTGAGGAATTTTACTCACGAAAGCTTGTAATTTGAGTGATTTTTAAGTGGTTCAATAGAGGTATCAGCTAACTTGTGGACTTACCTTAAAGTCAGAAGAGCTACCATTCTCATGTTTTCCTCCTTTTCCACAAAGGAAACGTTTTTGTTAGGTCACATGCTGTGTTGGGCAATGACATCTGAGCCTTAAAAACCCAAGCTGCCTGGAATTCTAGTTTTTGAGGGAATGGTGGAGTGTATATCACCTTAGTCAACAAACAGATAAACAAAAACAAAAAACATGTAGTTGAAAAACTGTTATCCTTAATGGAGTCGGAAAAAAACCCTGAATGATTTCAGCAGAAATATTGTATTGCAACGTAGTAGTGGTTTTCACTGAGACCAGATTCAGTGGGTTTCATAGTTTATTGTCTTCTGAGTGTTTGCAGTGTTTGAATAGAATGTGTGCCTAATAAGAACATAACAAGAGCCATGCTGAATTAGGCCAAAAAGTCCATCTAGTCCAGCTTCCTGTATCTCATAGTGGCCCACCAAATGTGTCGGGGAGCTAGCGAGTTTTGATTTTTTGCCCCAATATGCATTACGTTACAGTTTCCTACATTGACACGCATTTGCCATTTTGCAGCCAATTCCCCCAGTTTGGAGAGATCCTTCTGGAGCTCTTCACAATCTTCTCTGGTTTTTACCACACATAAATGTTTCGTGTCATCCGCAAACTTTGCCACCTCACTGCCTATCCCTGTCTCCAGGTCATTTTTGAACAGAATGAAAAGCACTGGTCCCAGGAGAGATCCCTGGGACACACCGCTTTTCCGCTCTCTCCATTGTGAAAATTGCCCATTGACCAACTTTGACAAGATGGTGTTACCTATCTTGTCAAAGCTCATGCAATAATAATTCTTCCACAATCACACACCCACTCAGTCCACATAGTTACAAGATTAAGATTGTAATCTAATATAGTGCTTCAGTTAATCTTAGTAAACTAGGCTGAGTAAGAGAACAAAGGAAAAGAATATCTGAGAACAGAACAACACTCTTTAAACAATGATACACATCTTTCCTTTTGCCATATAGCTCCATAAACAGATTAGTGGAGGAGCTGGAAGAGGGTATGCATACACTATGCAGTGAATGCAGCCTGAGCCCTCCTTTAAGATGCAACGCTTGGAGTCTCCAGGGGAGAGCTTGGACTTTACTTCCACATTGATGCCCGCAACTCAGTCTATTCTGTTACTTTGGAACTTCCCTTTCATCAGTTCAAGTTTCCTAACCATCTTTTTAATTTTACGAATGCTGAATGAGACAAAAAGTACCCATTACAGTGTTGCTCTACTGTGTGTGTGAGTGTGTGTGTGTGTGTGTGTGTGTGTGTGTGTGTGTGTGTGTGTGTGTGTGTGTGTGTGTGTGAAGAGCAACTCCTTACTCCCTACCCACAACTGTTGTAAAATTACACAAATACCCCTGATTTAGCTTATTTTTAGACATACACCTGAAGTGAAGATAGTATGCTTGTGTAAAATACACTCTGAAGGAGGCTTTTCACAAGCTTGTGTTCAGCCAGCACACTGCCAACTGCAATATAAAGAATAATAGTGTTAGCTTCCAGATAAGTATCTTGGCATATAAGCACACATTGTTTATGTTTTCAGCTTGTCTTGCCTACTGATAATCTCAACAGGGGAGAAAGAATAAATTTTAAGTGAGGTAGACTGGAACCAATGGACTATGAGAATGAAAATGTGACTGAGAGCTTCTACACACCTCACTCCAAGGTATGTTTTAGATCATTGTTTTCTATTTTGTATCATCTGTATGAAGCAGGGAAGCATAGCCAATGTTACCGCCTTTTGGAGAATAATGAGTCTAATAATAATAATAATAACAATGTCCTTTCTATTTTGCCTGATATTAGAAAAGCCAGACTTTGGAAATGGCACTGGTTTTGGACTAAATCTCAAAGAATGCCCCCACCAATATGGCCCCTCAAAAGTAATATCTGAACAAATCAAGTTTTTCTGGTTGTATTTGAACTGTGTGACAGTACAGAGGTCTGCTAAAGACTCATAGTAGGCGGAATATCACCTTAAGTGTTGTGAACTAGGACTCTGATGATCGAGCTGGAAGTAAAGAGGTGCGAATAAAATGGCTTGGGCAACAGAAGATATTGGAAGACCTGTTACTTGTAGCAGAAGCTGCAGTATTGAGCTATTACATCTCACTTGCTTCTCAAAAGTTAGTCTTTAGGAAAACAAGTTGTTGATCAGGGCTTTCTCCACAGCTTGGAAGGCTAAGAGTTAGTATTGCAGCTAGAGAAGTTACCAAAACTTGTATTTCTCTATTCTAAATTTGGGAAATCATTGCTACCCGTTTCATGTTCCACACCGCCCCCCTTCTTTGCTGCTCAATCCACTGTGCTAGTCACTCTAGTGGTGATGTGATGGCAAGAATTCTCTCTCCATCTTCTGCTGATGTGCTGCCTTCTGTGCTACTACAATTCAGGCTGAAGGGAATAAAATGCCATAAGGCTATAAACAGTGTTAGTGCATTGAAGGAAAGGTATTTCGTCTTGGAGCAAACCAAACTGTTTTAGTACAGTCTGTTAGAACTCTTATGACCTGCTTCAGCAGTTTTTGAACATGGTGGTTGTTAGGACCACAAGCGTACTGTGATCATTTTTTTTTATCCCAGGAAGGTTAGATATACCATAGCAGAATAAATAATTTCTGTGGTGGACCTGTTTGTAGATGGTGTCCAGTTTGAATCCTTGACTAGCATTGCCTACCTCTATCTATTTGGATTGACCATTCTTTAGTATCCAATCTTTAGACTACAGTATTCACTTATACAGTTGAAGACAATAATAAATATTGCTGCAATGTATGCAGAATGCTTTTACGAGCATCTTTTCAGAATCAGCCGTTGATTTGAGAAGATTTGCTCAGAGCCTTGAAATAAATATATATTTTCTTGAAACTGCCACACTCCTAGGCCAACTGGCTATGTTTTAAATTCAGTCCACTTCAGAATAGAGAGACCTTTTGTATGGGACAATTGAATTCCTGGAGGAAAAGTCCATCACAGGTTACAAATATGTAATCTCCAGGCTTAAAACTGGATTGCTTCAAGGGCCAGATGCAGGGGAGTGGAATCAGGAGACAGATATCTAGTCTTGTGCGCTCCGAGACACATTTAGTGGGGCCACTGTGAGACAGCTGGACTAGATGGGCCTTTGGCCTGATCCAGCATGGCTCTTCTTATGTTCTTATGTAGAGTAGCTGTCATCTCCGTTCTGGTTCATATGGGTTTTATGTTGTCAGTTATCATTTTGGAAAAGCTGCTGTTGTAAAACAGTTCGAATACTCTTTAGTGCTCTTATTTCCTCTCGGATTGTTGAAAATTTTGTGATTTTTCAGTTTCAAAGTGTATTGTTGTAGTAATATAGGAATATTGGGTTGTTAGGATGGAAAAATTGCAAATACAATTATACGAATATCCCAGTTGGTGTGGCCATTGGTCATGTTGGCTGGGTCCCCCACCCCAAAGGAACTGTTCCAATCTTGATGTTAAACTGGAAGACAATTTTCTAGCACATGCTCACAACTTTCTTGTCTCATGGGAGAACAAACTAAAAAGCAGGGAACTCTATTATATCCAAGAAATTTGACATCAATACCAGCCATCTGCTACTTGTGAGTCTGGGTCGATTTCAGAATTAGAATACTATAATAAGTGAGGGAGGCTTGCTTTAAAAGCAAACAATATTGCTTGCATTGGGCAAAGATTTAACTGTGTTACCCCTGAGAAGTGGAATGTGAACAGTAGACTAGGTGGGTTTATGTGCTGGACAGGTTCTAAACCTATAATGCATAATTTATAACTTATTCTAATAATTAATCTCACTTAGAGATGTGTGAGAACGTTGTTTGATTATTGCACAGATTTCTTAAGTGGTGGGATGAAAAGTTCTTCAGGCATATTTTACATCAGTTAAAAAACACAAGGCTAAATCTCTTAGCACCAACTAGGGTAGTTCCTGTGAATCAGTAGAACTTACATTAGTGTTAACTTACCAAGTTCCATGTATTAAATTGACTTGCTACATTTGGGACTGATAGTGATCGTGTTGAATGGAATGGAATAATATCATAAGGATGAATAAAATAGCAAAATATGTAGTTTTGGGAAAGGTTGCCATGTTAGTCTGTGCTAGCATATCAGGTCAGGAACACAGGGAAAATAAAGTGTCTGAGAAAGTGGACTTGTCCACAAAAGCTCACATTAAAAATAGCACTTAGTATTTAAGGTGCCAGAACATTTTTGTCTTCATTTTTATTTTGTTACAAGAGAGGTGTGGGCCTGATAAGATAACATGATTCACCTTCAGAGATTTCTCTACTCTTCAAAGTTAAAGCATAGATAACAGTCCTTTAATGAGGCAAACAATTTTGCAAAACAAAATACTTATTATATACTATAACAAAACAGGTTTCAGCTAAAATCCAATTACATAGACCTAATTATGTGTGTAAAACAGGAACAAACCAAGGAGTACAAATGATCTAAAAATCTCAAATGTTCAATCTTGTTGATGTGAGTTATAGTAAAATGACATCTACAGAGACAAAAGAGCACGAATGTTTCGGCATAATGTTGTACAGTATTGGTTTCAAATGTTCTCTCTGTTATCTTCTTTAAACACTGTGAGCCAGAGTGTCTTTCTTTCTTTAGCTTCTTGTGTCTCAAGTTCTAACAGTATGTTTCACACACACACACCACAGAACCTATTTCTAAACAGTGCCTGATGTAAAATGATTCAGGTAGCAACTTGGATTTTATACCACAGAGCAGATATACCACTTCCTTCCCACTGCATGAGAATGTGTTAGAAGAATTTACTAATTCTTCATGAGACAAACCATGAAGGGCTTAGTTTCAGAAGATAAAATGTTCCCCAAACAGATGTTACCATGAAGATGTATCAACAAAGGCAGTAGAATGAGACAAAATGTCACATTTGTAACGCGTCTGTTGCTATCACTAACATTAAGCATCGTGTTCTCAAGCTGTTGTCTGTGTTCAGAAACTGAACTAAGGGAAGGAAGCATCTATTCTAGAGAGAGAGAGACTCGAGTCTTGAGAATTAAATCACTAAGTTTTCTGATAAGGATGACCTGTGAGATAACTTTGCTCTCTGCGAAGATTTGTTCTTTCTCAATAGTTTTGTTATCAACTTTCATGTTGGTCTCCAAAACAAATACCATTTTTCTCCCAGGAACAGCACTAGCCCAGCACATTTTGCTGCTTGAAGCAGAGTGAGAAATGGTTGTATCCACCTTCCCGCCCAGCAATTCAAGATGGACAATGTACAAATTATTATGGCACATGTGGAGGAAAGTCCTGCAGACACCTTTCCCTATCCTTTGTCATAAACGTGTTGTTATCATGTGCCTCCAAGTCAGACCCAACTTAAAGTGATGCTACTAAGTAAAAGGAATATTTAAGGAGTGGCTTTACCAGTTCCACACACCCAGTTACTTTCCATGGCTGAGTTCGGATTCACACCTTGGCCTCCTAAGTCCTTGTCCATCAGTCTATCCATTAGTACACCACACTGATTATCTCACAATAAAAACACCACATTTTCTAGATGTCCCTGAAAGATTGTTTGTTTGTCTGGAAAGATTACCAGAATGGAAAGAGGTGAAATCAGGAACTTTTGCAGGTATGCTTCTGATTTCCCAGTGGAAATAACTTGGTTTGTTATCTCTCGAAATTGGTTCTCACAGGGCTCCTGTTGGGTCCTTTGATCTGGCTCTGGATAGCACCTGACTGCAGGCATTTTCTGTAAAGCATGTCTGATAATTTTCTAAGAGTGAGGTTCTTTTCCTCTGGCCATGAACTAAGTAGTTCACCTGTTGTCTCCTAAGCTTCTCTCAGTTTTCAGATCAATAGGCAAAAACTGGCTTGGGTGATGATATGTTATCACAGACACATATCTTACAGATAATGTGGTCTGGAAATATTGTTCTTTTAAGTGTAAGAAATGGGTGCATGTAACTGTGAAATTATCTACCCAGATTTCTGAATATGGAAGTTTGTTTTCATGTGAGTGGCAGTGAGTTCTAGCATAATTACTGGGGTGACTACTGGGATGAGCAAGCATTTGGGTGAAAAGAGAAAATGAGCATTAAAAAGGAAACAGTTGAGGACGGAAAAAGAGGCTGTGAGGTAAAACAGTGGGGTGGGATGTGTGGAACTAATGAGATGGTAACACAGGTGATGCCAAGTACATTCACCAGTATTACATAATTAATTTCTTTACAGTTTGCTTTATGGTACTTCAAATTTTAAATGCATTTTAGTATTGGTTTTATTAATCTTGTAAACATATTTTTGTTACATTCTTTTAAAATATTTATATATCTCCTGTTTTTAGCAGTTAAATATGGTCTTTTTAATGATATAAGTTGGCATGGGTCCTTTTTAAGGATAAAAGCAGGGTTAAAGTATTTTAAATAAATAAATTGGGCAAATAAGCAAGTCTTAGGCAGCTGCCTCATTTTGCCTAGTAGTGGGGCCACAACTGTATGAAAGGAGTAGAGTTCTACATCTTTTTTGCTGTCAGCTATGGTGCAATCCTGCATTCTGGGGATCAATAGACAATTAAATTTTCTGACCAGAGCCTGCCATGCCATTAGACAGTGAATCTCTTTCAAGTGTTTAGCAGCAGTGACATGCCGTAATTTCTCTTGAGAGTGTGCCCATTCGCATTTTGAAATATAAAGCTCGATGTGCCACACAGTCTGTTTTTATCCACAGACTAGTCCGTTTTCCATCACTATCCCATCTCCAGTGCTGACATAAAATTGTTTTTGTTGATGCCATGGGAGAGGGTATATATACACTTGTCTTTTATTTCAGGCAGCAAAATGAAGGCAGTTTTGAAGCCGGAAATGCTTAACTGGTACACTCAGTAATTTGAGGGGCAAGTTGTTAAGATGTATCAGAAACGAGAACACTTATTTGTGTGCAGTTTGACTTGGTTTTAAATGTTTGGAGCTAATTCTGGCTATATTTCTCTCATTCTATCTCCCAGCTGTAACAGAGAAATCGGAGCACACGACTCTGCTTCTAGAGGTAGCACATCAAATATTTGGGTGTGCATTTTGAACAGAGATTACAACTGTGGGGACTATTTAATAGTGCAATATTGACTCTCTGGGCAGTTAACAGTCAAAACATATAAACTACAATACAGTAGCAATTATAAACATAAATAATAAAGTGCAAGCACATTGTGACATAAGTAAACAAATTTAAACTACAGTTGGACATCAAATGGCACACATTAATAAAGGGAAGCAAGAAAACTATTCCATTTTGCTACTTTAAAAACTGGGAGTGAGACTGCTCGGTGAATCTGTACTCGTAATTTATTTCAAAGATACGAGCCACAATAAAAAATAAAGTCTTTTTTCTGGTGGTAACTTCCTTGGCATTCTTAGGTATTGGTGTATTTAACAACAACAAGTTGGGATGGGTAGCAATTTTGTAGGAGAGACATTCCAGCAGATATTGAGGTCCTAAATCATTTAGGTCTTAATAGGTGATACCCAGCACCTTGAATTGAGCACAGAGGTGAGCAGGAAGCCAGTGGAAGTGTGCCAGAATGGGAGATATGTGTTCATATCTCTATTCAGTCTGCCACTGCATTTTGGGTATGCTGAAGGTTATGGGCTAGTTTCGAGCACAGCCCTATGTTGAAAATAGTACAATAGCCTACTTTTAAGATAACCAAAATATGAACTACTGTTGCTAGGCATTTCCTTTCAGGTAGTGGCACATCTGGGCAATTAACCAAAGTTGATAAAATGCATTCTTGGGCACAGCAGATATACCGTATTTCCCCTTGATAGAAAGCTCCAGGTCCAGGGGTACAACCAAAATGTGTACCTGTCCTGGAGTGTAACCCCATCAAGACCAGGTGACTATCCCTCTAATTGGTCAGGTGAACCTCCCAACAATAGGACCTCCATTTTATCGTCATTCCGTTTCATTGCATTGACATTTGGCTAGTCTATTATGACATCATACAATGCACTACATTACCTGCAGAGGAATTGCTGTGTGTCATCCACATATTGATGGTAACCAACTCTAAACCTCTGGAGGACTTTTCCTAGCAGCTTCAGAAACATGTTTAAAAGCATTGGAGAAATGACTGATCCTTGAGGACCCCCATAACAGAGATCCCAGGAGTTGGACAGCCCCTCTTCAAACTATACTCTCTGGGAATGGTCCTCAAGAAGGGACTGGAAACACTGGAGAAGAGTCAACTCAGAAGGGCATTGTGACTGATGGTATGAAAAGCTATAGAAAACTCCAGGAGGACCAACAGGCTTGTACCCCACCCCCATCTGCCCTCCCTCAAGAGGTTGTCATGCAAGGTGACTGATGCAGTTTTGATTGAAACAAGCTAGCTAGAACAAAACAAACACATCCTCAAATGATTATGAGTTTTTGATTTATCTCAGTTATTTTCACATTAATAATAGTGAAAAATGTTGATCGGTTCTTCCTAATCCTGATGGATGAAATTAACAGTTCTCAACACTGCTGAATAATCCAGGAATAGTTGGCAAAACAGTGCCTCAGTCATTTTATATCATGATAAGACATAGGTTTGAATCTTCAGGGAATAGGGCATATGATGGTCAGAACAATATCAGAAAGAGTGACCATTGGCGAAAGTTCATATTGTTACAATGGAATGGTCAAGATAAACCTTTCAGCTTTTCTGCTTCCTAGAAAAGTGAGCTACAGTAGTACCTCATAAGACGAATGCCCCTTAAGATGAAAAACTTGTAAGACGAATGAAATCTCCAGGAATAGGAAAAACTCGTAAGATCAGTTTTGCCTATGGAATGCATTGCAAGATGAATTTATTGGTATTCAATGCATTCTTATGGGAAACCGTGTTAAACCGCGTTTCGTAGGACAAAGTTTTCATAAAACGAATTGACCCGTAGAATGAATTTCATTTGTCTTACAAGGTACCATTGTATAGCTGGAACAGTGTCACCTTGTCCTTCTCTATTGCCAGTACAATAATAGATTTAAAAAGTTTTTAAAAGATAGTTTTAATGGATGAATATGTGCCACTGTTCACAGTTGTTTAACCTTATGTCACCAGTAACATGGTCAATATTTTGATATCGCATTCCATATTTAATATCACCTTCTGGGTTTTCCCCCACTCCAAATTATTTTTTCTCACCCCATTAGCTGTGGATCTTTGCCTCTAATTATAGCAGTGTAAAATGTAACCTTTTATAAAATCTAAAAATCTCTGGCGCAATCCAGGCAGAGTTAAGCACTTTCTATCCAGTTGTAGTAGGAAGGTTAAGCGCATGCTTAAACTTCTTCCATTACAATGAGCGGCAGAGATGTAAATCTTTGCTTATTTCATTTCTGCAGGGAAGAACAAAAATGTTAAAACCATTTCTTCCTGCTGTGCAAAATTATGAAAGGGGTTTCCCCCTTTCCATTTTATACATTTTATGACTTTATGAAAAATTGTGGACATTTTCAAGAAAAAGCCTTTTATTTCTGTACAAAATGCAAGGTGGTATCAGTTTAGTTTTTTTATGAATGCTTCTGCTGACAAAATGCCCTGCTTTTTTCATTTTTGCGCAGGACCTAAAAAATCCCATGGCAGATGACAGTTTTCTTAGTGAAGTGTCTTATTGGCTGAAATCCAACAATAAGTTGCAACTACAGCTCACTGATTGAGTCAGATGCCCTTACAGAGGAGCTGACTCACCCAAATCCCTGCTGATTCAGTGAGCCTAGTCTAGTTGCAAATTCCTGTTGAATCTTAGCCAATACATTTTATGAGCTGTCTTCTCCAGTTGAGAAAAATTGTGAGCATAAGCAGAATTTTAACCCCTTTTCTTTTCAGTAGATTTCATCTGCTAAGCATTTTCTTTGCGAACGGATGAGATGGTTTAAAAAGAAGTGCAATCTTCATTTTTTTAACACAAGAAGTCACTAAAGGGACACAATTGTTGTCATTTTTCATATAAATATTTCAGGCATAGGTTGACAACTATTGTCCCAAGGATCTAATCTTCATGTCATTTCTTGATATCTAAAAATGCTCTTATTAATGCAGGGTTAAAAAACAGCTGGGGACTGAAGATTAATTAAGTCAGAGTGTAAAAATGTATTTTGGTTAATTGTGGTGAGTTCAAATGTGGTTCCCATGGATTAGTACTAATTAATATTTCATAAAACATACTCACTTTCTCTTAACATTCTGATGTTAGCATAAGTATTTCAATGCTAACACAGAGTTTATTTTTCTTAGAAATAGGCCTGTCTGTCTAAGGCAGGGGTCCTCAAATACGGCTGGCCATTGCAGAACCCTTGGGGGGGTGAGCATTCCAGTGTCTCGGGGGGAGCACGACGGGCCCTCCCCTATCCCCTTGGAGCCACAGGAGAACGGGGGACATTTTCATACATACACCTTTATTGGCATTAAAACAAAGAAAATAGAACACAACCAAAACAGTGATGGTAAACCATTGTCAAGTAAAACAATAGGTAAAAGGCCAAAAAGGGGATACACTCTCATTTCTTATTAATAACAGCTACTAGAAAATCTGCAACTTGTAAGGTGACCCATTCGGAATTGTCACGAAGTAAAAAGCTTGTGTATTCCTCTGGAGAGCCAGAGAACATAGACATAATTGGGTCTAAAAACTCTTTACGTAACCTAGTATGGGCAGGGCAACGGCACAGTATATGAGGGACTGTGTCTGGTTCAAGTTGACAAAATTTACAAAGCCTCTGGGACGGTGGTATACCCAAGTATCTTCCTGAGAGTACTGAGGAGGGGAAAATATTGAGTCTGGCCAACATGAAAGCATGTCTCTTATTTGGATTAATTAGCTTGCGGAAATAACAGAGATCATGGCCAAAGACCGGGGATAGGTTAAAGAAACGTGGAGAGCAGGTCCAATTTAGAATAGAGGAAAGTAATTCAGTTTCTTCTTCAAATAATTTTGCCTTAATGGTCAAGTAAGCTCTTTTAAAGTCAAAGTTGGCAAAATAGTCAAGAGTAAAGCCTAAGTTGTGGAGTTTGTTTACAAAGAGGGAATCCCAGGTGGAAGTAAAGGGATCCTTTAAAAGATCGAAAAGTAAGGAACCAGGGGAGGAATTATAATGGAGGGCTAACCAGTATTTGATGGCCCGAGACCATGCCAAAGTGGAAGGTTAGTGAATGCCCAACTCAAGGATCATGGTTGAGAGTTTGATTGTGTTGGGCACACCTAGCATTTGCCTTAAAAGGGGGGCAATTACCAAGTCTACTATTGTGGAAGTCGCCTTGATCCAAATTGGAACTCTGTACAGAAGCTGACTCAAGGTCTTTGTCTGAAGAACCTTGAGGGCCGTGGGTACATACTGGTTGCCACTATGGTAATGAAAACGGGATACTGCATTCAAATGGAGTTTGGTTGAAGATATTGCCAAGTCTCTATGGAAATTCCATTCTAATCGGTGGTGGAAATTTATACCTAAATATTTGAATGTTTTAACTTGTTCGACTGGTCTGCTGTCAATGCTCCAGGATAGCGGTTTCCATAGATGAGAAAAAACCAATATTTTGGTTTTTTCGGAGTTGATTATTAGAACATTAGATATACAATAAGAATGAAAAGCAGATAGGAGATGCCGTAGCCCGATTTTGGAGATGGAGAGAAGGACAGAATCATCAGCATAAAGGAGAATTGGTAATGGGGAGTTACTCAAACAGGGGGCGCACTTATCACAATGAGATAGTTGAGAATGTAAATCGGCAAGGAAGAGATTGAATAGTTGGGGCGCTAGTATACAACCCTGACGGACACCTTTGGATACAGTAATCTTTTCAGAAAGGGAGCCCTTGCGGTTTATACGGACCCGACATGAATTGGAGGAGTGAAGATTCCTAATTAAGAAAAGCAATCGAGAGTCAATTCCCCAAGAAGCAAGTTTGTGCCTTAATAGGTTCCTATTGATAGAATCAAATGCACCTCTCAGATCGATGAAAGCAGCGTAGAGTTTCCCTTTAAAGTGAAAAGAATATTTTTCCACAAGGAAAGACAGCAAAAGTGCATGGTCTAAAGTGGATGATCCTGGACGGAAACCAATTTGCTCCTTGCCGGGAAGGCACTTCGCCTCCGCCCAGGCTACTAAACGTTTGAGAAGGAATTTTGCATAGAGTTTACCTATAGTGGAAAGGAGACTAATAGGCCTATAGTTAGATGGGGATGTAGGGTCATCCTTTTTGAAAATTGGTACTAAAATCGAAGATAACCATGATTCTGGGAAAATCCCAAAATGGTTAATCAGGGTAAATAGTTTAGCCAGGAAGGGAGCCCACCAGTCAGGGGCATTAATCAGTATTTCGCTTACAATCCCATCGGGTCCTGGGGCTTTTCCGGGTTTCAAGGTGCTAATCAGTTCTAGTATTTCGGATTCTAAAATGGGAGGCCAAGGGGAAAGGTCAGGGGGCAGGGGAGGAAAAGGGAATACCAGGTCAGAAGCAGCAAAGATTTTAGAATAGTGTGTAGTCCAAGCAGAGGGAGAAATGGGAGGAACATCAATTAAGGGGGGGGACCGGGTTGGAACGAGACACAAGAAGTCACTAAAGGGACACAGTTGTTGTCATTTTTCATATAAATATTTCAGGCATAGGTTGACAACTATTGTCCCAAGGATCTAATCTTCATGTCATTTCTTGATATCTAAAAATGCTCTTATTAATGCAGGGTTAAAAAACAGCTGGGGACTGAAGATTAATTAAGTCAGAGTGTAAAAATGTATTTTGGTTAATTGTGGTGAGTTCAAATGTGGTTCCCATGGATTAGTACTAATTAATATTTCATAAAACATACTCACTTTCTCTTAACATTCTGATGTTAGCATAAGTATTTCAATGCTAACACAGAGTTTATTTTTCTTAGAAATAGGCCTGTCTGTCTAAGGCAGGGGTCCTCAAATACGGCTGGCCATTGCAGAACCCTTGGGGGGGTGAGCATTCCAGTGTCTCGGGGGGAGCACGACGGGCCCTCCCCTATCCCCTTGGAGCCACAGGAGAACAGGGGACACTGTGTGGGCCACCAGGTGAAGAGAGCAGCATTGGGCTGGGGGGGGGCGTGAAGTGGGTTGGGCCTTCCCTCGTGCCCCTCAGAGCTGCGCTGGGGAGCTGCAGAGTGCGGGACATGGCCACCAGAGATACCACGTGGGCCTGTTGGGATGGGCAGGCTGTGCTAGGCATGATGTGGAGGGTATTCAATAGGCCCTCCCTTTCTCCCAACAGGCAGGCAGGGCTGGATAAGTGGATGGGCATGGCCACCAGGTGAACAGTGTGGTCCTGGCTGGGCCTCTGGCTAGGCTGTGTGGGCCTGGCTAGGCCTGCTAGGCCTCAGGGCTGGGTGCTTTGGGGAACCCCCCCCCCCCGCAGGCGGCCAGCAGAGCATCACACCAGCAGCGGTTGGGCACCCCCTCCATGAACAAGACCACCCTAACCAACCCAGCGCAGGTAAAACAAATGTGAGGTGGGTTTCAAACTATACCCCGGCCCCAACAGTGCCCAACAGTGTCTGAGGGACAGTGAATCAGCCCCCTGTTTAAAAAGTTTGAGGACCCTCTTCCATTCCAGATAGGAGGCATACTGGACTGGCAGCTGAACATGACTTCAACAATGGCAATAGAATAGTGTCCTCCCCCATTCTTGAAATTAGTGGAGTAGCTTCATGTAGGTGTACAGAGCCAATAGTGTGGCACACACAGACACAGGTCTTTCCTGTAAAAAAGATTTGCTAGCATCTCAGGAGAAATAGCTATGGACCTGCCATTGTAACCTCCAACATCTGTGTTCTGTCTTATGGTAGAGATGGCCTTGCACATTAACCTTCATATTTATTTCAACAGAGGAAAGAGTTTTCTTTGTAGCCTGGGAATTCACAGACATCAGTAAGGAGATCCTCCTGTCTTACCAATCTAGTTTATTGGTTAGCATTGTACAGTATCTGCAAAAAGTTTTCCCTAATAGAGAAATAAAATGAAATAGATGAGATTTTTGTGTGTGTACACTACTTGAAACTTTGTGCAAAATGTATATGAAATAAATTAACAATATAAAATATCATGAATTATTTTAAAAGCTCTATGTCAGTGGAACAGATAAGGAAAGGCTCCTTTTCCTTTCTATAAACTAGCTGTTTGTTGCAGCAATATAGAGCCATAATTCAGCCATTCCTTTATGGTGAGTGTTATGTGTGCTTAGCACTATCTGGGTAAGACAATTTTTGCAGCAGTTTGCAAGTGTTTTAAAAGAGGTAGAATTCTAACACTCCATTCTATATTTATTCCATATTAGTACTGTATTTAATTTGGAATTAGAACCTGTGGTTTTTTCTGAGCCCAGAATCATTCAGAGGCAGTGGGCTCAAATATTTGTTGGCTTAGGACAGTGGTGGAGCAGTAAGTGTTATCCCCAACTCCTACTTCAAAATACACGGTACATGAAACAAGCCAAATTGTTCTGGCAAATAAGACAGAAAAGCTGACAAATGTCAGTAAAAAAAGTAATTACCATCATACCATCCTATACTGCACCAGACTTATTTAATTTCAGGAGCTGAGAAGGATAAAGCCTAATTATTGCTTGGATGTGAAGCTATCGGGGAACTCCTGGAGAGTTATGAAAGGAATCTTACTTGGATCCTCAGAGAGCTTCAGCCATTCAAAGTTGGCAGTAATGAGGTAGACAGAGGAACCACTGGTCTGACTCGGTATAAGACAGCTTCCATTGTTCATACTAACGTCAAGTTATGTGTTTGCTCCATTTTTATGATTTTTGAAGTCTGCTCACTGGGACACCAACCTCACACTTCAAAATGGTGGTGTCTACATGTCCTGTGCAAGCATGGTTGTATCTGCAGAGACGCAAGTTCTGTTGTAAGATGTTATGAAAAGAGTGAAGTCGGGGGTCAGGACTGGCAGTGTCTATACAGTTTTTAGGTAGTTTAAGCCAGGATGCAGAAATACTGTATAGGAATTGGTTTTATATCAGTGGGAGGCGGAATTTATGAGATTTTAGAAAATGGTGTGGCTGTCAATCCACTTGGGAAATATTCAGTAGTTCCCAGTAAATAGATTATAAAAGGCATGAAACTCCTGACTATTACATTCACTTGCTGAAGAACAATAGCAAATTAGCCTTTTGATACTGTAGTCTTTGGAGGCATATTGTAAATTATTTTGTATAAGAAAGGTTACAGCCTCACAGAGGAAAGCAAAGATGAAAATGAGCAATGTGAGGTTAAACTAAGGAAAATGTGTGTGCATGTTTTTTGTTTAAAGACATACCTTGTAATAATGTTCTCATTACACAAATACTTTTTAATTACAGTATTTTATATCCCTGGTAGGGAGTTACCCATGTCAGCTTTCCGGATATTAGATTACAGAGTGATGAAGAGTTTATGCTGCTTTCATGGAATGTGAAAATTATGACTCTGCTTCCTTCCTTTAATGATTTTCCTGAATTTGTTTTCTCCTCTGAGTGACCACATTAAGGTTAAGTTATTGGGGAATCAAAGAGATAAGTTATCAGTTTTAATCTGTAGGTGGTGTACCAATAAATGAAGTACCAATTTATTAAGCTGCTGCTACTTTTTTAATGAGTAAATGCTTGAACTGGCATTGAAGGCAGATATACTAAGTGCTTTGCTAGGCTGTCTTCCACAGAATACAATGAAGGGCAGATAGCTTTGAAGGCTGTTATTATTGATGTGTTCTTAAAATATTTATTTTAATGAAGCTTTTGTTTTTATTGCTAGCCACTTTAGCCACTTGAAGCATCTTTTTTTTTTTGGGCAGAGAAGCTTTGTTTTGCTAAAACAAATAAATGCCCCCTCAGGTATAATTATTCACATAAGCTAACAGCACCAGTAGGGAGATGCTGCCTGCACTGGGAAAGTGCAAGGCCCTCAAGATCTCAGCTGAGCTTCAAAGACTGTACATGCTCATTCTTGGGCTTTTAGAGGGCCACACACTCTCCAAATATTTTTATTTTAAGAATTATTTTTTAAACCGAAGAGTGTCCCCATGTCCTCCAGTGGTATATATATATATTTAATTACAAGCATCACGGGGTATGGGGAGCCAGGGTTCTGAGTCCTCCAAACCATGACAGGGTGGGCTCCTAGATCTCCAGAAAACACAAAGAAAATGTTTGGCACAATTGATACTTCGATTGATAAGCGACTCCTGTATCTTATCAAATGCCTCTACCAGGGAACCACACTTTGTATTAGATGTGGGATAGAAGGGGAATTGACAAAATCTATCCCCGCTAATAGGGGAGTCCGCCAAGGATGTATACTGGCACCTATGTTATTTAATCTCTATCTCAGGGGTCTGCAACCTTTAAGACATAAAGAGCCACTTGGACCCGTTTCCGATGGGGGGGGGAAATCCTGGGAGCCGCAAAACCATTGCGACATTTAAAACAAATGACTTTTTCACTTAACAATGTTTGTCAGCTCTATTTTCAATGCAGTCCTATGGGAAATTTGTATAAAGGAAAATTTGCTGAACATAATTTCATTTGGAACAAATTAATTCCTTTATACGAGGTACCACTGTATTTCTGCAGGGGGGGCGTGTCGGAAGAAGACCAGAGCACCCCTACTAAATCAAAATGTGTGTGTGTGTGGCAGCAGCAGCACCACTTCCACCTGCCACAGCCAAGGGGGGTGGGGTGGGAGGCTCGTGGGCTTTGTAGTCCCACCAACCCTGGAGGGCCCCCCTGAGCAGGACCACGAGAGTGGAGCATGGGGGCCTCTTTGTGGGTGGGTGGGGGTGGGGTGGGCGCCGCTGCCCCCCCCGCTCCAAAGGAAGGGCCCCGCCAAGGGCGCATCTTGTGGCAGGGAGTTCCACTCGCCCTCGCCGCCGCCCCGGAAGTCCTCACCTCACCCCACCCGTCCTTCCAGGCCAGGGGGTCCTTCCAGAAGTGGATGCTGTGGACGTCGACGTGGGCCTCCCCGCCAGCATTCACGGCCCAGACCATGTTGTCGGCCAGGCTGGCCCCTCGGGCCACCCCGTGAGGGGGACGAGCCACCAGCAGCAGCAGCGCCAGCAGGCGGCAACCCAGAGCCGATCCCCTCCCCCCCTCCCCCACCGCATCGCAGCACCTCAGCCCGGGATGCTCTCGGTTGCTCAAGGCCGGAGATCTCCGCTCCGCTGGGGGACTCTGCGGCCGTCGAGTTCAAGCGGGGACACTGCGGGGAGGAGGGTCGACACGCCGGCCCCGCCGCTGGCGCCCTCCCCCCTGGTGCCGCCGGCCGCGCTTCTCTCGGCAGTGAACACAGCCGGGCTGTGTTCAGCTCCTGGGAAGCCACAAAAGGAAGCCGCACCACACACACACAACATACACACACACGTCGCTTCTTCCCCCTCCCACCAAACCCCCAAGCCGGCCGCGCATAATTGCTCCAAATGGAAGGGAAAGCAATCTGTACACGCTTGGAAAACAAACCTCCTTTCATAGTCCTTTAACGAACCTGGCTAGTAGCTGGCTGGATAGCTCTGTGAGTTTGATGCTGGAGGTTCAGCAAAGCTGGTGTGAGGAACTGGCGTGTGATTACCAGCATGGCATACTGAACTGACTATGAAACTTCACAGCTAAATTGGGCTTTGATCTTTGGTCTAAAACTCTGCTTCGAGAGGCGCGCCTCACCTCCTCCCCGGTGGCCTCCTCCCTAACCGCCGCCGACCGACCCGCCCGAAGCAAGCAAGCTGGGGAGCCCAATCAGAGGCCGTGCGGGCAGGATGACGGGAGGGGTGGCGGCCGCAGGGCAGGCTGGGAAGCGAGGCCGGGGGTGGGGGGGAAGAGAGAGAGAGAGAGAGAGAGAGGGAGGGAGGGAGGGAGGGAGGGAGGGAGGGGGGCTGGGGAAAGGGAAGGGTATGGGTGTTTCTCTTTTTTCTCCCTCCGTCCCCAGGCCCCCCTGCGGGCCTCTTCCTCCCCCCCCCATCGCCACCAACACCGGAGTGCCGGATCTGCCGGATAAGGGCGGCGGCGGCGGCGGCGGGGATGGGTGGGTGGGGTCGGGCGGCCTCGAGGGTCATGGGGTGGGGGGGCACCTTTCGGGATCAGCCCGGGGGAGCCGCGGCAAAGGTTCCAAAGAGCCGCATGCGGCTCCGGAGCCGCGGGTTGCCGACCCCCGCTCTATCTAAACGATTTGATTCAGAGCTGCCTTGCACCAGACTTTCATCCACTAAGTTTGGCTAAAACCAAATGCCCTTTACTTTTGTACGCAGATGATGCTGTGTTGCTGTCATTATCAGAAATTGGCCTTAAACGCCTAATGCACACATTTATGGAATACTGTAAGCTCAATCAACTGAATATAAACATTAGTAAAACAAAAATTATGGTCTTTAAGAAGCATGCAACACTAAAAAAGTGGAAAATTAATGGGAAATACATTGATCAGGTTAAACAATTCAGATACCTGGGCATTTGGTTCCACCAGAATCTTTCTTGGGCTCCCCATAGAAGGTCTGTTATACAGGCAGCTCAGAATACCAGCAAGGCCATTACCCGTTTCTTCTTTACGAAGGGTGGGCAATTTATACCAGCTGCTATCCAGATATTCAGATCCAAGGTCCTACCTCAGCTGTTATATGGAATTCCAGTATGGATCCTGGGCTTCCATACAAACATGGAGAGTATCCTTGCAAGGTTTTTAAGGTTTATTCTTGGATTGCCAAAATGTGTTTCTGTAGCAGGTCTACGACTTGAGGTAGGCGTCTCCTCAATCGAATGTACTGCCTGGTTACATGCTTTCAGATATTGGATCAAAGTGTTATATGCTGACACTTCCTCTGTATATCTACATCTTTTGATGAAAGATGTTTACACCTGCTCCTGGTTAAAAATCTTCCCAACCAAATTGCATTTCTTAGGCCTGTCTATGGATTTTTTTCACATTTATGAATTGAAGACAGTTAAGTCCATCATTGAAAAGCGAATTAAAGATATTGATTTCCAGTCTTCTACAGAGAAGGCTCAGAAAATTTGTTCACCCATGCATTTTGGTTTAAATCTTAAATTTCATCAAAGTGCTAAATATTTGGGAAAACTGACAATCCCAAAATACCGACAGATTTTTTCAAGAGCCAGATTTAACTGTCTTCCATCTGCAGTTTTAGAGGGTCGCTACAGTGGCATACCATATGAAAATCGATTATGCCCCTGTAACGATAAAGAAATTGAAACATTGCAGCATGTTCTTTTTATATGTAGTTATTACAGAGATGAACGTATCAGGCTTCTTTACCCTGTAACGAGAGGTCTACCAGGCAGATCCTTGGACTGGTATACAAGATATCTTCTAGAAGACAGAAATAAGTCCATTACAGAACTTGTGGCCAAATTCCTTCTCTCAGCCCAAAAAACACGAAAGAGAATTCTGGCACTTAACTAATTTTAAGTTTCTTTTATTATTGGAATGAGTACTTGATTGAATATATACCGTATTTTATCGGGCCTTTGGCTGTAAAATAAAAATTGATTGATTGACAATTGTTTTTAAACATAAATGTGGGGAAAGGCTGAGAAGAACCATAAGGGTTGGTGCCCACAATTTTCCTGACACTGGATCAAACTACCATGAGATGCTTTCCCCCAGTGCTAATGGGAGCATTGAGGGATGGGAAAGGGGGAAACACTTTATTGTAAAAGCCTCCCTGTCTCAACCCCGCTGTCGATTAAAAACATTTTGGCCGGATTTGCCCCAAAATGCCTTTATTTATTTATTTATTTATTTATTTATTTATTTATTTATTTATTTATTTATTTATTTTTAAGCCACCCCACTACCAAGTGGTCTCTGGGCAGCATATGGCCTGAGGCCAGTAGAGTATGGGGACTACTTTATGGTCTGATTTGCACACATAGCCTATATTAGGGGTGGCGAATTGTGGCATGCGTGCCACCTAAGGCATGAAGAGCCCTTTCTGTGGGCATGCGCTGTCATCCCAACGCACTTTGCCTGGCCCTCTGCCCCGTGCCCAGTTGGCTTCCTGCTGCTTTTCTCCCTCCCTCCCTCCTCTCTCTCTCTCTCTCTCCTCAATTCCCCGTTGTAAAAGGGATCACTGCCAAATGACAAACCGCTGGGGGTGGGACTCAGCACTGCCACAACCAATTCCTGTGGTGCGGCCACCAGTGAAGCTTTTCCCCAGCACTATCTTCCCATTCTCTCTCTCTCCTCCCTCCTTGACAACCCACTCCTTTCCTAGTTGGTTTGTCCCTGCAGAGGTTTAGAGTGAGTTCACTATGCTCTCTGGGACGGGCTCACTGAACATAAAGGGGGGGGTGAGAAACAGACTGGAAAAAAGGAGGGAGGACAGGGATTTTTTAAAAAAGACCATTCTAAAGAGACACGAAAGCCCCGGCTCATTTTGAGGTCCCAAATTGTGTGGCATGGACGGACTAACTGGGAGGCCCGCCTTCCTCTTCAGGAGGGGGGGCTTCCTTCCTCTCCCCCCATTGCCCCTTTCCCCACTGTATTGTGTGTGTGTATGTGTGTGTGTGTGAGAGAGAGAGAGTTCAAGCGCGCATTCCCTCTATCCTACAAGCAGCATTGGGGAATCCCTTGCCCCACACAAGGCTTGTTGTTGTTGTTGTTGTTAGGCAAACACAACTGCCAGGTGTTAAGCTGGAGTTGGCCTTCCCCAATGATCAAGCTCTTTCCAATAGCCTAGGACAGTGATGGTGAACCTTTGGTACTCCAGATGTTTTGGACCACAACTCTCAGAATTCCAAGCCTGTATTGCCAATGACAAGACTGTTGGAGTTGTGGCCCAGAACATCTGGTGTGCCAAAGGTTCACCACCACTGGCCTAGGGTGACTGGAGATATCTTTGTAGAATACATGCTGTTCCTAATAATGTCACCATTTGTAGTTGACCGATGTTAATCTTGTCAGTGCTGAGGGTTTTCAGATGTTGATCCAGGTCTTTTGGGCCTGCACCCAAGGTGCCTATTATTATTGGTATTGTTCTTGCTCTCTTTTTATAGAAAGGTAAAAGTTCAGCCCCTCTCAAGGAATCTGAATCTGAGATCTGCATGTTGTCTGAAGCATAGTTTGAAAAAGTTTCTTTTTTATCTGCAACTCCCAGTATTCCCCAGTCAGCAAGGTTATTGTTGAAAATGTTGACTTTCACAAGTTGAGGTCCAACCCTGAGTTTACATGAGTGTGAACAAATCTGAATTATGCAACTTCCAAGTCTAGATTTCTTATTATGCATCCCATTCAATTCATATATTTAATGACATTTTTGCCCTTTTTAAAAATAGCTTTAAATTGCACTGCATTTTATTTTTACTCAAAACAAACATACCCAGTGCTGAGCAAAATGTGATGGTTTCTCACTTCTGAAATGCAATTCTGTTTAATTGTTTTTAAAAAGACATAAGCATTTGAAGGGCAGAGGGAGACATACATGACTTGGACCTGAGTGCAACAGTGATCTTGCTCTGGCCGGGCAATTCATGACTTATGTCCCCTTCTGCCCTTCAGAGGGCTGTTATTTAAGAACTAGAAAACCAAATTCCAGTATATGCTTGGTAGTAGAGAAATACATTAAACCTGGATCCCAAAAGATGATCAAGTCTGGGTCCTGTGTTCCTCAGTTATGAGTACATGCCAAGGACATTTAAAGGCCCTTGTCATTACCATCTGAATTTCTTTTTGTTGTTTGTTTGTTTGTTTGTTTGTTTGTTTGTTTGTTTATATCCCACCAGATTTTCCCAAAGGAACTCAGATACAAAAGTTCCACAGTACAAGACTAAATAAAAATAAAAATAAAAATACTAATAATAACACGGGACACAGACGCAGATGGAAGAGGTGTGTCTTCATGTATTGTGGGAGGAAAGGTGGAAGAAGTGTTTCTTCATGTATTCGAGTTGTTACCTTTTTAAGGCACTAGACTAGAGGTTAGGTTAGAGGTTTGAATTTGGCCTAGAAATGTATGGCAGAAAGTGCAGCCATATCAGAATGAACTTTTGGGCTGTGTGATCAGCCTGACCAGCTCATTTTGCGGTAGCTGTATTTTCTGAAAGCTTTTCAAAGCTTGCCCCACATACAGCACACTGCAGTTAAAAAAAGGTATTGTTATATCATATTCTTAACTTTTCTCTCCACCTGTCAATCTTAGGTTCACAGAGCAGCAGTTTGAGGATTACCAGGTCATCATGTTCAGCTTGACATTCTATCCATACCTTAAAATGCAATGGTTTAGACTGAGGTTTAGTCATCCTGAAAGTTGGCCTATTGCAGTCAATAAGACATGTAAATAATAATATCTAATTTATTTTAGTGAGTCCACTGTGAATATGACCACTAGGCATGGGCGTTTTGGGTAGATCTCATAACTCTCCATTCCTTTTTAAAGAAGACTGGTGATGATTGATAGAATCACCGTATTCCATTCTGTAATGTAGTTGGAACACCCAGAATAGCGAATTGTGGGATCTGTCATCAAAAATATTTTAAAAATCCAGTGGCTGATGACTACAGCTACATACAAAATAAAAGTTAACTCTTAAGTTTCTTTCCCCATTTTTCTGAAAACAAGAAAGGCAAAGGTATAATCTTTTAAAATAAAAAGCTGGTGATGCTTATATATGACCTTGTTTCCAAGAAAAATAGTTGGTACCATAGGTAGGTATGATAAACACAAGTGGAATTACTTTAGTGAGAACATTCTGTTCAGTTAGACGTGTGCTATTAAGGTAGCTAAGGGACAGAATTAAAGAGGTGAACTGTACAAGGTGACTTGTGACTCTCTAAACAGTTATTTTTAGCTTGGCTTGAAAGCAAAGCCAAAACCCTTCTTTTGTAGTCTTGCATGATGAAAGGAGTGATGCAGCAAAAAAAAAGAGTCGACTAACAAAACCAATAAAAATATTGCAGACAGTTTGAAAGGAAGAAAAAAAAAAGATGGTTGGCAGAAACCTAGAGAACGATGCACTAGTCAGATAAAAAAAATATCATCAAACTCCCAATTTTGATGAAATGAAACAGTGAAAGCAATAAAGGGGACACAGTGCCAGGGCAATTATGTGAAGCAATACTGATGTGAACAAAAGTTAAGCCTTAACTTGATTTAAAGAGATGGATATATCTGAAATTAACCCTGTGAGGTCTTCTAACGTACTAAACCTGAACATTATACCTTGGATAATATATTTTCTTTGGGGAATTCCTTTCTTTAATCCTAACAAGTATTTTAATATGATTTATGCTTTGTCTTCTAAAATTTGCATGGAGTTCTTAACCACATATTTCCTTGAATAGGATGAAGCCTCTATCTAATGACAGGAATTTGGACCACAATCTGGACTAGAGATGGGCACGACTCAAAAAATGGTGTTTTGTTTGTCGTTTGTCGTTTAGGGGGTCCATTTCGGTTCGTTTTTGTTTTTCGTGATTTTTTTGCAAAAAAATTCATTTTTGTTTCGTTACGTAACAAAACGAAAAAAAAAAAACAAAAAATTGCTGTTTCATTAACATTCATTACAGTTCAATGTATTTGCCACAACGAAAACGAAACACACGACAAAATTTCTGTTGTTTCGGTTCGTTTTGTTTCATTTGGGAGACAAAATTCGTTTTTCATTTCGTTACGTAACGAAATGAAAAAACAAAAACAAAAACAAAAATAGCTCGTTTTGTGCCCATCTCTAATCTGGACCACTAGGCCTTTTTGTTGGTATCTCTTAACCAATTGGACATTTTCTCATTGCTGAATTATCTGTCCTGGGTTGTTTTGAAATTTCCCCATTTATAGCCCTTTTTTAGATAGATGGTGTTAGAATCTAAATATATTAAAATAAAATTCCCTTCCCTATAAATTTCATAGTTTTAGATTTTTGTATACGTTGGTCTTAAATCTGTTCGTAAATTGATGACTTCCTGAGCCACAGACTCTAATCTTTAATTGTTTCCTATTCCCTACTTCCATTTTCTGAGGCTCCCTAGGGACTGGGACCCCTGGCTGTTATTTTCATACATTAAAGGGTATCTCCCACCCTGAGGACCCCAAAAGCTTTGCGAGGACAAAAGGAATCCCTAGGGAGAACCTGGGATCAGACAATAAAAAGCTTTTATTAAAGACACTGGCTGATGACAGGATTGCAACCGTTATCCTAATAATTCCATTATTCCGTGTTTTCAAGATAAATGAACCTTATAGGGAAACCCAGAATTTAATAAGAAAAAAACCCTCATTATTATGGAAGGTAGAACCGTAACTAGAAATGTTGGCATCCAGGAAACAAAATGTACCTCTCGGAATTAATTTGGTAATATGTTGTGTGAAAAGAGAAGTAATTGCAGCACTTAACACCTAGCTCATACTGTATCTCCCTTCTTCCAGAATGATCAGTGGTACTCTCAGAGTTAGGTACAGTATTGTGTGTAATGTTATCTAGTGTTATGTAATGTTATATAATGATTGTATTATTTCCAGTTATTTTGCAGCTGTATGTGTTTTACCCCCTCACTGAGACTGAAGGAGTTGCTGTTTGGCACAATTGTTTTCAAGGTCACAGTAGAATGCTAAGGAGATTCCTCTATGGAGCTGTCATTCACACTAGTCATTTCTCTTGGTAATGTGCTACAATAGGATATAAACCCACAATGTTCTGGTAATAGTCTCCCATAAATAAGAGAGCTATTTTACTGAGCTACATCTTAAAGGAGGGTTATAAGCAGAGGACAAATATTGATGACTGTTTCAAAAGCCGTGAGATCGTAAATAAAACCAATGATCAGACGAGAGCTGAAACATAAGGAAGAAAATGTCCAGATGTTCTGCTGAAACTTTTTGAAGTCTTCAACTTAGACATATTTCTGCTGGCTATCAATAAGTTTGAAGAAATAACCACCAGGAGTAGATGCGATATCACACACAGAGAATGATCATCAGAGCCATTTCCAGTTGCAGAAACTGAATCTGTCAAAAAATCTTGGTAAGAAATGCCAACAAACAGAGAAAACAACAACCTACATACTGGAAATGTTCAAAATGCATTCCAGTCCCCAAGAAAGACATACTAAAGAGTGTAGTAACTCTAGGACCACTGCATTAATTTCTCATGCAAAAATTGTGTTGCTCAAGTTTCCACAACAAACCATGCCTGGAGGATGAAATGCCATATGCTTGCCATATATGGCGCATGAAATGCCAGGTGTTCAAGCTAGATTCAGAAAAGAAAGAACTACCAATAATTATAGCAAATATACATCAAACTATTGGAGCTTACCAAAGAATTTCAGAAGAAAAAAAGACTATGTTATATGAATTACAGTAAAGCCTTTAATTATGTGAGTTATGAAAGGCTATATTGCTTGTTTTAAAATAAATGGTTAGGCTACAATATTTTGTTCTGTTGCATAACTAATAATCAAGACAAGAGACTACTGTCAGGACAAAATATGGAGAAATAAGATGGGTTCCCAATAGCAAAGCTGTCTGCCAAAATTCTTTGCTTTTTCTCTGCAGAGCTTCCACCAGACTTAAAATCTTCGTAGTTTCCCCCATTTTAGTCCCAAAATTAAGTTCCTGCTGCTGCTTTTGGATTTAGATTTACAGAAAAAGAAACAATTCTGTTTAATTTGCAGATTGCTCTCACCTCTTGCCAGAAAATCAATAAACAATGCCTGAAAACTGGCAACAGCCGGATAATTTATTATGGAACATTGTTATTAAATTTGCCAAGGCAAGTTTCTGATGCAAGGAAAGTTGGAAAACACCAACATAAGAAATACTTTTCCTTTTTTTGCATGACAACTCTCAAAGACATTCTGAATGGGAGATTCTGTGTGTTTTACAGTAGTCTTTTTCCATACTCAATGAACAGCTTTCAATGGGAGAGTTGACAGACTCATCTGCTGGGATTTCAAGAATTCTAAGGAAGCTAGTGAGAGTGTGGCTTACCGTCAAAACCTGCAAAATGTTGACATGGATGTACAGTAAGCTGAATTTGTCTGTCAATGACAGCAAACTCACTTCTTAAAAATCCTAGATAGGGGTTTCTTATCCAAGGATTCCTGCTACCAGCATTAGATTTGAGCTTTGGTGTGGCTTTACACTTTGTTAATGCCCAACAAGATTGTATCCATGGAAATTAAAATTTCATCCATTGATGGAGAGAGGACACGTCTACAGTAACCCTTCTCAACCCCGGAAAACCTTTTTTCCAGTTTTCTACATGCCTTCTAAATCCTTACCGCAGAAATTATCTGGATTATTTTTCTTATGTTGACTCTCTTTGCCTTAATCTTTGTTATTGCCTTTTTGAAAAATAATTTCATATTTGAGATGCAGGAGTTACACAGCATTCATTCAGATACTTCAGTGCTTTCTATCCTGCCATTTAACAGAGCATTGCTTATGAAAGGATGATAAATGAGAAGAGGTGTAATTTACATTATAGTGCAAGCAGTTACCACCATCTGTAAAATTCACACATCAGTCTTTCAGCTTTTTAAGGCATTCTGTGTTCTTTATTTCTGTTCTCTAATTTTGTGAGAAAGCAAATAATTCATAGAGACACTCATCTACCTTTTAAAGAAATACATTTAAAACAACATGGAACATGAACATTGAATGCGTTTACCTTTGCTTTTTATTTCTGTCCGTTCCTTCCATTACTGAAGTGGTCTAACTGTGGGCACTTGATTCAGTGAGTGGGAAGAGAGAAAATAAATGGAACTCTCTCATCTGCTCCAAGACTCATTAGATTCAATGAAAGTGTTAACTGATAGTGGATTGTTGGATAGTTCAGATAACTGGTAAGCCCTGAAAAGCTACATAGAACATCACCATGTGAGAGATTGGAGATGGGCACAAAACATTTTTTTATTTCGTTATTCGTTATTTGTTTCGTTCAAAGCCGCCCCCCTTGCACCTCCCTCCCGTGGCCTGTTTTCGCGGGGCCAATCGGGAGGGGTGATAAGAAGGAGGCCGCGCTTAGGCGGCCAGAGCAGCACGGCTCCGATGCCGCTCCCCCTCTTTATTACTCCCACGCCCGTTCGTAGGCACCCCCCAGCTCCAACCGGGCCCCAGGGGCCGCGCAGTGGGCACTGAAAAAAGCGGGTAAAAACGAATAACGAATTAACAAAACAATGAAATGAATTTTTTGGCAAAAATTCACGAAAAATGAAACAATACTAAACAAACTCCTTAACGAAACGAAACGAAACGCCATTTTTTCGATTCATGCCCATCTCTAGTGGCTATAACCACATGGAAAGGTGACCTCAAGCAGCATTGTTACCCAATTGAAAATTAACCAAAGAAGGAAGGGATATTGCAAAGCAGGTATTGCTGTGTGAATGTCCAAAGCTTCATGCCATTGCACTGTCAGCTAAAGTTCAGGTAATAATAAATATTGATAAAGTCTTTTCAAGTCAGTTATGACTTCTGGAGACCCTTTCCACAGTTTCTTAGGCTTCAAGTACTAAAGATACAGTTTTCCATTTCCTTTTTCTGGGGGCATCCTGGGACCGTGTAGCATTCCCAAGCCCTCATAGCCTGTGGTTCTGCTACTAGGCCAAAGGGGGGATGGAACACCAGTGCTCCTTCTTGCAGAGTTATTCATACATCATAAGCAGCTATCCGAATTGCTTCAGTGAGAGCTTGTGTTACAAGAACAGAAAATTGGAGTATATAGTATATAACATCCGAGGCTGTTGTGACTATGGATTTATAAGGACGTAAGCATCTTGGCAACGTAGGCCAGAACAATGCTTTGCATACTTGCCTCAGAATAAACCACATTGGACAAAAAGGTATGTAGTCCAGTCCTGTACATGCTATATTGGAAATAAATCCTGTTATGTACAGTGGGACTTATGGTATTTCTAGGAAGGCATGAATCAAATCAAATCAAATCAAATCAAATCAAATCAAATCAACCTTTATTGGCATTAAAATAAAATAAAACAACACAACAAGAGAAAATGAGGTCAGCAAGGAGGGTAATCAAACATGGAACTGGTGATTCTAATATATGCATTAGCTACTTAAGCCAATGAGATGGGGAATAGGGAGGCCCAGATCCTCGTGCTGCTATAATTTCAGAGGCAAAGGAGGCCACCTCATCCAGATAAGAGGTGACTTGCGTAGAGAGAAGGAACCTAAGCTTAACCAAGCCTTCCCACCCTTGCATTCTATCGAGGATCGAGGATAGATATTTCCTACGAAGTGCATCGTGAGTTGGGCAATGAAAGAAGATGTGTTCAAGCGTTTCAACGGCATTAGTTTGACATGGACAGATCCTCTGGGAGTAAGGGATTCCATTGAACCTGCCTGACAATAGTGCCGAGGGGAAGGAATTGCATCTGGCAAGTGAATAGGCTCTGCGCGCTTCGGGACATGTTAGGTAAGTCAGAAAAAAAGCAGGCTTCCCAGGTAGGACTGGGATGTTAAATTGAAGTGGGGAGCTGGTGGTATTGGCTTCGCTGCACAGTTCTTGCCATTCGATGTTCAATAGCCTGTCTTTAATAGTCATGAATATAATGAAGGAAGGCATGAATATAATTACAGCATTACACGAATCTACATGCTGAAGAATAGGTGAATGTTTGATAAAACAGACACTTTTCTTAAGAACACTGGTGATTGTTATTGTTAAGATTATATGAATTACATGTAAATCTTTTGCTTGATAGATTCTGAAGTGAAGTTTTTTTTTCTTCCTACATGATATTTAACCTCTGCTCTATGAACAGAGAGCTTCAAAACTTGTTCCTGTGTTCTGTGTAACCAGCCACTAGCAAATTAGCATACATAAGTGGGAAATTATCATCATTCTGCCCCACAGTAGACTGTAGAAGTTTACTGGCACTAGAATCAAAGTCATACACAGTACAATTGGAAAATAACTGACTGTTTCAAAGTGGTCCATTATTATCAAATTGATGGGTTTCAGTGAGACCTGAGCTGACATGGTTCAGAAAATGCCCCCCCCCCGGAAAAAACATTAGATATTTTTCTTTATCCCCTGGATAAAGAAACAAGGCCACTAAGCAGAGTTTTCTCTGATTATTTTTGTGATGGTCCCCATTTCCTCCCTGTAGGTTACGAGGGCAGAATGGTAGCCAGACTCTCCACACAGTTGCTGCAACAATAACAATACATGTTCAGAAAAATGAAAGGTCTACTGTCGCCACTATTAATAAATTCCACACCCAGGAAACTAGTGGGAAATTTCTCCTATTCCCTCTCCCCCATTTTCTTCTACAAAAAGAGAATTTTGAGAGGTGACCTGCACTTATTAATTTGTTTCATTTCTGTCGTCCCTTTCTCCTAGTTCAGAGACCCAAGGTAACTCACAGAATGGTGAGTGGTAGGAAAAATATACATAAATTAAAACTTTTAAAATAAAATCACACATGTTATCTGCTGAGTGGATAAGAGCAACATATAAGAGAAGAGAACATCTGCAACAGAACAGATTTATAGAATAGCAAGCATTATTTTCAATGACAGAGTTTATTTTCTTGGGCTCCTTGATCAATGCAGATGGCGACTGCAGCAATGAAATTAAAAGACACCTGCTTCTTGGGAGGAAAGCAATGGCAAACCTAGATAGCATCCTAAAGAGTAGAGACATCACTTTGCCAACTAAGGTCCGGATAGTAAAAGCTATGGTTTTTCCAGTCGTGATGTATGGAAATGAGAGCTAGACTATAAAGAAGGCTGATGCTTTTGAGCTGTGGTGCTGGAGGAGAGTCTTCAGAGTCCCCTGGACTGCAAGGAGATCAAACCCATCCATCCTGAAAGAAATCAACCCCAAATGTTCACTGGAAGGACAGATTTTGAAGCTGAGGCTCCAGTACTTTGGCCACCTCATGAGGAGAGAGGAGTCCTTGGAAAAGTCCCTGATGTTGGAAAAGATTGAAGGCAAAAGGAAAAGAAGACGGCAGAGAATGAGATGGTTGGACGGTGTCATCGATGCAACCAATATGGATTTGACCAAACTCTAGGAGGCAGTGGAAGATAGGAAGGCCTGGCGAGCTCTGGTCCATGGGGTCACGAAGAGTCGGACATGACTGAACGACTGAACAACAACAACACAACAAAGCATTATTTTACACCATTTATCCATTTAATTTATTTCCTCAATTCTGATTACAACTTTCTCCTTTTTCACACTATAGTAGAACTAGAAATGTTTATAAAAGTGGTACAGTTTGTGAAAAGGATTTAGTCCAGTTGACAACAAGGGTGGTGAATAATATACAATAATATAAATTCAAAACAATGATGAGGCCATGCTGATGATAATGAAGTATTCTCTAAGTATTTTATAAAATAAAGATAGTCTAGTCCACAAATTATATTTGCTGCTGACTTCCTCTTTTTCTTAGTCCCAGGGCTATTTCCTTTCAGTTCATTGGTGTTGCTTTTCCTGCAGCAAAATGGAGGTGTTGGGGCGCACCTAGATGAGCATTCACCCCATTGTTTGTGTCATGATTCTCACTGTCCTTTTTATAATTATTCTTTTGACTACACAAAGTTAGCACTGACTGTGAGTCTTGTGTATGTGTATATTTTGTTTAGTCTGCAGGATTTTTATTATTGTTTTTTTCTGCCATTTCTACTCACATTATTTTGTTTTGCTTTTGGCTTATGTGACCACCTATATTGGTCTTTTAAGGCCCTGTTCGGGCAATGACATCCTTAATGGATGAAGTGTGATGTGAACGTGGATCTGGCTCCTTTTGCTGGCCTCCTGCTCACGCTGATAGGAACTAACACTACATTGCAGTTTCCAAATGTTTCTCTCCTGGTTTAACTTTTTAGCTATAGTGATGAACTGAGATGGCACTAATTCAAATGATTTTTGTGTCATCTCACTTCAGTGCTGTTCCACTTAGAGATGGGCATGAACTGAAAAAATGGTGATTCGTTTTGTTTCGTTTTGTTGTAGGGTTCAGTTTGTTTTGTTTTGCTTTAAACGAATTTTTAAGAAAAAAATCATTTCATTGATTTGTTGATTCATTATTCGCTTTGTGTGTAGTGTGTGTGTGTGTGTGTGTGTGCTGCTTGTGCAACTTTGGCTGGGGGAAAGAGGGGCTTAATCTCCCCCCCCAGCCACTGTGGGGTAGGGGGAAAGAGCTCCCCCAGCCAGCGCCTCTCAGCTTGGGGCTAGCACCTCAAAGAGACCCTTCTTTCCGCCTCCGCATGAGGAGGTGAGGACTGGGATCTCATTTTACATTTCCCCCCCGCAGCGGATGGCAGTGCCGAGTGGGCGGTGTCATCCACTGCGGGGAAGATCCCTTTAAAGAGACCCGGTTTCCTGCCTCCGCATGCGGGGTCTCTTTTGACATTTTTTTCGTGCAGCAGATGGCAGCGCTGAGCAGGCGCTCGGCGCTGTCATCCACTGCACAGAAGATCCCTTTAAAAAGACCCTTCTTCCCTGTCATCAGCTGAGCCCCTTTAAAAATGGCCCAGTCGCCACCAGGGTTTCTCCCCAGTGCCGACTGGGCCATTTTTAAAGGGGTCCAGCCATTGACAGCTAGGCAGGAGCCCTCAGAAAATGGTGGAGGAAAAGGCAGGTTTTTAAAGTCCTTTTCCTGTCAAAGCCAGCGCTACAGCTGATCAGCGGCGCTGGCTTCTGGCGGGAAAAAGCCCACGGTTTCCCCACACCAATTGGAGGGGAAACCTTTCCCATAGGAATGCATTGCTTCAATGCATTCCTATGGGAAAACAAAAAACGAAACGAACAAAGCGGAAATTTCCATTTCATTTCCTTTCGTTTTTCTTTGATGGGTCAGTTTGTTATTCATTTCGTTAGGTAACAAAATGAATAACAAATAACAAAACAAATTAAAAATTCATTTCGTGCCCATCTCTAGTTCCACTTACTAAACATTAAAAAAATAAGGGATTTGAATGGCTGTGAAAAGGGACGGTAGTAGAAGAATATAATGAAGTTGAATGAGGTCTGCATAATGTGTGGGCACTTGAATCACACCTTTTTGACATTTTTCTGTGAGCTGTGACATAGATTTAAATGCCAGGGTGTGATATAGAGATGATGGGACAACCTCTTGTGTGGTCACACTTGATGGTCTTTTGCTTGTTCTGCTTCTATATCTGCTGTCACTCCTACTGTGATCAGCTGTCACACATAAATATATGGCTGTCATAACACGTAATTTCATAAAGAATGCCTCATCATGATACATGTCAAAAGGAGGCGAATATAAGATTCATGCCATGTTTTCAAGATGCTCTTTGCTGATCATGATTGGATTTTAAATTAGGATTGAGTCAACTCACCCATTAGTAATCAAGAAGCCAAATGCTTCACTGTAGTGTAGTCTTTTAAACGCTGTATTTTTCTTTGTTTTTAATTTCTAAGAAGCTTGCTGTAGGATTACATATAATTTGCAAGGCTGGATGGAAAGCAATGGACTGTACTGACCCAATTGAACCCATGATTCCATGTGATTCATGATACTTGCACCCACATTCTGTATGCATATCTGTCATTCTTTTTTGTTAGCAAGTAAGACCCAGATAGGATACCTCTTGTGGTGCAGTTAACAGAGTGACAGACTCGGAATCAGGAGGTCTGGGGTTAAATTGCTGCTCAGCCACAGAAACCTATGGGGTATGAAACTGGTAAAGCCACTCCTTAACTATCTCACTCGCCTTCAGATATTTATTACATTTGCTGTAAGTCAGTTCTGACTTGATACGCGTAAGGTCAGATATCAAATATTTGGAAGATTTTTTTCCTAAGTGTTGTTAGAAACTGCTTCTAATCCTTTTCTACCTTAACTTGAATAAAACTAAAGTAAAACAATAGTGTTTGTGTGTTGTTTCAACTGGTACAACTGACATATAAGTGCATGCAACCACCAGCTGTCTGTTCTGCCTCTTCCATTCACTCTGGGATTTTTTGGCATACAAATGTTGATCTTCTGGTGTCATTTGGAGCAAGAGAAGAAATGGAGCAGCAGCATCACAACTAATGAACTTTCTTGCTACGTTTGCCCTAGCAGCAGTGTAAGCCTGGTGAAAGGCTTCCCTTGTTTTCTTACTCCTTGCCTTTCCACTGTTCTGGGACTATTGACATTGCAAGGTCTTGAACCCAGACTCAGTTTCTGACCTTGAACTCTTGAGGAATGGGGTGCTGCTGGCCTAGCAACCATATTTGTGGCTTCTTTAATGATTATATGGTGCTTTCATATGTCTTGGCGTTTAATCACTCTCTTCTTTTTTGTACCTTTTTATTTTTATTTTTAATTAAACAAAAAGAAATTTACAAAAACATCCATTTTACTTTCAATAAAAGATATGCCTTTACAATTACTGCTTTTTCTTGCGCAACCCATCTCCCACTCAGGACCTTTTTCAAAGAAGGGGCTGGATGTGCTTCATTATTGGCATTGTTGCTGGAACTCTTTTTTTATTGGGAAGCCTCTGAAATGTGGCTGCAAGTTCTCAGGATCAGAGGCCCATCGTAGAATCAGTTGGTTCTTAAACCCATTGATCACAATTATAGCTCATTAGCAGTAAATTGCCACTAAATAATAATAAGGCACAGGCGTCATTCCTGGTTTTGCATCTTATTAATGAGCTTCACTTTACATGACTTCAGTTACACGTGCATAAATTGTCAATAGGATTCTGACCATTAACTGGGTAGATCATTGAACAGATGTAAGGATTGTGATTTATAGGATAAGGTTTTGCTGAATGAAAGGGGCTGTAGTGTAAATTGGGAGAAAGAACGATCCCCCTCCAATTAGATAGAAATCAATTCCATGTGCTCACAAAAAGCATCTCTCCCAGTTAACAACTGATCTGGAATCCACACACCCCCACACTTCATTCTTAGTCCCATGCACCAAATTATCTCCTATTCGGCTAGGACCGCCAACCCTCAGAGTAACATATTTGAACTGAAAGGTTTAATTTTCTATAGCCCACATGTATCCAGCCCAGGAAATCCAGGTGTGCTTTGCGGTGACTAGAGATGGGCACGAGTTAGCCATATTCCCGTTTCCGTTTCCGTTACTCGTATCCGTTACTCTACGGAAACGGTAACGGGAATTACTCCGCCAGAATTCAAGCTCGAACCAACGAACGAACAATTTGGTCTGACTGCTAATTGCCGCGGCGATCGCGCAATGCTTTAGGCGAAAACTGTCTGAGGGCACCTACCAGGCCAGAAGGGTGTTTTATTTGGGGGGGGGTTTCCCCGCCCCCCTCTCCTTGGCTATTGCTACTGCTGCACTGCTGGTACCAGGCTGGGAGGGCGCATCCATTTGCCATGCAGTGCGGGGGATCCAAAATGGTGACCACAATATTTTTTTTGAAAAAAACCCCACCAAAGCACCACAGAAACATCAAAATTAGCTATTTTAAATGCAATACAGTAGCAGCAGTGGGTTTTTCAAATCTCCGTTGATTTTATTTTATTTTATTTTATTTTATTACACCTGCGCATTCGATATATGGGAGTGGACCATGCAAAGTTTTGGAGCCATTCCACCAATCGCATGGCCAGGTTTTGCTGACTGTACCAGGCTGGGAGGGCGCATCCATTTGCCATGCAGTGCGGGGGATCCTAAAACCCCACCAAAGCACCACAGAAACATAATTAGCTATTTTAAATGCCTGAATTTTATAGTCCTAGCAGTGGGTTTTTTTTATAGCAATAAAAATTAGCTATTTTAAAATGCTTGAATTTTTACAGTAGCAGCAGTGGGTTTTTCACAAAAAAAAGCCCGTTGATTTTATTTTATTTTATTTTATTTTATTTTATTTTATTTTATTTTATTTTTTTACACCTGCACTCATAGCTGTTCTGGACAATTTTTATCTGGACACTTTTTAAAAATCTCAGATTGTTAAACAGTAATCGTAGCCCAAACCCGAACCCTAAGCCTAACCCATACGTTGCCCTAAAGTGGGACTCAAGCTAACTAGCCTAACCCTAGCCCTTGCGCTAACTACTTGCATTACTACATGCAAGTGTGAGACACAGCGGGTGCAAAGAGTCTGCCAGTCCGTCACTTTGGCTTGGCTGACTCCTGCAGCTCCCTCCAGGAGCCCGCTACCCCCCCCAAAACCAGTACTAATGACAACGAAAAAAAAACAAAAAAAACGAACCGACTAATTTTTGTGAAATTTCGCGAAAAACGGAAACGAGCCGAAACGGACTGCCTCCGACACATGGAAAACGTCATTTTAGCGGTGACTGCTGGTGTAAGGATATAAATTTCAAACCTTTTCAGCAACGATAAGCCATTCCAACCCCAAACCCTACTCAGACATGTTTTAAGCTAGTTATAATATATTCTCGAAGGCTTTCTGATGTTTTGGACCAGTTTTTAAAAATCTCAGTGGCTGGCATCTTCAGGGGTTTTTCGGGCTGTTTGGCCATTTTCTGGAAGTTTTTCAAGATGAGTTGGCAGGGAAATTCAGGAAATTCTCTCGGTGCTCTGGGATATAGAACGAGTGAGATTGTGGGTTTTTACAGTTGTGGGAAAGGGGAAACTTGTCCTATTCAGGAGAATAGATGTTAGTCATTGTATTGTGATGTGCAGGGATTAAGAAGTTTCACAGGAATCAGGGTGTGTGGGGGTAGCAATCCTTCTCTGTGGTTGATGGGTGTCATTAGCTGTGTGAACTGATCACTGGTGCTTGTGGCTGGGTGGGAATCATTGAACTTTGATATTTTGCAGACTGTAGTGTTCAGTACTGGAAGCCAGGCTATGTTGATTTTTAGATCTTCTTTTCTGTTGAAGCTGTGCTTATGTTTGCAGATTTCAGTGGCTTCCCTATGTACTCCGACATAGTGATTGCTAGTGTTGCTCAGTACCTCTGTGTCCTGGAAGAGGATTTCATGTCCTGTTTGTTTCAGGATGTGTTCAGCTACTGCTGATTTTTTTCTGGTTGTGTCTTTTGTGTTCTTTGATTCAGGTATATATTGGAACCATAAAGTGCAGCATCCAGACCAGAATCAGGATGGATCAGCAGAGGTGGTACCATAGGAAGGAATGGGGCTGTGGTTTTGGAATGTAACTTGCCTTCCTACCACTATAAAGAATGAACTCCCAAATCATTCCACAGTCCCTGTGTAAGCACTGATTGCGATTTTAGATGTAATTCAAGCTGGGACTCCAATTGAACTCTGGCATAGTTGCACCTTTAGATAAGTGTGCATATAGAAATGTAGTGTTATAGCACTTTACTATGGAGATTAGGCATGTCTTTGTTTAAGAATGTTCCACTTTTTAAGCCACTTCCTTACTTTTTTTTCTTGTTATATTGTCTGATTTCCCCCAAATTCTTTCCCCATTTATTGGCTTAATTGGAGGCAAAACAATTGCACCTGCTCTAAAGACCAATACAGTGGTACCTTGTATAAAGGAATTAATCCGTTCCAAATGAAATTATGTTAAGCAAATTTTCCTTTATAAAAATTTCCCATAGGAATGCATTGAAAACAGAATAATCCCTAATTACGACCATTTTTATGTTGTATGGATTTGCCCCATAGGCGAATCTGTTAAGCAAATTTCCCCTATCTCCGGAATTTTTTATGTTGTACAGATTTTATGTTATACAAACCATTTGTTATATGAGGGTCCACTGTAATGTGATTTCTGGGGACACAGTCTTACCATGTTGACCTTGGAGAAGGTAACAGTTGTTGTACAAAGCCATGAACTGCAAAGAGAACATGATGAGAAATTTTTCAGGTTTTGTCCCCAACATCCCGTCTACTGTAGGCATCAGTCACAACAGAGTACCTATGCTAGGAGAGCGCCCATCAACAGTCAAAGGCAGGGACATCACAAAGCTTCAGAGGATCACTGAGACACTGTTTGAATGGAAAGTTGGCCATTTCAAACAAACAAGCAAATAGAATAAAGGGAAACATATTCTGCAGATTTTATTCTTGAACAGCTCTAGAGTTAACAAAAAATATGTTGCATGAGCAGGAGGAACCTGCATCCTCTATCCAGGCTCAGGCATGTTGTTCAGCCATGGTCTGATGAAGATCTGACTATCTGTTGCACAGGGAGTTCCTGACTGTGGGGCAGGAGAGGTGGGAGAAGCTCCACAGAGGAGAGTGCCGCCCACACCTGCTGCGAAAGAAAGGGAAGAGTGGCTGGCGAAGCAGAAACAGAGGGAGGGAGACAGGTTCGATAAAATAAGAGAGCAAGAGGAAAAGGAGATGTTGTGGGCGGCAGAGGTTCAGGGAGTACATAAAAATAAGAGAAGAAGAGACAGCCCGACGGGCACAGGAGAAACAGGAGGCGGGAAAGGAGGCAGAGGTGGGTAAACCCGAGCAAGCCCTTGGACTGGAGGAGAAGGAAAAGGCAGGAGGATCCAGCCAACCCACGGCCGTGGAGGTGGGGTTTGGAGAAGTTAAAAGCGGAAAGCCGAGAGTCCTACCCCCAGGTTGGGAATGGGTGTGGATGGAGGATCCCTACACCAAACGATGAGAGCAGATGATGATGCCCCATGCTGAGGGAGAGAGCTATCGCCGGAGGGCACACAAGAAGGGGTGCTCGTAGTGGGGTGGGCGAGAGGCTTGGGAATGCAACCACAAGTTAGAACAAATTAGAAAGGCTTGGAGTTTGAGATGGCTGGAGAAGATCAAGGAGGAGGATCGGTGTACCGGGAAACACACCACAGGGAAGGGGTTAGCCTTATGGAACGACTTACAGGGGAAGAACTGGCGAGCGAGGAGAACTGGACGCAGAATTACTTCAGAGGCTGGGGTACAGGTGGAGATGCCAACCCTGGACGCGGAACCTCTGGGAGCATGTGGTGGAACCCCCTCCCTCCGGAGAGAAGGGGGATTGAGCTTTGCGGACTTTACACTGTCCAGAGACTCTAAAAATAATCTGTTTGCAGTTGCTGTTGATATAATTTTGGAACTGTTGTTAAAGGGAGTGCCTCCAGGGACCTGGATGAAGTAAATAAATCTTCGGTTTGTTCTAAAAGAGAAGCGTCTTATTTGGGTTCTGCAGGGCGGGTAGACTGGTCAAACCCAGAACCCTTACACTGACATCATGTGTGTTATTAAAAGACACCTGCTTCTTTGGAGGAAAGCAATGGCAAACCTAGATAGCATCCTAAAGAGCAGAGACATCACTTTGCCAACTAAGGTCAGGATAGTCAAAGCAATGGTTTTTCCAGTAGTGATGTATGGAAGTGAGAGCTGGACTATAAAGAAGGCTGATTGCCGCAGAATTGATGCTTTCGAGCTGTGGTGCTGGAGGATAGTCCTGAGAGTCACTTGGACTGCAAGGAGATCAAACCTATCCATCCTGAAAGAAATCAACCCTGAATGTTCACTGGAAGGACAGAGGCTCCAGTACTTTGGCCACCTCATGAGGAGACAGGAGTCCTTGGAAAAGACCCTGATGCTGGGAAAGATTGAAGGCAAAAGGAAAAGAGGGCGGCAGAGAATGAGATGCTTGGACAGTGTCATCGATGCAACCAATATTGATTTGCCCAAACTCCGGGAGGCAGTGGACGATAGGAAGGCCTGGCGAGCTCTGGTCCATGGGGTCACAAAGAGTCGGACACGACTGAACGACTGAACAACAACAACTGGTGCTGTGATCAAAGATCTTTGGCTTGGGGCCTGGATATTTTTTAATGATGAACATGAAATATCTAATGTTTCAGAATTGCTACTCTCTTTATTTTATGAACACTTGGTACTGTGTTACTCAACAGATGTAAAACCTTTTCATTATGATGCTGTCATCTAAAAATACTTTGGAATTAGTTCTTTAAATACCAAACACTACAGTTACTCAGTTATTAACCTCGGGTGTCTGATTTTCACAAATTGTGCTCCAGAGACAAATCAAAGATTGCATCTGCTTCTATTTTTTAAGTTTAGCATTTTTGCATGATTTTTAATTAAGGTCTGTCTGTGTGTCTGTCCACTAAATAAGTGCTAAATGCCAACAATCTATATTAATGAATCATTGCAGCACTACGAAACACAAACATTGCATTAATTATTTTTAATTAGGGCTGAATCAAAACATGCAGGGAGGGCTTTTTGAACATTTTTGGCAGTATCTCAAAGTGCCCCTTTTCAGTAGTCTGTTAATGATTATGTGAAAAAATGATGAAAGTATTTATCTATTCAAAATTAAGGTAGGGTCTCCTGCATTTGCTTCATTTGCCTTTTATTTGATCCGTACCTTTCCAACGCTAGTAAGATCTATTTTTAGTTTGAATAACTTTCACTTTAGCCACTTCATTTGCTGCATTTGACATTTCATTAACTACATGCTCTCAAATGGCAAGGGTCGCCTTTTTGGCTGATTAAGAAACTGTTGGTGACATTTTCAGTTGGCCTAGTTTGTACTTAATGGCATCAATGAGTCACCAAATCTAACTGGCTACATAAAGTCACGAGTTGTCCTGTGAAATACATGGTTTCATATTGGGTGAGAAAAATGTGTGACTAAATGAGGGCGAACAGGCCATTAAACTAGGGGAGGCAATGAAACAAAAAAACATGTTGCAGAGAAATGCAGGAAGACACAGTGAATACACTGATGGATCGGTTAAGGTTTTAACTAATAGATTCCAAGTCTGATTGTGAGGGGGTCTCTGCCAGTGCCCCGGACAAACCATCTGCCCTAGGCTCCCCCCCTCAATCACCAGGAGTTTGAACAAAACCGCTGCTCTGAGTTCCTGAATAAGTGATGGGGAGAAGAGAAGCACGGGCAACTTTGGCAAGTAGGGATGATGAGCATCAAACAGGAGAGCAGGAGGAAAGTGTGAGCTCTTATTTATTTATTTTATGATTTTTATTGATTATCTTTATACCCAGCCCATCTGGCCATCTGGCCACTCAGATGGGAAGTAAAGGAGGGTTAGTAGGTTCAGTCTCCAGGGTCAAGGACACCAGGATGGAAGTCCATGGAGGAAGAGGAGACCTGGGGCTCAGCACCAGAGGAGCTGGATTCCCAACCTTTGTGGAATGGCTGTGCTAACTTGGGAGCAAGAGGGATGATCCCTGTCAAGAGTCCCAAGGCAGTTTTCCTGGTGTCAAGGGTCAGAACTGAGCAGTAGAAGCTGAAAAGGGATTCCACCCACACCAGCTCTTCCACCGGCAGCTCCATGGTGCTCAGGGGGTCCAGCAGTACCTACTCACATGCACTAGTGGCACAAACGCCAGTAGGAGGAAAGGAGGGGGGTTGTACAAGGAAGGAGAAAACACTCAGTTGCAGATGCCTCCACTGCCTCATTGAGAGGCTACAAGCCTTGGTCCCTGACTAGACTGGGTTGTTGGCCACCTGAACTTCACTGTCTTCAGTGATGGGAGATGAAGCTGTTACCAGGCTCGTGGTAGTTGCCAGAGGACTGTTGATGGAAATTCAGTCCCCTGGCATGCTGGTGGGTGGTGAGAATTCCCAAAGGCACCAGTCTCAATAAAAAGCACTGTAATCAGCAATCTGCAGCCGATGGAATTATTGACAGGAGCTCTCCCAGGCTGCCAGTTTCTCCAGAGTTGGGGGTAGTGGGCCCCACACTGATATTTATTGAAAAAATATGGATTGTGAGAAATGAACCTGTTAATTGTGACTCAATGTTTCACCTGTTAGACCTCTAAAATTGTGCTCACCTCCCGGGAGGATGGAATGGAGAGCCTCATGACCAATAGTAAGCTGAGCCTTTTGGGAAAGGAAATTGCCCCTGATGTTTGCTGGAAATGGTGAATCCTGAGTAGACATGGGCACGGAGCGGCGAAATTCGAGAATTACTCTGCTCCAGCTCGACCCCGACCCGATAAAGATAAATTGGGTCTGATTTTTCGTTGTCGTTCATGGCATCGCATCGATCGCGCGATGCCAAGCAGCACAGAAAAAAAGTTTTAAAATTTAAAAAAAAAAAACGATTCCCGGCCATAAAAGCAGGCGAAAATATGCCTGCCTCAGTGAGGGCACCTACCAGAGAGGGGTGGCTTCTGGGGGGGGGTCCCCGGCCTTCCCCCCCTCTCCTGTCCTGGGCTGCTGGTACCAGACTGGGGGGGGGCATCCTCGTCGTCTCCATTTGCCATTGCGGTGGGGGGATCCAAAATGGCGACCACAATATTTATTTTTAAATCGTGGTCCAAAAACCCACCAAAGCACCACAGAAACATTTGAAAATTGGGTATTTTAAATGCCTGATTTTTTATAGTAGCAGCAGTGGGTTTTTCTTGCAATAAAACGTCTCCATTGATTTTATTTTATTTTATTTTTATTTTTATTTTTTTACATCTGCGCAATGATGGGCTGGCCATGGGATGGGACCATGCAAATTTTTGGACCCATTCCACCAATCGCATGGCCAGGTTTTGATTGAGACTTCTGGATGTGCCAGAGGGCATAAAAAGCCCACTAACCCTAACCCTAACCCTAACCCTAACCCATACACCAGTACACTATCCTTCTTAGTGGGTCAGAGGCACCCAGAGGTGCAGCCCACTAACCCACCCTAACCTTAACCGTAACCCTAAGCCTAGCCCTTACCCTAACCCCAACCCTAACCCAGATCCGTACGCAAGTACGCTTCCCTTCTTAGTGGGTCAGAGTAGAGGCACCCAGAGAGGTGCCTCCCAGCCAGAGCCCACTACCCCTACCCCTAACCTGTACGCCAGTACGCCAGTATGCTTTCCTTCCTAGTGAGTCAGAGGCACCCAGAGAGGTGCCTCTGCCACTTACCCCCCAACCCTAACATAATGTAATGTATGGTACGCGGCGGCTACGCGAAACGCTTCCCTTCTCTTCTTAGTGGGTCAGACGTCAGAGGCACCCAGAGAGGTGCCTCCCAGAGCCCACTTACCCCAACCCCAACCCCAACACAAACGACAAACGGAAACGACAATTTTTTGAAAATTTCCCCGACAAACGGAAATGACCCAAAACGGACCCGTCCCGACAAACAACTCGAAACGTCATTTTTCCTGGTCGTGCCCATCTCTAATCCTGAGATTTAGGGTACAAGCAAAAATGAATGCAGGTGCCTCACAAATCTAACAAATAATTGAATTTACCTCCACCCATATCCCTTGCCTGCTATTTAAACATCAAAATGAAGCATTTTATTTGCAGTCACACAATCTGCCATCCTATTATTTAAATCTTTAAAATGAACCATTCTAATTGCAGTCATGCAATCAGTGTCATGCTATTTAACTTTAACGACTAAGTGAATTAATTGTATTTAGAACTCAGTAACATGTCTCAGTGGCACTGAGTTCCAAGGCATTTATAGTGGACTCCAAGGCCCTTTGTTCAATGAGTATGGGTTACAATATATAGTTGGAAAAACAGTGAAGAAATAAATAGCTTCCTACAATGAGCATTTCTAGTTGAAAAGAAGGTTCAAGTTCTGACCTTTGTAATTAAACTAGTTCCATACTACAGTGGTACCTTGTATAAAGGAATTAATTCATTCCAAATGAAATTATGTTAAGCATTTTTTCCTTTATACAAATTCCCATAGGAATGCATTGAAAACGGAGTGATCCCGTTTTTATGTTGTATGGATTTTCCCCATAGGCGATTATGTTAAGCAATTTCCCCCTATCTCCGGAATTTTTTATGTTGTACAAATTTTATGTTATACAAGATGTTTGTTATACAAGGGTCCACTGTATGTTGTCTGTATGCTTGCTTTATGTTGTCCCAAGTGAACTGCAAGCAAATAATGGTGTAAGTAAAGCTTGGTGTGTCCATTCTTTTTCATTATCGTTCCCCCTTTAAGCCACGAAGCTCTATAGATTTGTATGGCACACATATAACACTGGAGCATGTATTCTTGGGCTGCTATAAATTGGTAATATGCACCCTAAGAGTACTCTCTTATAAACTCATTTCTTGGATTTTTATCTCTATTGGGTGCTGACCCCCTAGCACCTTTCTTGGAAGAGTAATAATTGTTTCCCCTAGTAAATCAAGCCTCTGATGAAATGTGCAATGTGATGCTCCAGAGAGCTAAAATAGCTATTTACTTTATCTGAAGGGAACTATTTTAATCTGTTTGTTTTACCTCCTTGATTTTAACGAATATGTAGCAGGCTGGAGAGAGAGAGAGAGAGAAAGAGAGAGAGAGAGAGAGAGGCATACGTACGAACAAAGTGACAAACCAAATCAAATCCCTGACTTAGTTACAGAACTTTCTGGCTATAGGTATTACAAGGTTACTCCTCTAGTTAAAGCAGACTAACCAGAAGAAAGAAGCAATGTTATAGAGAGAATTAGAAAGGAAGATCCTTATAGCAACAGTCAGGAAGTTTAGAGAGGAGAATACCTATTGTCACTGTTCCCGCTTACTTGCTGCAAGAACTGGTTTTCCTTTCAGTGAAATGAATACTGGTTTTGGAGCTGATGGATACAACTGCCTATCATATATAGCTGCAATTCAAAAATACATGCATAACATTTCAGACATTATGATGAGCAGTTGTTTTCTACAAAAATGGAGTCTATACAGGCATACCTCGGCATACCAGGCGCTATGTTCATGCGATCAGGGAGGCTAAAACATCCTTTTACTCCCTGAGAATTGGTGAGGCCTTGAACTGCCAGGCAGAGTTATTCCGTGTGGTTCGTGACCTCACCATTCCTGGTCAGGCCAGGCCTCCTCCTACTGAGTTCAGTAGTGACACATTCGCAGCCTTTTTTAGAACTAAAATTGAGGCCATCCGTTCCAGTCTTGACTCCGGTTGCCCTAGCCTCTCCTCTAGATCCCCTGACGCTGCACCCCCTCGGTCTCCTCAGTTGGTTGAGTTTAGGCCTGTCTCCTGTATTGAGGCCTCCAGGGCCCTGGCACACTGCAGGCCAGTGTCCTCCCCCTTTGATCCTTGCCCATCTTGGCTCTTTAAATCTGCCGGAGGGAGCGTGCCTGAGTGAGCTTCAGTTATTTCCACTGCCTGCTTCAGGGAAGGGATTTTCCCCTCTCGCCTGAAGGAGACAGTGGTGAAGCCCACCCTAAAGAAACCGGGCTTGGCATCGGACGATTTGGCAAACTACTGTCCTATTGCCAATGTTCCCTTCCTGGGCAAGGTTATCGAGAGGATGGCTGCTGTCCTGCTCCAGTCGTTCCTGGAGGAAGAACAATTCCTTGATCTATTCCAACCTGGGTTCAGGCCGTGTCGGGGGACTGAGACAGTCTTGGTTGCACTGCAAGATGACCTCCTCTGGGGGGCCGACAGGGGTTGCTCTACCCTGTTGGTCCTTCTGGATTTGTCAGTGGCCTTTGTTACTGTCGACCACGGTATCTTGCTGGATTGGCTCTCCGGGATAGGGATCAGAGGCACTGTTCTCAGTTGGTTCCGATCCTTCTTAGAGGATCGCTCTCAGCATGTGCAGCTTGGGGGGGAGTTGTCTGCCCCGTGGACACTCCCATGTGGGGTTCCACAGGGGTCGGCTCTCTCTCCCATGCTGTTCAACATCTATGTGAGGCCGTTGGCTGAGGGCATTAGGAGATTTGGAGTCTGCTGTCATCAGTACGCTGATGACACGCAGCTCGATCTCTCCTTTTTCACCTCTGCAGTTGAGGCTGTTCAGACCCTTGACTTGTGCCTGGATGCAGTCATGGAATGGACCAGGACTAACAGACTCAAGCTCAACCCCGAGGTTATGTTCTTTGGGACTCCCTCTTCTAGATACAGAGGCCCTCTCCCTAGTCTGGAGGGTGTTTCCCTCCAGCTGGTGGACAATGTCTGGAACCTGGGCATGGTCCTGGACCCAGCTCTTTCCATGCAGGCCCAAGTGGCCGCTGTGTCCAGGACCGCCTTTTTCCATCTCCGACAAATTTCCTAGATTCATCCGTATGTCAATGAGGACTCCCTGAGAACTGTTGTGCAAGTGCTGGTGATCTCGAGAATAGACTACTGCAACGCTCTCTACACGGGGATGCCCTTGAATCTTATTCAGCAGCTCCAGCGGGTACAAAATGCGGCAGCCAGACTGGTGGCGGGTGTGCGTCGATATGACCACATCACCCCAGTACTGGCTCACCTGCATTGGTTACCCGTTGCATACTGAATAAGATTCAAGGTCCTGGTTTTAATTTATAAAACTCTCCATAGCCTGGGACCTGAATACCTGGCAGAGCGAATCTCTCAACGACCAACTTCAGCCCGACCAATCAGAATGTCGCGGGCGCACTCACTTCAGGTGGCCACACGCAGGGAGGCTCAGAAAATGGTCACCCGTAACTGAGCCTTCTCTGTGGCTGGTCCTGCACTATGGAATCATCTTCCAAGTGAGCTGCGCCTTGCACAGTCCCTGCCAGCCTTCAAAAAGGCCTTAAAGACCTGGCTTTTTTGTGAGGCGTTTGGTGACTGTTAATTTTTTCTTTCTTTCTGTCCCACCATCTCGCCATTGATTTGTTTTAATGTTTTATTATGATGTTCTATTTAATTGCTTCCTCTTATGCTCTTACTTGTTGTAAAGTGCCCGGAGTTCCTCTGGAAGACGGGCGGCATATAAGCATCAAAATAAATAAAAAAATAAGAATTTAATGTGGTTTTTGGGGATGCTTCATATTGTGGAAAATTCATAAACTGGAAACACATGGGGGTGCAATGCATCCTGGGTACTTTTTTGCAGTGCATTGCAAAAAAAAAAATTGTAAACCGAGGTATTGTTCCTGTCTTGGACGGGGTTGCACTCCCCCTAAGGGACAGGGTCCACAGCTTGGGAGTGCTCCTGGACCCCAGTCTAACTCTGGAAGCCCAGGTGGACTCGGTGGCCAGGGGTGCCTTCCTTCAGCTGCGGAAAATATACCAGCTCCGCCCCTACCTAGGCAAGCAGAGTCTCATGACCAGGGCCGGCACTAGGGTTTCTTGCGCCCGAGGCAGCGTGGGGGCGGGCGGTGGCGTGGGGCCGCGGGTGTGCGGGCACGGTGCGACGGGCGGCGGTGGCCAGCGGCAGGGAGGGCGGCGGGGGGCAGCAGGTTAGCCAGCGGTGGTGGTGGTGGGGTGTCCCCTGTCCATTTTGGCGCCCTAGGCCAGCGTTTTTCAACCACTGTTCCGCGGCACACTAGTGTGCCGCGAGATGTTGCCTGGTGTGCCGTGGGAAATAAATTTCATTTCCCCTCGAAGCGGATGTAAGGTGATGGAGGGCGTGAAGCCCCGGCGGGCTCGCTACACTTCGTCCCGTTCGTTCCGCAATAATGTCGCCCCACGCGGGCGGGCAGGCGAGCAGAAGGGCGACGAGGGAGCGCCGGCCGGGTCGTGCCGCCGTGGCGTGGAGGCTGCGGTAACATGAGAAGAAGAGAAGGCGGCCTCTTGTCGTCCCTTCTGCTCCCCCTGGCGCGCTCTCGGCTCTGCGCGGTTGAAGGACTCATTTTCTTCCTTAGCCCGACGGTGTGTGGGGGGGCTCTTTCTTGAGCTCCAGCCTGGGAGGTGAAGGCAGGCGGCGGTGGGAGCACCACCAGCCCCCCTTCCTCCTCCTCCTCCTCCTCCACCACCACCACCAGCAGCAGCAGCAGCGCAACCTCCGGAGGAAAGCTCTCCTCTTTCTCTCTCTCTGTCTCTGTGTGTGTGCGTGTGTGCGCGTGTGTGCGGTGGGGTAAAGGGGAGCAAGACACAGGCTTGCCGGCCGGCTTCCATGTCATGCGGTGAAGCTGCCTCTCTCTCTCTCTCGTACACACACACACACACACCAACACGCCCACCTCCTTTCCTTTCCTTTCCTCCCGGCTGGGACTGCTGGAGCGCGTGGAGAGAGAGAGAGAGAGAGAGAGCGACTGCCCCACGCTGCATCACTTCCCAAACTGCTTCCCAGGCGTGGAAGCGGCAACGCATCCGTGCCACGGAGGCGAGCACCAGGCAGCGGCGGCGGTGGAGGAGGAGGAGGAGGAGGAGGAGCCCGAGGGGAAACGCTTGGGCCGTCCGTAGTCGGGCTTCCCCCACCGCCCCCACCCCACCACCACTCACACCCATCCATCCCAGCTCTTGGCGCGCCTTGGCGCAGAACGAGACCCCGCCGTCGGGGCTGAACTGGAGAAGGCGGGCGCGAGCCACCGGAGGGCGGCTGCCTCTGCCGCTGGAAGAGCCGGCGAGGAAGGAAGCGAGAGAGAGGTACCAGTTCAATGCCCCCCTTTTCCACTACCCCGGTGTTGGCGCCAGAAAGGGGGGGTTGCCTGCCTCGTGGTCCCGGAGAAAGGGCTCACAGAGAGAGGGGGGGTTTCGCTCAACTGGTGGACGCGGTGTGTGTGTGTGTGTGTGTGTGTGTGTGTGTGTGTGTGTTGGGGGGGCGCAGTGGGAGTGCCTCGTGATTTTTTTCATGAAACAAGTGTGCCTTTGCCCAAAAAAGGTTGAAAAACACTGCCCTAGGCAACTGCCTAGTTCGCCTTAATGGACACGCCGGCCCTGTTCATGACATTTATGCATGCACTGGTAACATCCCATATTGATTACTGCAATGCGCTGTACGTGGGGCTGCCTTTGAAGACGGTTCGGTGATTGCAACTGGTTCAGAATCGTGCGACGCAGCTGGTAAGCGGTGGGGCCGCCAAGGAACATATCACGCCGATTCTGCATAACCTGCATTGGTTACCAGTTGTTGCCTGAGCCCAATTCAAAGTGCTTGTTTTGACATATAAAGCCCTAAATGGCTTAGGACCTAGATACCTGAAGGACCGCCTCCTTCCATACGAACCTACCCGGCAATTAAGATCGAGCCAAGGGGGGCCTCTTGAAAGAGCCATCCCTCAAGGAGGTGAGAGAGATGGCTTGCAGACATAGGGCCTTTTCAGCAGCTGCCGCCAAGCTATGGAATGCCTTCCCAAGTGAGATCCGACTGGCACCAACATTGATGACATTTCAGTGCCAAGTAAAAACCTTCCTGTTCCAGAAGTTTTTTAATTGACAGAATATAGATTGTGGGTCCTCTGATGGCAATTTTAGTGTAATGATTTTAGTGTAAGGTTTTTATTATTGTTTTAATTATTTATTGATATTCTATGTTTTAACTGTTTTAATTTTTTGATTGCAAGCCGCCCAGAGACATTTGGGTAGTGGGTGGCATATAAGTTGTAAAAATAAATAAAATAAATAAATAAATATTGTGAGGGAAAATTTGTAAACCAAGGCATTGTTTTCAATGGATTTCCCTTTGTGAAGCGAAAATTATGTTAACAGAGGTGTTCGTAAACCAAGGTACACCTGTACTTAGTACATGGATGGTCAGCCTCCAGAGATTCAAGGCCTACACTCATCCTGGTCTTCAGAGTGCCACACCTGCTCCCCTACATGGCCAATGCAAAAAATATTGTACATTTAAACAGAATTTTTTTTAAATGTAAAAAAGCTCTCTCACACTGTCTAGTCATCTGTCTGTCTCTCTGTTTAAAATAATATATTTTGGGAAGGAAAGTGTTGGGACTGGAGTTCTGGGTGCCACAAACATAGCAATAATAATTCCCATGTACCTGGAGTGCTCAGAGGGGCTTTTTGAGCAAGTTTTAATGAAATGGAGAAGGGAAACCTGAATTGAAGTTGATGTATTTTGGCCCTAGGAGGCTCTTTGGAGGTCACATTTTGTCCACCCTGCTTATGGAAAAATGTAACTTGCTCCTTGATGGACAGTTGGAATGTGTGGGGAATTTGATTTTTCAAAATTATTGGTCAGAATCCTGTTACTTGCCACATGGGCAGAAATCTGTCAGTATATGTCTTGCTGGCAAACTGCTGCTCATTAAGACTTTAGCTGTTGTATTCCTTTAGCTGTTGTATTCCCTATTTCAGACCAGTTGGATCACTCGGTGCATGTCAGAAATCAGATCACCTAATAACTATTCATTCATTCATTCATTCATTTATTCAACTTATATGCCGCCCACTACCCAAAGGTCTCTGGGTGGCTTACAATTAAAATGAACAGTTAAAACAATTAAAACATTAAAATGTAAATGAACAATTAAAAACAATAAAAACATTTAAATACAAAACACTAAAATTGTCATCAGGACCCACATGTTATGTCAATTAAAAAACTTCTAAAATGTCATCAGCGTTGGCACCAGGCGGATCGTTGGATTTTAACCCTGCGCGAGACAGAGAAAGGTAAAGCAACTGGATCTGCGTGTATCAGCCAGTTCCGAGGACCACCTGGGCTCGCGTGGTTCATTTCGTAACCTACTGGTTTTGAAACGAAAATATTCATCCCTACTGCCACATCAGACATCAAGATAACTGTGATTATGTCTGACCCCCAGGAGAAGAAGAAGGGAAGGACAATTTCTTATAAAAACTAAATTGAGATTAAATTTTTATCCATTTCTACTTTGAAGGTTTCTGTCTGGACTCTTTAAGACTTCCTGGCCTTTGTCATAGTTATGCAGTTTTATTCATGTGCCAATTCAGAAGGAGGAGTGCTTCCTATTGATTTCACTCTACCATATCCATCCATATTTCCCTGGAAGTGTGCCATCAACTATCATAGTCTCCTTACAGTCATCCTTTGGTTATTGGAGCTGACACTTCAACAACATGCCTTTAGGCTAAGTCAGTCACCTTGCCAGCCATCAAAATGGAAAGGAGGCAAATGGCTTGAGCCTGGCTGCCCTGAATATCTATGCAAACTACATATCTTTTTCTGGGCTGGCTGTCAGATGTTATTTTCTTAATCCCAACAGCCTGAATGAGGCACAGGTATTCTGTCCTGCATCAAAGGATGATATAAATAAAAGATAAGAGTAACTTGGAACAGAGGAGTCTAATTGGAGACCCATGGGTTGCATCCAAGTTGAAGATAATGTTATCTTCCTAACTGCCTTTTCAGTGACCCAGTGTTAATCAACATTACCTAAGCACATCCGATCTCGCCTGATTTCGGAAGCTAAGCAGGGTTGGCCCTGGTTAGTACTTAGATGGGAGACCACCAGGGAATACCATGTGCTGTAGGCGCCTGGAGTAGGAAATGGCAAACCACTCTAGTATTCCTGCCAAGAAAACTCCATGGACATGGGGTTAGGAAGAGTCGGTCACAACTGTAACAATGCAACAGACACACACAGAAAAGACCACCAAAATCATAGGGAGATATGTTAGGGTTTACTAGTAAGAGTTATTCGTGTCATTGGATCTACTCTTTATTGTTGGTGCTAACTTTAATTGGTACTACTAACTTTAATTGGTACTTTAATTGGTACTTACGTGTAAAGGTGTCAATGTAACCTCTGAGCTTCATGCCCCAATATTATTTCTAGCAAGTTTCTAAACTTGTTTAATGCTTCTAGCGTTGCCTAAATTTTCAGAGAATATATTGCAGTTGGGTTCATCTTCAACTGTAGGCTTAAAATTAAAGTGTAGGAATATTTTAATAAGGATCAAATGTAAATCAATCTCAGAGTGAAGTTCTTCACTGCATTTATCTTATCTCAGCTACTCAAGGGAACTTTACACTGCCTACCTAAATATTTCTTCATTTGTACTAAAACAGTGACAGGTTTAAATTAACTGATTAGAATTGGTTTACCTAGTGAAACGAAGAATCAGTCATCTTTGTTAAACAAAGCTTAAGCATTCCTAAAAGTATTTAGAACAAAATCTTATTAACCCACTTAGGGATGTAAAGAATGTTTGCTGTACTGAATATTTTTCTTCATTTAAGCTCCCTTGACTTGATCCAGACCCTGGTGAGGAATTTTTTAAAGCCTTTAGGCAAAAGTGACAAAGAACATTGTTTCTTTTCAATCAAGGTCTTAATAATTTGTATTTGCTGTCTGTACAAAAATTACTATTATCCTTTACCTGTGAGTAATCAAACGCCCATAGCAAACACAGAAAGACTGGCTGGTTGCTTTAAAAGTTGTGGGCAACCCTTCTGATACTTCTGATCCTTTAAAGTCCCATCTAATGACTTCAGCCATTATATTTTCTGCTTGTGTTATTTGTGTTAAAGTGTATTTATTTAATTTGTGCAGAAATTCATTAAACCAAACTTTACTCTCAAGTGAGCACCATAACATATCTTGATCAGGTCAAGGAAAATTTACAATTCCTTATTCTCAAGTGTGAAGATGAGACAAAGGGCAAGAGGATTGTTTTATCCCTAAAAACCCAAATGTCTTTTTCACCCACACGGCTGGAGACTTTTGCTGATATTTCTGAAAGGATGGCACTGCAAGTGTTGCAGCAACAAATGAGAAGATCATTTACTATAACGATCACCATGTCACTTTATAAGTAATGAAATACCATATTTTCCCATCTATTAGAAACCTCTATATATAAGACTAGTTTTGCAATCACGTGGTTCTGTCCTCGGCTTATTTCTATGTACAAGATGACCCTCAATTTTTAGTCTAACAACTTTGGACAAACATATAATCTTATGAACAGAAAAATACTGTATGCACCATATGCTGCTCTTTAAATGTAGTTATCTTGTCAGAAGATGTGGGGCAGTAGTAATTAGGGTTGGCTGCACTCTGACTGCAGCTTTAATGAGTTGTTCAGCCTTTGAGAGATATTCTGAGATTATCATACATGTGAAATCCATTTAAGATTTTGGGCAAGACTTGTGGATATTTTGACACACACTTAATTGTATGCATATTGCAGTGTAGCACCATGTAAAACAGGTCACCATTCTGATAGGCTGGAGTAGTCCCATTCAACATGTATGCAGAACTTCTAGAGAAGCTTCAATAATTGAATATTAGCTTGTCATTCTTTTCGGCCTGATTAATATCTGCAAAAAGGGGGGGGAGGGTCCCTCTGGTAAAATGTAAGCAAATTTTCTGGTAAAACTAAGCAAAAATTGGGGGAAAATGTAAATAAGCCTTCTGGAATTGGCCCCAATTTGTGATTTGAGTGCATGTTGTATAATTCACCACCACGACATCTAGCTGAGGTGCCTGTTGAATATTATTTTGTTATTTGTGTAAAATATTTTCAGCTTCTTTTGGGGAAAAATCTTCTCAAGGTATTTTCTGAGGTAATAATAAAAGCAACAACATTAAATTAAAAGCTGGTAACACGGAAAATACAGTGACAAATACTCGGCCCTTCAATAAACAATAAGCTGATCAATATTTTCAAATAAAATTTATTAGCAATCTGATAAAACACAATTCATGGCACAACTGTGGAAAACAAACCTGTCTTACAGGCTATTGTCAAGATAAGTTGTAATAGGCCATAATGTACTGTGGCAGGTACTGGATTTGGCATAAGTGGGTCTGCTGCAGAAAAGATGCTATCTCATATACATGTCAGTCTAATTATTTCTAAAGGTAGGCACATGACAAGAGTCTCAGCTGTGAATCTTAAAATTCAGATAAGCATATGTGGACAACTGACTAATTTGGTCTCCAACCACTTAAGGTGGAGGTAGTGGGGCGACTATATTGGCGATTTGCCCTGTAGTTTATATTGGATTAGGCACAAATGATTTCAAACTGACTTCACAATGTAAAATTCAGTGCAGCAAAGCCCATTGTGGAATCATCTTATTGTGTGCAGAGAAACATATTCACCTGTCAGGGGTGGTATCAGTTCATTTTGGTTAATTTGACATCAATTTTGTCAGTTTGGTGCAATTATCTGCTCCGATGCAAAAGGAACAAATGTGGTGCTATCAGTTATCCTCAACTGACTGTCCCATTGTCACCCCATAGTTTCTTTGGGGAAAAGCCAAGTTTCAGCTCAGCACTAGAATACAGTGGCAGCGCTAGACATTTAAGATACCGTAAGTCAGGAGTTTCCAAACTTCAGCCCTCCAGATGTTTTGGACCACAACTCCCAGAATTCTAAGCCTGTATTGCCAAAGACAAAGGACTGCTGGAGTTGTGGTCCAAAACATCTGGAGGGCCAAAGTTTGGACACCACTGCCGTAAGTAAATTGAAAAAGAAAAAAGTGGGAAATGCCCATTAGCACCTTGTTAGCACTGTAAAACAGATTATGCTATTCTCGCTCCATGCAAATTGAGCTCTCTGCCTTTGCCATGCTGACTGCTGAAATGTCATCTGGACAGCAGTTCACCTGGAGAAATTTAATTTAATAAATTGTAAATACACAGGAGATCACACCTTGTTTTCCTCACTGTGTAGTCTCACTCTATGCCTTTAACAAATAAAGGATTTTTAACTTGATATCAGAAAATTACCGAAACTAACCATGTTATCTTACTTTACAGAAGGCAACTCTCTATTTGAAGGGCTTACAGAATGCAATCTGCTGTTTGAAGGATGCCATTATTTGGAGGACTGTCCTGTTCAAGTCCCATTTGAAGATAATAAAAAAAAGAAAAAGCAGGGGATTGAAATGGCCTATTAACAGTTAGCAGTAGGACACCAAACTGATGCAGGCCACCTGGTCACAGAGTGGGGAAAAATCCTATTTAAAATACATGTTTATGGCAGATTTTGTATTCATACAGTTTGGTATATAACAAATACTATGCACCTTTTCTCATATTTTGTGCTCTGTTCTGGTCATGTAGCAGGGGCTGCCCTATTCAGAAATATGAATACTTAGACAGATATGAATGTACTGCTACAAAGGGAAGGGAAAAAAGTAGTGGAAAGCCCGTGGAAGAATTTCTGTTGTTACTGATACTGTTTGAAACTGGAGGCATCTTACTGTGCTTTGTGCTATTTAAAAAACAACACAGAGACTTGTTATGAGAAAGTTGAAGACAGCAGAGAAAACGAATTTATTAGGCCATCCTCCTCTGGGACATGCCATCATTGCTAAATGTGGTTCATACTGTCCGGAGGTGATGGAAATTGTAATCCAAGAGCATCTCCATATCTGAGTTAGGGGGAGACAGCACTACTGACGCTCCAGATTGCTTGTTTTCAAATAGAAAATGGCATCTGCTTAGTCAGAAATTCAAAGGCAGGTTTTGTTTCATTTTGGTTTTCCCAAGTATAGAAGGTGACATAAATTATTTTAGCAACTTCTTTCTTGAAGCTGGATAGAAGACGTATATAAATCCTTATGATATGTTAGACAACGTGAGAAAATATATTGGTAAATGTTGTTTTCTTACATAATGCCTCATTTGTGGCCAACGTCTGTTCCAACAGTATTCGTACGCAGTGATACTACACGGGTCGTGATGTCAGGTGCAGGATACCGAACCCATTATTCATCTTAAAATGAATGGGTTAGTTATTTTCTTTGGAGGGCTTCTTTATTCTGTCTTTATTGTTTTACATTGAGGAACTCCGACAACATGTTAGAGCCTCCAGCCCAAATTCTTAAATTAAGCATGAATTGCCTAGGAGATTTCCGGAGCCTTGCTGTTCGTTCCATCAAACCTACTGGCAGCTTTATTGCTCCAAGAGGCAACCTCTTCCTCGAAAAGCTCATTTGGCCATGGCTACAAAAGCTGCAAATATTGCCTTGAGACATTCAAGCCCTGCTTTCACCACATACCTGCGATTTCCCCCCTTCTTTAATAATGCCATCAGATTCTTGTTGATGGAAGTGGAACATGTGTTGGGGGGAAACCCTACAAAGAGAAGGTTAATTCTTAACCCCGTTATGTCATTCATTCGGCCTGCTTGCTTTGAAGCCGCCTACTTCAAAAGTCTGCAAACCCCCAGTGGTGCTGATGTTTGTCTATGCATATCAAATGCATCATCCAAATTGGGCCTTACCAAAGTATGAAGGAATGTAGGGTGTGGGAGGGGTCTGGATAATAGGGCATGATTTTGTTCTTAGGAGCAAATAAATCGTTAAGACTCTTCTGTTCTGAAACCTTTAAAGAGCCTCCTTTACAGAAGCAAACATGACTACTGGTTTAATAGAACTGACAAAATATTTAATAGGGGCATCCCCTTTTGCTCCTGTATTCTGCCCTAGGGTGCATGCAAGTGTGGTATCTCATTACAGGGTTTTTTGCCACATTTAAACATGTTTTGGATGAAATGTATTGCATAACGGAACACCCCCTCCCCCAATAAAATAGGCAAGATTCATCTGGGAAAAATGCATCAGATTATACTTACTACTACAATTTGCTCAAATTTATTTATTTAATTTATATCCCACTTATCTAGTGGTAAGCTACTACTCTGGGTGACTATAAAAGGAATAAACAAAGATGCACAATAGACAGAATTAAAGTAATAAATGAGAAAAACATCACCCCTCAAACCCAATTAATTAGCTTCAAAAACTTCATAACTTCCAAGATGGCAGAAACAGAAGCAATTTAGCTTTCCTGTTTGAAATAAGAGGCTCCAGGCATCATGAATATTACACTTGACTTTTCCATCTACTGTACTAGACTCTGTAGTTTGTTAACCCAAAAGATTGGATCTAGATTTAGTCTTGATTAGATGAAATCCACAGAAATCAATAGGACTTCAATTAAAATCAAGTACAGCCTAAGTCAGACTGATTTCATTGGATTTGCTCACTGCAGCTAAGTATGACTATTTTGGTCTGTACTTCTTGCCAGTATTTGGTGATGGCCAAGAGCTCATTTTATTAGCTCAATCAACTTTAGATGAGTCACCAGCTGTACTCTTTCCTGGATAAAAAAGAAGGTGATTGCTGCTGTGCATGTCCTAGTAGTCTACCAGCTGGGGAACTGTCATGCACTCTGTGTAGAGCTGTTCTTGAATGGTGTTTGCAAAATGCAATTTAGTTCAGAATACAGCAGCCAAATTAATTTTCAGTGAGATTCGCATGGAGTAGATAACATCATAAGGCTCTTTTTACTACCAATTCTGCCCCCTATCCACACTTTTTTCAATAAATATGTTGGTGCTTTTAGAAACATACTGATTGCATCTGGAATATCTGAAAGAATGTCTTCTACAATGTTGCATCTTCTCAACCTTCAGACGTTGCAAAATCAAAGGAAAATAAAACAAAGGGAATGAGAACAAAACACCTAGCAGTAGTGAGATTTTTGTTTAGCTTGATTGGTTTTTTTTAAAATTCTGACTTAAAAAAATGAAATGGCCAGGTTCTAATTGAAGTCATCATCCTCATGATGCAGTGGTTAAATTGCTGTAGTGCGATCAAGACTTAGCTTACAACCTGAGTTCAATCCAGATGGGCTCAGTTAGGCCGTTACTTCACGAAGTACTTCGCTTCGCAGCGGGATTGCCTTCGCTTTGAATGCGAAGGCGGTCACGTGGTCTCCATTCGCTCCCACCCCTCTTTCTCTGTCCTCACGAGGCGAAGTTTTAGGATCGAATCCAGTACTACCTCACGTGCTCCCTTCGCATTGGGAAGCTTACTTGCAACGTCCGGTTTCTGCTTTCTTTAATATTTAAAAAAAAACTACTACCACGGCGTATCGATGCATCAATACCCGGCTGTCATTTGCGGCAGAGCTGAATAACTGTATGTTCCTTTGTTTTCTACTCCCGATTTGTATTGCTTCGTCCATTGGCGACGTGAAAAAATTGCTGTTCTCCGTCAGGGTCACTAGGTGGACCAGCACACAACATTTGTTGTGTATACCATCGCTCCTCCAAGGAATATTGTAAGCACAGAAAGCAAGATCAAAAGAACGGGTTAACCAAAATATCGATGCATCGGCATTTCGGAGAAAAAGTAACTAAAAAAAAAATTAAATATATATAATCACTGGCCACACGTGACTTTGGATGCGAAGCGGGATGCGAAGCGAAAAAGATTCCCGGCCTCCGGCAGGGGAATCACTCGCCCCGCTTGGAGCATGGTTTAGGGGGCGTGGTCGGGGTGGCGCCGCATCCAAAAAGGAGGAGCGTGAGGACAGAAACGATCGATTCGCACAGAAATGACGGCTCGCCACGCAGCGAGACGTTCGTGAAGTAATAGCCTTAACTGACTCAGCCTTCCATCCATCCCAGGTCAGTAAAATGAGTACCCAGCTCGCTGGGGAAGCAGTGTGTGGCCTGCATAATTAATTTGCGAACTGCCCAGAGAGTGCTTTAAGTGCTAAAGGTGGTATGTAAGCAGCACACTACTTTAATTCCACAACATCAGGCCACGTTTTTTCCCCGAGAGCCTTTTCATCTTTCACAGCAAAACATAAGGCTGATATACTATGATTGTTTCCACAGATGAAATATGACTAGTGCAAATGTTAAATCAGATTCAATAAATGTATTCATGAATTGGACAGAAAGAATTTAAGAGCAAAAAAAATCAAACATGGGAGAGAATGTTTCAGCTGTTTACGGACCTGTGTGTATGTTTGAGATTTTTTTCCCGAGGGCTAGAGGTAAAACTTGGTAAACTAGAAGTCATTGTGGATGATGTGGAAAAGATGGTGATTCCCTGCCTTCTCTAGACTGACAGACAGAGATGTACATGAGAGTCCATATATGCCAGAGAAGACTGTGAAGAGCTCCAGAAGGATCCCTCCAAACTGAGAGAATGGGCTGCAAAATGGCAAATGTGTTTCAATGAAGCAAAATGTAAAGTAATGCATATTGGAGCAAAAAATCAAAACTTTATCTATCAACTCATGGGCTCTGAGCTATCCGTGATGGATCAGGAAAGAAATCTTGGTGTGCTGGTGGACAGCTCAATGAAAGTGTCTACCCAGTGTGTGGCAGTGGGGAAGAAGGCCAATTCCATGCTAGGGATTATCAAAAAGGGGATTGAAAATGAAACAGCCAACATTATAATGCCATTATATAAAACGATAGTAAGTCCACACCTGGAGTATTGTGTACAATTCTGGTCACCGCATCTCAAAAAAGACATAGTGGAATTGGAAAAGGTGCAAAAGAGAGCAACTAAAATGATTACTGGGTTGGGGGACTTCCCTTATGAAGAAAGGCTAAAACATTTGGGGCTCTTTAGTCTGGAAAAAAGGTGCCTGAGGGGGGATATGATTGAGACGTACAAAATAATGCAGGGCATGAGTCAAGTGGATAGAGGGACACTCTTCTCCCTCTCACAAAATACCAGAACTAGGGGACATCCACTCAAATTGAGGGTTGGGAGAGTGAGAACAGACAAAAGAAAATACTTCTTTACCCAGCATGTTGTTAGTTTGTGGAACTCCCTGCCACAGGATGTGGTGACGGCAGCTGGCCTGGATGCCTTCAAAAAGGGATTGGAGAGATTCCTGGAGGAAAAGTCCATCACAGGTTACAAACCATGATGGAGATGTGTAATCTCCAGGCTTAAAACCAGAGTACTTCAAGACCCAGATGCAGGGGAGTGGTATCAGGAGACAGATATGTAGTCTCATGCGCTCTCAGAGGCATTGGGCGGGGCCATTGTGAGATACAGGAAGCTGGACTAGAAGGGCCTTTGGCCTGATCCAGCATGGCTGTTCTTATTTTCTTATGTTCTTCCAGTTGTTAGGAAGAAGATGACAGTCTGTTCTTCAGTTTCCCCTTCCCTTCAAAACTGGTGTTATGTTGTGCGTATTTCTAAATAGCTGCTATGGAACTATAGAGGGGAAGGAGATCTTGGGGACCATCTAGTTCTATCCCCTGCCAAATCAAGACATCCACAGTTAAAGGACCCTTGAGAGTTGGCCATCTAACCTCTGCTTAAAAACTTCCAATGAAGAAGATTCTGCCATCCTCTGAGGTCATCCATCCCAATGTTGAACAGCTCTTACTGTCAATATGTTCTTACTGTATTTAGGCAAAACCTTTCTCTTAAATTGAATTATTTACCTGAGTTACAGAAAACAAGTTTGTGCCCTTTTCCTTGTGATAGACCTTCAGGTGTTTGAAGATGGCTATTAAATCAGCCTCCGCAATTACTTTTTCTCCAGGCATAATATATCCAACTTTTTAAGCCATTTTCATAGGAGACTTTTTTTAGATATTGTACCAACTTGATTTCCCTCCTCTGAATACTCCAGCTTTAATCTTTTTCTTAAAATGTGGTACCCATAACTGGACCCAGTATTTCAAATGAGATCTGGTCAGAGGACAATATGATAATAACTGACTTTCTTTAATCAAAAAAAGTGGCTTCTGTCAATGCATTTTAAAGATTATTTTACTTTATTTTAGTTTTTGCTGCTGCTGCATCACACTGAGCCCTTTTAGACGACCCCTAAGATCTGCTGGTAACTTAAATTTGGATCCCCCAGCCAGATATCATGTGGGTTTTGTTCCTCTTCCTGTGTTTCCACCCTTCTGCACTCTGTTGCTTCTGTCTGCGGTGAGGGGAGGGAGAAAAAAGGGAGAAAAAAATGCAGGCTCACCTCCGTCTGCCGTCGGAGCAGCCCCATAGGAATTCCTGTCTGTTAAAGGGGCGGCGGGAACAACAAAAACAAACAGAAGGCAAGGAGAGCCCGGCATCCACAGCTTTACAATCCGCATCGGAATTTTTTTTACCTCCAGGTACTTGTAAAGTGAGTGTGGGCGTACTTTATTTTTTTTAAAGTCCGCTGCTGGTGGGAAAACACTTTTATGCTCCGCATCTGCAAGTGTTTTGCAGTGGATTTTAGGGGTCGTGTAAAAGGGCTAACTGATTATTTTTCCTAAGCCTAAGGTCTACTAAGGCTCCTAGATCCTTTTCACATGTATTACTGCCATGCCAGCAGTCACACATCTTCTATTTGTGTATCTGGTTTTTCCTTTTCATATCTAATTGTAAAATGTACATGTTTCCTTACTTAAGCACGTTTTATTAGTTTTGGTTCAGTTCTCTAAATAATTTAGATCATCTTGAGTCCTGACTCTGTCTTGTGGATTAGTAGCTTCCCTTCACAGTTTGGTATCATTTACAGATTCCATGAGCATTCCCTCAACTCCCTTTCCAAAATTGTTCATCAAGATAATGACTAGCAGTGAACTCAGGACCAAAACCTGTGGCATCCCACTTGCCGCTACCCTCCTAGATGTTGAGGGGCCATTGTTGAGTACTCTTTGACTATGATTGGCTGCTATCTAATGCAGCAGCATTGTCTCGCCCACTTTATACCAGCTTGGCTGCTAGCCTGTCATAGGGAACATTGGCAAAAGTATTCCTGAACTGAAGATATACTGTATTCGCAGCATCCTTTCAACTTGTGAATCTTGAAAACAAAGAAAAGGTTGGTCTGGCAGGGCTTGCTTTTTGCCAGGTATTGGCATTCACAGTGTTCTTTTCTAAGTGCTCACCAATTTTTTCATTACTATCATGGAATCTTTCCTGGTACAGATGGCAAACTGACCAGTCGATAGTTCCCTGGATCTTCTTTTTCTTCCTTTTTGAAGATGTGGATGCCTTTTGCTCACCTCTAGTCTTCAGAGATCTCACCAGTTCTCCAGTAATTCTTAAAGATCAAAGCTTTTATACTCTTCTCTATACTGTACAATTACTGGCTACTTGTTTATACACTTCCTCATTATATTACTTGAGCTTTCCCATTTTAAACCATAACATCAGAAATCTCTTTAGCCAGCCACCATAGTTTCTTTATATGTTTCCACAAGTCAGCATAGGAATTGCTTATGACAGGTTTTTAGTCTCTCATCCTTTCATGGACTCCCTTCTTTTTGAGTATGAATCATCATAACATGGCATTTCCTTAAGCTTATTGAGATCTGCTTTTCTAAAGTCCAGAATGCCTGTCGTATTGCTCTCTGTATTCACTGGCATTGGCATTTTATTCAAGTGATGGATATGATTCCAATTTGCCAGGGTGTTTTTTGTTAATCGAACAAGAAGAGAGAATGAACATGGAAAATATCAAGATATATAACCATCCATTTATTTAAAATGGGTGTGGAATGTGACATATGTCAACTGATTATGATGTTCTATTCCCTTGTCCGTATACATCTCACTGCAGTCTCCATGCCCTGATTTTACCAGTTTCTTTCTGCCCAAATGACCCTGAACTACTTACAAGTCCTATCAAATTAGAGGGAAGCATGTTATTCACAAAGTAGTGGGCTAATCATTGACCAAAAGAAAGAAAGAAAGAAAGAAAGAAAGAAAGAAAGAAAGGGGGCCTTTTCACACAACCCCTAACATCCGCTGGCCACTTAAATTTAGACCAGAGATCTTAGGGGTTTGTCGCTGTTCTTGCGTTCCCACCCCCTCCGCACTCCTGGCTGCTGGCTGCGTGAGGGGAGGGAGAAAAAACAGGAAGAGAAGAGACGTGGCTCACCTCCATTCTGCCTCTCGCTCTTGACGTAGCTCTTAAAGGGGCGGAGCCCAAAAACAACAAACAGAAGCGAGGAGAGCCCCGCACTCACTATCGTTACACCGCATCAAAGAATTTTCACCTCCAGAGAGCAGGTACTTGAAAGGTGCGCTGGGACGCACTAAAGTGGGCGTGGTTGCACTTAATTTCCTGTAAATTCCGGAGCTGGTGGGGAAACATTTTTAAGCTCCGGAGCTGGGAGCCATTTGCGGCGGAGTTTAAGGGTCGTGTACAAAGGGCCAAAGAAAGACTGCCCCAGAATTTTGCCAGTATAGATTTCTTTCTCTGCTGCTTTGGTAAAGAAATGTGCTTGGCTGCTTTCTTTATGAATTTAATTTAGATGGCCCATGTGTAAGGATTTGGGAAGCATTCACTGTTTACTATGGTAGGTTTATAAAATGGTAGTGCAAACAGGCAGTCTCAAGACATGTTACTGCCGAGGGAAAGGACAAGATACAAAAGCACCCTGATTCCACATACCAAAGCAAACTGATCCAGCAGTCAAATCTTCACTGTTGATTGTGTGTGGCAGACCTGTAACAGTGGAGAACATCTGGCGCGTTCATGAGAAAAGCTGGGAGGTAACCATGATCATTCCCCTGCTCCTTTTGCCCAAAGCAGTAATCTCCAACGTAAAGGTAGAGCTGGATCAGAGCACATATTAAATTTATTGGATAGGTGTGTGTTGAGCACTGAAGATTACTGTGTCTTTCTGTTTATAAGACGCTCTCATGTATAATACCCCCCCCCCCAATTTTCCAGCCTGAAATAAGTTTCTCTACTGTGTGGTTCTCTCATTGGCTTACTTCTGTGTATAAAATGACCCCAAATTTTAGTCTAAAATTTTAGTTTAAAAAATAGTCTTATATATGGAAAAATACAGTAAATGAAATGCAGATTTTCAAATTCCATGCCATGAAAAAAATGCAGTTGTGCAAAAAAAAAATGTGCCACACCCCTAGGATTTAAGTGGTAGTTGACTAAAACAAGCCCGTGCATTCCCAAAGGACTTACGCAGCAGGCAGGTGGTTTTGTTTTGTTTTGTTTTTATGTAGTGTAGATTGGCCCTTTAAATTTTTCATGTTTTTCCCTGATAGAATGGTCAGCCATGAAACACAGTGTAAAAGGACAGCCAAAGAATTAAAACCAACCAGCTGTGAAAGAGGCTTACCCAAGAGTAAGCCATTGTCTTTTGTATCAAATGGACAAAAACACAGGAAAGAAAGTGGTGGGAGAAAGGCAGGTTATAACTGAGCATGGATAAGTCAGTCCATCCTTGTCTATATTACCTTTGCAGCATGAGTTCATTCCAAAATATGTTCTGTCCTGTTTCCATGTCAGTCTACAAGTTGACTCTGAAATTGCGCACAAACCAGTATGATATGGGATATTATTCGAAATTATGAATTTGTGTGCTTTTGGTATATTTTTGGATACTCAAAATGCAACACAAGGTTCAGGGAAGTGTCAGAATTGAAAGGTCACTGCACGCTCAGCTGCATGAATACATGGGGCTTATACATCAATTGATTTACTTAAAAATATGGACCAAAATAGATGTTCTAGTATCTGTGGTAGGAATACAGATGCTGGATGAAGTTCATCTTGATGAATTCCTTGATAAAATGACTCAAACCCCTTAATTAAAGTACAGGACAAATTATTTGGCTTTAGAAATTTATACAGATTTATACAAATTTGGTGACAATTCTTGATGCTATGTATAATGAACATATAGATTCAGGTAGGTATCCATCTCCACTTATTTTTATGTCTTTTGGATGAGTGTGTAAAAGGAATCAATACAATCCCTTGAGACTAGCTCAAAACTACACCAGTCCCAAATGTTTACAGCAGATATGATGCTAGTTACATTGATTTTGGCTTAGTACTAAGTCAGCATAAACTTTGATTTTGACAATCTGATAAACAACTTATCTAACCCTTTTCCCTTCCCAGAACCATTCGGATAGCCATCTTTGCTTTTGAGAACAATGTTTTAATCATTAACCTACCTTATCCATTGGCATGTAATAATTACAGTGTCTGCTTCTCAGAACCACCAGGAGCTGCACCAGGGTGGAAAGCAGTGACAGCCTCAGAGAACCGTGTGCTGTACAGAATCCCAAACAGGGATTTGCTTGCTTGTCATATGTAATGACACTTCAGTGACTTGCATCACGCTGGAGTATGCTATTGTAGGCTCTTTCTGTATTGCAGTCTAGGCAAGTATAGTGCCCAGAGGCAGGCCTGAACAAAGGATAATTTAATGTTGCTGTTGCTGTGCTGTGAGGATTGTAATCTCTCTGGCAATTGTCTATAACAAATGAAGCACAAAACTGGCAAATTTAATTATGACTACTCCAACTGGTAAGAAGTGACATAGCTTTCTGGTACAAAGATTAAGCACCTGTTCAGAGGATTGTGTCTTTTGTATCGCAGTGGTAGTGTGAAATCAGGTTTAAAGCTTTGCATGGATTGATAAAATCTGTTGTTCAGGTACTGAGCTGTTTCTGATTCTTTGGATGATTTCCCCGATTCATAGGGCTGGGGGAAAATATCTGGGGTTCCATTATATGCGAACCTCCCCCCTTTTTAAAATTCACACAAACCCCCTTCAAGGTAGCCCAGGTGAAGAAAGGGAGTAACTGGCCCCAAATTTCTGAGTGAACTCCACAGACAGCTGGGGATTTGAATCCATAACTCCCCAATACTACTCAATCACTGTGTACCCCCAATGGCACTTTCACAGTATCCCTGAGGAGTGGCTAACAAATGTCTTGTTACGAACAGCCCATGTGTGAGATTTTGCTCTCTTTCTTTCTGCACTTCTGTGATGTACTATGCCAGGGGTGTCCAAACTTTTTGCAAGGAGGGCCAGATTTGTCAAGGTGAAAATGTGTGGGGGGCCGACCATTCAGCTACATTTGGCCCCTGGGCTGGACTTTGGACAAGTCTCTATAACAGGCATGTCCAAACTTCGTCCCTCCAGATGTTTTGGACCACAACTCCCACAGTCCTTTGTCATTGGCAATTAAGCTTAGAATTCTGGGAGTTGTGGTCCAAAACATCAGGAGGGCTGAACTTTGGACATGCCTGCTCTATAATATGCAAGGAGGCAGGGAGGATCCTGCAGCAACGGTAGGCTAGGCAGGTGGCTGGGGGGATGGATAGGCAGGGAGGGCAGGCAAACCATAAAACTGCAAGCTGATGTCTCCATCCAGTATGGGGAGGGGCCAGCTGGCAAGGATTAGTGACAGGCTGAGCCGGTGGGCAGAAAAGGCTGCGGGCCGTTTGAAATTTGAAAACAGGCCGCATTTGGCCCCTGGGCCTGACTTTGGACATGCCTGTACTATGCAGTAACTATCTCCTATTTTCTAATCTTATCATCCATAAGAGGCATTATGCTACCTAAGCCTCCATGTGCATGACTTCTGTTACTCTACTTTCCCCCACCCCATCCCTGCCTGTGACATCTTCTCTCTTTTTTGCCCCCCCCCCCGAGATCTAATAGAAGAAAGCGGGATATGCAACAACAAGCACAGTCAGAGTGGATGAAGGAAGATTTTGATTATCAGTGCTTCTGTTAATTAAGCAAGTGATTCTTTAAATAGTTGGTTTCTTAACAGCAGCCTAATCATAAGCATCTTCAATTCCCACTGTAGCCACTTGGAGTGCAGAAGGCACAGAAGGAATCTAAAAGGGACTGTGTAATCATATTCGAGTGACCAATATTTTTGTAACATGTTCGTTTATGTGCTAGTAAAACTGCTGAAGGAAAGAAATGCCAAGAGAATGCTGCAGAGATGCTTGAGAGAGAAAAACATGACTCATTAAAAACATCCTTTCTTTTCTGTGGTTTTAGGAACTAGAGCCGCCATTTAATATTTTCATTTCACTCCTGTTATGTACTAAGCTTCATATGTTTTGAGTCCCTCTACACCAGTGGGGGGTGAACTTTCGGCACTCCATATGTTTTGGACCACAACTCCCACATTCTTTGTCATTGGCAATACAGGCTTGGAATTCTGGGAGTTGTGGTCCAAAACATCTGGAGTGCCAAAGGCTCACCACCACTACTCTACTGTAATGGTTCCCATCTTGGGTAACCCAGACCTTCTTGAATTACAACACCCCAAAACCCCTAGCTTGGACAGCTGGTGGTGAAGGCTTCTGGGAATTGCAGTCTAAAAACACCTGAGTTATCCAAGGTTGGGACTCACTGCTCTATGTCATGCCCTGTGTCCAAACCTAGTTTTTGTGCCAGTTTGTGTATTACTAACCTATCATTGAGGGACTTCTCTAACTGCTTAAGATATTGTCACAGTGGGGGTTCCCTTTATTTTTATTTCATGTAGCTTGCAAGTTGGCTTTCTTTGATTTCCATGTGTTCTTTGGGGTTACATATACCCTTTATGTGCAAATTTGAGTTCTCAGACACAAACAACAATCTAAATCCTTAAACTAACCAGAATACTATTGTGATTTCAGCCCTAATGAGGGGTCATCTGTAATGTCTAGTTTTACCTCTTCTGGGAAGAAGCAATGTAAATTGGTTTACTTCATAAGACAGTATTTAAACCTGTTTCCTCAAAATGCAGTGCATCAGTGAGTAGTGGTTAGATAATGGGTGACTGTTTAGGCACTTAATGACAGAAATAAACCTTGGGATGCCAAAAGCCCAAAGAGGAGTCAAAGGAATGACACATACAGAGCTATGAAATATCTCAGGAAATACTTTTGCTTTATGACACACAGAATATGCAGACAAAATGTATAGCCTTAGTGTTCCTCTCTCCCTCGGTATGAAAACCACTGGAGATATTTTTCACTTAAACATGAAAATCACTTGTCTAAAAGCAGCTTGTTTCTTTGTTTGGTGAGGGAGAATAGGCCAAAAATGAGCAATTTTTAAAAATGAAACTGAGTATTATTGGTAAGACTAGCAAGTCTTGCAGTTCATTGCAAATTACATACTTTAGAATGTTAGAAATGTAGAAGCAATTGTTAAATATATGCAGCAACTGTTTTTTTCAGGGGACCCTTGGACTGTTTGGATTAGAAAGACAGAATCAAATTAATGAAATATTTTTTTCTTGTCTCCAAATGAAAAGGGATGCATGAATTAACACAAAAGTGGTTAATCCAACATATCAGACTATTAATTGGGAGGGTGCCATTCAAATTACTAGATATGAAAAGAACCTCCTGCTATTTTGTTTCTTTTCCTTTTGATTTCTATTAAAAATCTCCGGTTAAGGCTGTTGCCGCAATTGCACTGATATCAACATATGAGATGCAGCACAATATAGTGTAATTTGAGACTAATCTGGGATAGGCATGTGTTTGAGGAAAACAGACTTTAAATTCAGTGCATATACAGTTTTTAATATTTTACATAACATTTATTGTGAAGCAAAATTAACATTATATGAAATAGACTAACATACTTCCTTCCTGTGTGCCAATTTCTGTGTTTCCATACATTAAGCCCAGTAATGAAACAAGCTCAGCCTCTGACTCTGTGCAACTGGATTTTGGTGCAGAGAGCAGTCTGCTAATTCTTTAATAGCTCAAAGCGGCGACTGTTGCCCTGTAAGTGTGGTGAGGTTTTGGCAGAGGCATCACAGAGAGCCGTACTCAGTGTGGCTGCTCTGAGTACATTTCTAGTTATAGCAAGTGGAGTGGGTCTTCAGTGAGAGTGGAATTGTGATGAGACTTCATGGTGCTGTACTGGGTGCCAATTGTATAGAGAGAAAATCAATTCATGAAAACCAATCTTGGTAAGTTTGAATAAATGCAGCAAGTTTATTTTTGTAAAATATCTTGAAGTTTAGCACCAAGCTGTTCGTGAATCTTACCATATCATACTAAGAAAAGTTCTTGTTTATCTGATATGCAGTTTTGATATAGTTGAGTAAGAGTACAGCTTTGTGTCAATAAATGGTTTGGATTTTGATACTGGCAAATTTGTGGTGACCAGCAGATGTTCAGAGCAAGGGCAAATGGGACCAAAATTAAGTGGTTTCCAAGCCCACCCACCCCCTCTCTCACACACATCTTTTTCCAGGGGAAAACACTTAAAAATTAAATGGGGACTTAACATTTGGACTTGGGGCCTGGAACTCAAGACTTGGTCCCTAAGATTTGAGACTTGACTAGGAGTCTTGGTGCCAAAGACTTGGACTGGATTTGGGACTTGGGCCCAAAGACTTATCAGCAACTCAGCAATATTTTTTAAAAAATGGTGACTGTTTCCCCATTATCACTACAATACACTAATGAAGCTAGGTAAACAGGAGTGTGGAAGAGGCAAAATGGTGGCCAGGCTAGCAACACAGTTGCTGTTGCTTCTACTTGCCATGGTTGTGCCAAGGAAAAGGAAAAGAACAAAATTTGGGAGGAAGGAGAGAACAAAGTTGTGCTACAGTTACTGCTCACGGTGCTCCCAGTCCATGATAAATTGCTGGAGAATTTCCCTTACCTGTGGAGAAACATGGATGGTGAAATTGTTTCCCTAATCTCTCTTTTCACGCATTCTGTCTCCTGACACTGTCTCCGATCTGTACATTAGGCTGGACATCTCTGGAGAAGTTCTGTGTAAGATTGTGTCTGCTAGTAGAAGGTTACAAATAAGTAAATAGCAGGCCTGTTTGAATGTTAAAAGGGTGTGTGTCTGTAAATGCTGCAAATATTTTATTGGAAACACCAGACCCACCCAGGGTGAGCGAGTATATTATGAAAAACATAAACATGTTTTCTTATCCCAAAAGAGTTTTCAAGCATACATTCAGTAGGCAGTGCTCTAATGTAATGCAGTTACAATTAACACTATGAGCTTGGCTACTTTTCATATTAGAGGGGATTCTCTTTTGGCCCTTGCCTTTGACCTAGAGTTCAGGTTCCAGTCATGTTTGAATCTTACTGAGATTTAAGTATTCCCTTGACATTTCTTTGCCTGAAAGGAACACTACAGGAAGACAGATTGTCTGTTCCATCAGAGATTAGCTGGGAGGCTGCTAAGCTGCTAACAAAATCCTTGGTGTAAACTAAAGCAGCTTTACTGCTGCTGTATTTTTTCATTTGGCTGCCATTGGTGGCTCCAAGGGGCCATTCCATCAACGGAGACTACTAACAGGACAACACAAGCAAACATTCTCCCTGTCTTCCTCCAAACATCTTTGCTTGTGGTGGGTGGGTGGTTGTGTGTGTGAGTGTGTGCAGTTTATAAGGGAAACTTTAAAATACAGGAGCAAACCTCCAGTACCTTGTCTCACAATCTTTCTGCACATACTCATTTGCTTTTAATGGAGAAGGAACGCTTTTTGGATTACAACATGGATCTGGGATTATGTGAGTTGCACTTTTTTTAAATAAAACCCTAATTTCTGGGTTAAATTTGAATTATGCTGAGGTATTTAAAATATTTTAACCCGTCTTTCTCCTTAATAATGAGCCAAGTAGCCTTACCACAATTAAATTGCATTTAAGTACAAAAATTTAAAAAAACATTTCTATTTATTTTTGACACTAAACCAAATAAAACAGATATGTTGGTTGTCTCCTGTCGTGTTACCAATTCAATCACAATTTCCCCAACATTTCATCCCAGTATAATTCATATCTCCTTTCCCAACTTAAAGGAACATACTTTCATACTTAGTTTCCGTACTATCTCATCCATATTCTATCCATCTTTACTTACATCTATTTTCTAATACAAAAAATATAGCCTGTTTAAACTCAACAGTACATTCAATCTCAATGTTTAATTCTTCAATACTAAACAACTTAGGATACATTTTAGCTAACTATATGTACAGTGGTACTCTTAAGTTAGTCAAATGCTTCGTAAAACAAAAGAACTCATAGGAAGAAAAAATATCTGGGATTAGGCATACTTCACCTGACAAAAAATTCCCTATGGGATGCTTCGTAAGATGAAAAACCATTCTGCATGTACCCTGGGAAAAAACAACCTGGTTATTTTTGTCTTTATTCTAGCATCCAAAGCGGATCAATCCATTCCCAATGCATTCCTATGGGAAACCACATTTCCTAAAAAGACCAAAAAATTGTAAAATGAAGTTGCCTCCAGAACAGATTAATCCATTTTCATTGCACTCCTATGGGAAACTGCATTTCATTAAACAAAGTTTTCTTAAAGCAAATTGACCCATAGAACAAATTAAAATTGTTTTAAGAGGTACTACTGTATTCTAAATGTCATCCAGAGTATATTTACCTATTCTTCCAAAGAGTACCTAATTTCAAAAGCCACCTCTAATTCAATTTAGTACTTTATGGGCTATTATAAAAGAGCTACCTCCTGGTCTACAGCTTTCACTTTATGCATAGAAGTTCTTATCTGTACCTAACCCATTGCCTCTGGAACAGATTAGAAGAACATTAAGCAGAAGCAGAACACTTACGATCATGTGACCTGCTCCAGTGCTTGTATATCAAGACATTGTGTGTTGATCAAGGCAAAATTTAGAAGAAATGTTTGCTTGCCTTGCAAAGCACTTTTAAACCAAGTTACTCTTATTCCAAGGTATTACTGTAGTTCTGGGAATCGTAGCAGACCCCACCACCGAGTGGGGCAATCACTAAGAAAAAAAAGATAGTTCCATGCGTCCTTGGCAGTTAGTTAGCATTATAGTTGCTTTAAAATAAACTCTTTGGCTTCCCATTTCAAAACAAAATGGAAATATATACTTCTAACTCTTAAAAAATCCTCTGTTGTACTAAGCACCCTTTCTTCTGCTCCACTTAGTTTCAAGTCTCATCTAAAAATCAGCCACCAGCCTAGAGAAAGAAAACCTGGTTGACGTTTTACATGTTTAATTAGCTCCAGGGGGTAATTATACTTGTTCATTTATATTGTTATTTAAGATTTATATCTTGCTTTTCGTCACTTAGGTGTTTGTAAAGCAGCTACTGATACTGTATGTTTGAACACAGCTCTTTAAAATTCTAGCAAGAGAGGTTTTCCCCATGGAGATCTTCCACAAAGAAAAAAAATAGTTAATCTGACACCTGGCGTCACTGTCTGGCTGTCTTAAGACATGGCATCAGGACAAAGAACAAGTCTTTCCTTGAACACTTCATCCCTGGTGCCCCCAAAATACAGCAGATAAAGAAGCCAGAAGAATGGCCACATGGAAAAGAAAATTGGGCTTCTTTTGCCTTTACTAGCTACATAGAAGAGGGTATTGCAGCACAGGCAACTTGGCATCAGAACTCCACCTGCGGAAATGCCACCTTCCATGTAATTGGGAGTTGAGTCATGGCTACTGGACTTCTTTTTTGAGAGATAGAAACGTTTCGTTGTTCATCCAAACAGCTTCATCGGTCTGAATACAGCTAGTGCAAGAGACCTTCTTATAGTCAGCTTGACCTCTTGTCCCCTGGTCTGATTGGCTCATAAGATGAACAAAGCCTGAATAGGCTCGTTAGGGAGACATTAGTGTCCATGGCCTTAAGGTAAACAATGGCCTAAGGTGCTGAAACCCATCAAGAATGGGTCATTAGCTGTGACCTGGTGGTGAAGGCTCCTTGATTTGCCTGGGTACTTCCATGTAATTGCTAAAGATATAGATACCCAGTCTTGTTTTTTGTGAGGCCCCTCTAATAGTGTCTTAAGTTAGAAGGTCAGTGCTTCTTCTCACATACATTTATGATTTTTAGGCTCCATTTTGATTTCACATGTTTTCTAAAAATTCCATGTAGGATGCAGGATCCTCTCATGTAGGATACATGTTATTCTCTGTTCCTCTCACAAGAGTCCTGTGAAGTAGATCAATCTGAGAGACAGTGTGTTTGATGGTACAGTAACTTGAACCTTGTTCCTGCCAACCTAGCTGTCTGAAAGCATGTCGATGCAAGTAGATAAATAGGCACCTCCCTAAAAAGTGTTTCCTTCTAGCCATGCCGGCCACATGGCCATGGGCTTGTACAACACTGGCTCTTCGGATTGAATACGGAGATGAGCACTGCCCCTAGAGTCAGACGCAACTAGCGCGTATGTGTTGGGGAACCTATACCTTTACCTTTTACAACTTGAACCTGAGTCCCACCCAATCTTAACCATCCTCTGGCAGTTCTTTCAGACAGTTGTGCTATTGTGCTTCTGACAGACGATTGTAGCAGCTTTTAAATCCTTGATATCTTGCATTATGTGAGACCTGATGTTTCTGTCCTGGGAGCAGAGATTCCCTCCACTGGGAAACTGTATTTAATACTGGCCGTGTAGCGACCTTATCCTTTAGTTTAGTAGCTAATTTTACAGTGAAGACATGCAATAATTATATTTTCAGATAATAATTCATTGGCACTTACTTCCAGGTGCAGAAGGAATACCGGGAGTGACGTTCCTTTTTTAAGTTCCTGTTCTAAGTACCTTTATTCAGTAAAGATACGGAAGAAGAGAGTGGGATATCGTAATTAAAAATATTATACTAGATATTGGGAAATCTGAGTTCTAATCTCCAATAAATCATGAAGTGCGCAAGCTGGTCTTGGACCACTTTTCTCACAGCCTGACCTAGCTGTCCTGGTTTGTTACAAAAGGAAGAGCCACTACCTTCAGCATGCAAAAGGAAAGGCAGTATACGCACACAAGGAAGGAAGGAAGAAGGAAGGAAGGAAGATTGTGTGTTTCTACTTAAAACTTGGGATTTAAAACTTCCTCAGTCTTCTCAATTTTTCTGGTCGGGATATCATGGTGCCTCCTGAATCTCCTTCAGTGGTGCCCAGATTTTCGGTAAGGGAATCCATCAAAAGAACATTTGTATTTATTTCTTTGAAGATCCATCTGTCATTTCTAGCCACTCGCTTGGAAAAGCAATTGTTTTCGACTGTTTTATTGCTTTCCCCCAATACAACCTTCTGCAAGCTGGCAGTCAAGTGAGTTCAGATCTGACCTGAGGGAACTTCTGATGTACGTGTTGGAGAGGAGTATGTGTAGGTGTTTGTAAACACACATACAAGTCTGTATGGTTAGGCATGCCAGTTTAGATGTATGAAAGAGAATGTTCTTTTCACTACTTAACATCTGAAAAATGAAAAACATGTTGTCAAATTTTTGGGTCCCAAATAGATCCTGAGCTTCTGGTAGTGAGTAGCTAAAATATATTCGTCTTCCAAAACTCATTGATTAGAAAGCATGCTGTTTAAAGTTACTTTCAATTTCTGTTTTGTTACTAATACCGAAGCATACAATAATGTGGAAACTCTGGCATGAAATATTTTAAAACAGATTTTTCCATGCAAAATGTAGCATTCTTTGCCTTCAGCAAATAATGGCCTAGTTTGCTTTGATTTTTCCCCCTTCTATGCTGCAACTCTGTAAAATAAGCATTGGTGTTATCAAAGCATCTTTCGGCAGCTATAAAACACTTTAAAAAACAAAAATAGGTAAAAAAAATTCTTTTGTAGAAAGATTCTTGATTGTTGTTACATTTCTAAACTGGGAACATTACTGCATTTGATCACTGAAGACCTACAATGTATTTAATTTTTAAATGGCAGAGGCCGTTCAAGGAGTATTTCAAGCAAGTTTTGAGTAGAATTGACTTGTTATAGATTAGTCACAGAATAAAATCTCTGGCCTTATAGAAGTGATTGTGAACTGTTTAATAATGTAATTTAGGGGTTCAGGCCCTTGAGTCTCCAGATATTAGCCTACAACTCCCATTAATCTGACACGGTATGGCCAATGGTAAAAGACTGGGATTTATAATCTACATTAACATCTGGCAGGGCAGAGGTTTCGAACAACTCCTGTAGCATGCTTTTAGTGAAATGATCATTCAAACACTCTTACGCTCCAGTGACAGTGATGAGAGAAGAGCTGGGGTGCAGAAGATTATTGGCTTAAGGAGTAGAAATGATCTTTCTGGGATATCTTTCTGTACATCTCAGAAAGACTCTTTCTATTAATCCTCGTGCTGTTTCATAGACTGGTCTCAAAATGTATATGAACCTCCTTTGATATGCAAACTGTAGTCCAAAAGTTCATTAATGCAAGTTCCAAAATGACCATGTCATGGGAAGTCTGTAGATAGAATTTTCAAACAAGTCACAGGAGCAGCAAGCCAAGTACAGTATATACAGCAAAAAATAAATTAAAAATGAGGGATATATAAGAGATTAAGAAGGAAGTCAGTCGGTGGTTTATGTCCAAGAAGGAATCAAAACAAGACTTAAACTTTGTTTAGAACGATATATTTTGTTTTATGGCAACTGTATATTTCATACAACAGAAAATACATGTTTGACTAGCTGCCTATTTATCTTATTATTGTATGCTGTTTGACAAGAGCAGTGAATGTGCCTTTTGTTCAAATGCCTATTTACTGAGCTAAATGTCCAATTAAAATAATAATAGCAGACTTGAATTCCTGACATCAGAAGACATATTTATACCCCCTTATTCCCAAATTTGTTTTAAAAAATGTCCTAGTACTCAATGGCTCTCTTTTTTGTCCCTCGTTCTACATGATATTTAGAATTAATCTACTGGATTAGGACAAACAGATTGAAATTTAATCAAGTGAAGTCGGAGGTACTCCTGGTCAGTCATAAGGCAGATCAGAGAACAAGGAATTATCATTATTACAGTCCTCCTGAAAACCCAGGTTTGCAGTTTGGGAATACCATATTTTTCCATCCATAAGACATCCCTTTGTATAAGACAACCCTCACTTTTGCAACCCATTATTACAGTTTTGGAACTCCACCATTCTCTCCTTGGCTTACTTTTATGTATAAGGCGACCCTAAATTTTTAGTCTAACAATTTTAAACAAAAATAATTAATTAATAATAATAATTAATTAATTATTACTTTCTTTTTCCTTTAGTGGGCTCTGAGCCCTTCTGAGTCCTATCAGAGGGGAGGGGAAAAGGCAGTCCAGAACTGCAATAAACAAACAAAGAAAAACTTGGTAAACCGGCTTTAGCTTACTACCATGTCATTATTAGTTGCTACTTATAAAATATTCCCTCTCCATTTCTCTCTCTCTCTCTCTCTCTCTCTCTCTCTCTCTCTCTCTCTCTCTCTCTCTCTCTCACACACACACACACACACACACACACACACACACACACACACACACACACACACACACACACACACACACACCAAGCTAAGAACAAGGGATCTGTAAATCTAAAGAGAGTGTTTTTTTGTCCTGCTTCCCCCCCCCCCCCGTTTCAGCCCCAACTATAATATAGTCATCCAAACTGCCTCCAGGATGCTGGAACCACAATCTTCTCAAGGAAAGCTTTGATCTAACGATGCCTAGCTACGTCATTTCGAGTATTAAAGAATTTACAATGCTACAGTTTATTTCCTTCCTCCTAAGTCTGTGCTCCTGCCTGAACATCAAGCGTTATCTCGTTGGCATGTGGCACCATGGTTATTCAGGGCAGCATAATATAACAGTCTGTGATTAATTCAGTAGGTAAAGCAGCAGTACAAATCTGAACAGTGAGGAGAAAGGGTAGTCATAAAGCTCACTCTCTGCTTTGTCAGAGAAAACCAGCACTAAATTTTGAGGCAAGCATTCAAAAGTTTGCTTTTTTCTTGGCTGAAGGACTTTAAGGGACGGAGAAGCCACATGCAACCACCAAATTATTTATATCTGTGTGTATCGCAGGTTTCATTATCTCATGGAAAGTGAAATTGTGTGTATTTTAACCAAACGTCCTTTTGTTTGGTTGGAATGCCACACTGGTGCCACATGTCAAAGAGATAACGCTTGATGTTAAGGATTGCCTAGTCCTCATTCACACACACTTGATTTCTCTTCATGTGGTGACATAAGAACATAAGAACAGCTATGCTGGATCAGGTCCAGCTTCCTATATCTCACAGTGGCCCCGCCAAATGCCTCTGAGAGCGCATGAGACTACATATCTGTCTCCTGATACCATATCTTGCATCTGGCCCTTGAAGTACCCTGATTTTAGGCCTGGAGATTTACACATCTCCATCATGGTTTGTAACCTGTGATGGACTTTTCTTCCAGGAATCTGTCCAATCCTCTTTTGAAGGCATCCAGGCCAGATGCCATCACCACATCCTGTGGCATGGAGTTCCACAGACTAACAACATGCTGGGTAAAGAAGTATTTTCTTTTGACTGCTCTCACTCTCCCAACCCTCAATTTCAGTGGATGTCCCCTAGTTCTGGTATTTTGTGACAGGGAGAAGAGCATCCCTCTATCATCCACTTGCCTCATGCCCTGCATTATTTTGTACGTCTCAATTATACCCCCCACTCCAGCGCCTATTTTCCAAACTAAACAGCCCCAAATGCTGTAGCCTTTCCTCATTAGGGAGGTGCCCCAGCCCAGTAATCATTTTAGTCACTCTCTTCTGCACCTTTTCCAGTTCCACTATGTCTTAAAGATGTGGTGACCAGAATTGTACACAATACTCCATGTATGACCTAACTATCATTTTGTACAATGGCATTATAATGTTGGCTGTTTTATTTTCAATCCCCTTTTTGATAATTAGCATGGAATTGGTCTTCTTCACCACTGCCACACGTTGGGTAGACACCATCATTGAGTTGTCCACCAACACACCAAGATGTCTTTCCTGATCCGTCATGGATAATGCAGAGCCCATGAGTTGATAGTTTTGATTTTTTGCCCCAATATGCCTTACTTTTCATTTTCCTACATTGAAATTCATTTGCCATTTCGCAGCCCATTCTCCCAGTTTGGGGAGATTCTTCTGGAGCTCGTTACAATCTTCTCTGGTCTTCACCACCCGGAAATGTTTCGTGCCATCCTCAAACTTGGCCACCTCACTGCTTATCCCTGTCTCCAGGACATTTATGAACAGATTGAGAAGCATCGGTCCTAGACAGATCCTTGGGGTACACCGCTTTTCACATCTCTCCATTGTGAAAATTGTCCATTGACACCTACTCTCTGTTTCCTGCATCTCATCCAATTCTCAATCCATAAGAACACCTGCCCTCTTATCCCCTGACTGCAATTTTAACAGCAGCCTTTGGTGAGGGACTGTGTCAAAAACCTTCTGAAAATCAAGATAGACAATATCCACCGGTTCACCTAAATCCACATGCCTGTTGACCTTTTCAAAGAATTCTAAAATGTTTGTCAGGCAAGACTTCCCCTTACAAGAAGCCATGCTGATTTCTCCTCAGCAAGACTTGTTTTCTGTGTATTTTAATATTTTCTCTTGAATGAGGCTTTCCACCATCTTCCCTGGGACAGACATAAGGCTAACCAGCTTGTAGTTCCCGGGTCTTCTTCTCCTTTCTTTTTAAAGAATTTGTGTGACAGCCACTTTGGGAGTTTGTTGGGAAAGGTCCGATCAAACTGATTGGGGCAGCGCCAGGCCTGAGGTAAGTGCAGGAGGCCCCAAACAGGCCCATGCAGCTTGCCTCAGGAGCCCTTGCCTTCATATACTGTGGTCCTGCGATATACCGGGACCACAGTATATGAACCACAATATAGTGGGGGACGACTGTGCCCTTGCCATAAGTCATTCAGAACATTATTAGTATGAACTAGGATCTTGAATTTGTTGGACAGTAAGCAATGCAATGGTGCTGTGAAACTCAAAATGATTACTTGAGCACACTTCCCCCTTGGGAACAGAATCATATCCATAAGTCTTTCTGAGACAATATGTTCATTGGTGTTAGATAAAGATAGTTATGATAGAAAGAGTGAGAGAAGCCTTTTTCTAATTTAGTTGGAGGTATCATGAGCCCTTCCATTCCTGTCTCTTTCAGCTCTTAAAACAAAGGCAAGATGCCTCTCTTATACTGTCCCAGAGACAGTAAGGAGAGAAATGTGAGAAGGATAAATGGGACATCAATAACCCTGAGAAAAATAATCTAAGGATGAAGGTGCAGTCTAGGAAACCTAAGGAGGTCCTCTCTCCGCACCTTGCCAGGCAAAGCAAAGACATGCATCTTCTTGAGTGTCTGCTAGAGATGGGCATGAAATGAAAAACAAAACACTGTTTCATTGTTTCATTATGTAACAAATTATTTTGTTACGTAATGAAACGGTAGGATGTGTTTCATCACAAAATGAAACAAAATGCCATTTCCCTTCTAGAAACGAAACTATTCATCCTAGAGGAATCAGTGACAGGGGAGCTCAAGCTCTTCCCTGTAAGCCCCCGAAATGTGGAAAGGTTTGGGGGCCAAGGGGCTGAGTTATTAAGCTCCAAAGGGGTGCCCCTAGAAAAAATCTTTCTAATTGAATCTGGAAATTGCAATAGCCCCCCTGCAGGCAAACAATTGGTGCTGCCGCAGCTAGGATTTCAAATCCCGATTCAATCAATGAGAAAGATTTTTTTCCTAGGGGCAACCCCTGACCCCCCCCCAACCCTTTCCAAATTTCGTGGTCTTACAGGGAAGAGCTTGAGAAAGCTCCTTATCTGTTTTGGTGCTGATACATGGTTGTGACCCATATTTTCGAGTACATAAACATAACAAAACATGTACTTGAAAATATGGATTGCAGCCATGCTTTGGCATGGAAATTGCAGGGTAGCTTCCTCAAGCAGGTTTAGCTAAGCCCCTGAAATTTGGAGAGGGTTGGGGATAAGGGAGATAAGGTATTAAGCTCTAAAGGGGGTGCCCCTAGGAAAAACAATCTTTCTAATTGATTGAATTGGGGTTCAGAAGCCAAGCCACGACGGCACTACATATACCAACAATTTATTCCATATTAATTTAAAATCATTAGATTTTTTCAGTTCCTTCCTAATTTTAATTCTGCAAGTCAATTTATAATAATAGCTATATTCCATAACTCCCTGTACCATTTCTGCAATGTTATTTGATTGCTGGATTCCCAGTTTTTAGCAAAAATTATCCTTCCTACTGCTACTATTATTATTACCAACTTCACTTACTCTTTCTTCAATTGTTTGTTCATGACAATATTTAACAGCGCTGCTTCCTCAGACATTTGAACCCATTTCCCTATTATTTGTTTAATTTCCTTTAAAACCAATATCCATTCCTTCTTTCTTAATTCACACAACCACCACATCTGCAAATATGTCCTTGTCAATGAATCAGCAATTTCTGACAAATATTGAGATTCATTTTATTCATTGCCATCTGTAGCCATGATTATATGAGTTCCCATCTCTAACTACTAGGAGGTACTCTCCCATCTCTTATACTGTAGTTAAGATTACTCTTCTTGTCCTGTTGTATTACTGTGTACATTGTTTCAACAAAGTAACCACAACATGTGACTACTTACAAAAATGAAATACTTGTGTATCACAAATTCATAGATTAAAAGGTTCTGATGGCTGGATTACAAATCTAAAACCACTGTTCAGTGCCGTTTGAAATTAGACCATATGTGGACTCAAGGAAAATATATTCCTCTGTTATACAGCCAGCCAATCTTGTGCTGAAAAGTAGCAATCAAATAGCAAAGAGGTGCGTCAAATAGAATATGACCAGAGCGTAGCAGTATTAATGCATAATAATGTCATGCTTCTTTACTTCACTTCTCAGTTTATGATATACATTACTGAAAAAAAGACTGGATAGTTTTTATCTAGTCAGAGAACACCCCAGTGTTGTCTGACTAGAACACTGCACAGATTGCTGACTGGGGCAGGTTACAGAGATCACATTACACCCCTATTAAAGCAGCTCCACTGGCTGCCAATCAGCTATTGGGCACAATTCAAAGTGTCGACCTTAATCTACAAAGCACAAAATGGCCTAGGTCCAAGCTACCTCAAAGATTGAATCTTGCAGTATGAACCGGCTTGAGTGCTAAGGTCATCAGGAGAAGCCTTTTTCTCCATCCTGGCACCCTCACAGGTGCGTCTCATAAGAACACATGAAAGGGCCTTCTCTGTTGCTGCTCCCAGACTTTAGAACTCCCTCCCGCTGGAGACCAGGACTGCCCCATCTCTTTTGTCTTTCCGGAAGCAAGCAAAGATCTTCCTCTTCAGGCAAACTTTTCCTGAATGTGGGACTACCTACTATGTGACTTTTAAATGGGTTACCATGCATGATTGCATTGACTGATCTCATAAGAACGACAGTGTTTTCCATGTTAGTTTCCACCTCTCATTGTGTATTTTTTTTCTTTTTGTGTGCTCTTTTGTAGCTTTGTTACCTTTTATTTATTTATTTATTTATTTATTTATTTATTTATTTATTTATTTATTTAGTTTATATCCCGCCCATCTTCCTACGGGGAACTCTGGATGGCTTACAAGGGCTGAACAGGTCAGCAAACCATACAGACTAGGACAACAGACAATTTAAAAACAGCAAAAAGCAACTGGGCATCATAAAACAGACAAGCTCTGTAGCAGCAAATTGTCGAGCGAGCATTACAGATGGCGGGGGGGGGGAACTAACTAAAATAAATTGCCAAAGGCCTTGCTAAAGAGCAGAGTTTTTAATGCTCGGCGAAAGGCTGGCAGGGACTCTGCAGAGCGCAATTCGCTCGGTAGACTGTTCCATAGGGAAGGGCCAGCCACCGAAAAGGTCCGATTACGGGTAGATGTTTTCCTGGCTTCTCTAAGGGTGGCGACCCTGAGCGAGTGCGCTCGCAACTGCTGAACTGGACGGGCCGAGGTTGATCACTGGACGATTCGCTCTGACAGGTAGTCCGGGCCCAAGCCATGGAGGATTTTATAAACTAAAACCAGGACCTTGAATCTGATCCGGGATGCAACGGGCAACCAATGCAGGCGAGCCAGGACTGGGGTGATGTGGTCATAACGACGCACACCCGCCACCAGCCTGGCTGCCACATTCTGTACCCGTTGCAGGCGCCGGAGGAGAGTCAAGGGCTACCCCATGTAGAGGGCGTTGCAGTAGCCCAACCTCGAGATCACCAGCGCTTGCACCGCTGTTCTCAGAGAGTCCCCATCTAGGTACGGACGGATCTGGGCAATTTGGCGAAGATGGTAGAAAGCAGATCTGGACACGGTGGCCACCTGGGCTTCCAAGGCGAGCGCTGGATCCAGGACCACGCCCAGATTCCGGACCGTAGATGCCAGTTGGAGGGAAACTCCATCCAGACTGGGAAGAGGGCCTCCATACCCAGATGGGGAACTCCCGAAGAACATCACCTCTGTCTTCTCAGGGTTGAGCCTGAGCCTGTTGGCCCTGGTCCATGTCAATACCGCATCTAGGCACTGGTCGAGGGTCTGGACAGCTTCCACTGCAGAGGTGGAAAAGGAGAGATAGAGCTGTGTGTCATCAGCGTACTGGTGACAGCAGACTCCAAATCTCCTTATGACCCCAGCCAGCGGCCTCACATAGATGTTGAACAGCATGGGGGAGAGAGACGAACCCTGCGGAACCCCACAAGGGAGTATCCACGGGGCCGACAACTCTCCACCATGCTGAACCTGCTGGGGACGGTCCTCCAAGAATGACCGGAGCCAACTGCGAGCAGTGCCTCCGATTTCTACCTCGGAGAGCCGATCCAGCAGGATACCATGGTCGACAATCAGATCGGGCCCGACCCACCCATTCATCATTGGCCCTCTCGCTTCAGACGCCCCCCCCCCGGGGAGGCCCGCAAAACGAGTACCCGTGGGCGGGCCTTCTCGATGGTGGTGCCCTCCATCTGGAACAACCTACCTAGCGAGCTGAGGCAGGCTCCGTCGTTGGCGTCCTTTAGGAAAGGCCTTAAGACCCTCCTTTTTAGGGACGCCTTCAAAAATGACTAGAGGTGTTTTTTTGTTTTTTTGTTTTTTGCTTCCCTGCCATTGCCACCGTCTTTGCTCCTTCGCTTTTTATGTGAACCGCCCTGAGTTCCCGTTTGGGAAGTAGGAGCGGTATATAAGTGTGATAAATAAATAAATAATAAATAAAAGCCGCTGACAAATCCAGGAGAACCAACAGGGTAGAGCAACCCCTGTCGGCCGCCCGGATTAGGTCATCTTGCAGTGCGACCAGAGCTGTCTCGGTCCCCCGGCCAGGCCTGAACCTGGATTGGCATGGGTCAAGGCATTGTTGTTCCTCCAAAAAAGACTGAATCCAGACCGCGGCCGCCCTGTCGATTACCTTGATCAAAAAAGGGATGTTGGCAATCGGACGATAGTTGGCCAATTGGTCCGTTGCCATGCCTGGTTTTTTGAGGATGGGCTTAACCACCGTCTTCTTCAGTCGGGAGGGGAAAAACCCCTTGCTAAAGGAGGCGGTGGTGATGGCAGATGCCCACTCAGGCATAGCCCCTCCAGCAGCTTTTATCAGCGTGGAGGGGCAAGGATCGAAGGGGGTGGACGTGGGCCGGCAGTGGGCAATCGCCCTGGAGGCCTCCAAAGAGGAAACAGGCCCAAGCTCATACAAACGAGGGGGGGCGAAGCAACTGAGGATGGCGGGGAAGGGCTAGTGCGACCGGATTCGAAACCGGCACAGATGGCCTCTATTTTAGATCGAAAGAAGGCTGCGAAATTCTCACTACTGAACTCAGTAGGAGGAGGCCCTGCCAGACTAGGATTGGTGAGGTCCCGGACCACCTGGAAGAGCTCTGCCTGGCGGTTCGAGGCCTCACCAATTTTCAGGGAGTAATAAGATGTTTTGGCCTCCCTTTTAATGTTCTAAGATGCCTCTTCTAATTCCCTGTTCATAACTTAAATTATGTCTTAAATTATCTGGGCTGTATATTATCCCTCATTATAGTAAGCCACCTTGGGTCCTTTTCCTTTTCTAAAGGTGGGGCAAAAGTATTCTAAATAAATAAATAAATAAATAAATAAATAAATAAATAAATAAATGGTTCACTAACAATTTGTTGCTTTTTAAATTAAGAGGCAAATAAAAATGTAGAGAGATTTTTGTCAAGCCTACAATGAATTAATGTATACCTCTGAATTTTTTTACCAGCCGGACATTGACAGAAATAGCTGATGGACACATAAAACCCTATTCAGGAATTGTGGATAATAATATTTAAGGAGGGAGAGAGTACTAGGCTTTCTCCCTCTACCATAATTTACATGACTCTCTATAAATGGAAGATGATTTTTTAGAAAAAGGAAGACAAAACAAAAGAACTCTAGCCTCTTTAAAACTAACAGATGGCTATGTGAGTTTTCATGGATTGCAATCCATTAATTCAAATGTATGAGGGAACGCATGAAGGCTTATGCATTGGAATATTTTTGTACAATAAGTCTTAAAGGCACCACTGTTCGTTTGGTTTTGTCTTCCTGCTTATTTTCTTCCTGCTTATTTGCTTCCTGCTTATATAAGCAGAACACTTTCACTGAAATAGGCTAATTTTTTTGAAAACTTTTTTTTCAAATTGCAGCCCCTTCCTTCAAATTTAAATGCTGCCTCTATCCCCCCCATATTCAAAGTCATGTCTCAGAATTGCCAGAGGTAGAATCACTCTCTTTCAAAAAGATGCCCTTCACAAGTAGAAGGCAGTGAAAATGATGGACCAAAATCCACAATTTATCCTTTGAGCTCAATAAATTAAGAAATCTGGCTTACCATGGTGTAAAGACACAGTAGTGTTTATTAAAATAAGTGCACTTGCTGCAGCTAGAGTGTGCTTCTTTGTTTTCATTGACAGAAGTTGAGCAATGTCATCTTTGCAAAAAGGGCAAGCAATAAATGTGTGTAAAGGCAAAGCTGCCCTGTCAGGGTATCACTTTCAGTGCTGTACTTTACAGCGCTCAAATAATGCAGCACCATGGTGGGAAAGTATTTTTTTAAAATAAATATATTGACACAATTAAAACAAAAATGCCATTTTCCACTTCAAAATAGGGTGGAGTCTGCCATCAGCCACCACCGTCAGACCATACCCACCTCTACATATCATCACTGCTATGTAGGAAGAACACACACCCAACCCCACATTGCAATGATGTGGGTGATGGCACAGCAAGAAAGTCATGGTTATTTGCACCAATCCTAATCGTTCTGAATGAACAGTAGGCTCCAAACCTAGATACATTTTATAAAACCCTCCATGGCTTGGGACCGGACTACCTGTCAGAGCGGATCGCCCAGCGATCAACCGAGGCCCGTCCAATCCGGCAGTCGTGGGCGCACTCACTTCGGGTGGCCACCCCTAGAGAGGCCTGGAAAACTTCCACTCGGAACCAGGCCTTCTCGGTGGCCGGCCCATCTCTCTGGAACCATCTACCTAGTGAAGTGCGCTCTGCAGAGTCCCTGATGGCCTTCTGTAGAGCGGTAAAAACCTTGCTCTTTCGTGAGGCCTTTGGTGACCTAGCTTAGGTTTTTTTTTCCACCATCTGTTTAGCTGTTTAGTTGTTAGTTAGTTTGAAAGTTTATGCCAAGGGTGCACACTATGTTTTTAAATTGTCTGTGGTCTGTGTTATGCTATTTGTATTTTTGGCTGAATTTTTTAGCCCACTGTTAACCGCCCAGAGTTCCTATCGGAAGATGGGCGGGATAGAAATCAAATCAAATCAAATCAAATCAAATCAAATCAAATCAAATCAAATAAATAAATAAATAAATAAATAAATAAATAAATAATAGACCAATCTGGGTCAGAGAGGACCTCATTAGTGATGGACTGGAATGCTGGAAGAACAACGCTGCGTAGTCAATGTTTTTGAAAGTGATCCCAACCATCCTAGCAAGGGGTTACAGAGCGGGATGAACTGAGTGGCTGGTCTCCTGTTATCCATTGGGGCTTTCCATGTGAATGAGGACCTTAGGAAAATCAGCCTTCCTGCTTGCATGGAGAACCCCCATAGATAAAAGGGGTGTTCTTGAAATTCATTGCCCATTATTTTTAGGATAAAAATAACTGGTAGAGGTTCAATCAGTGCACTTCTCTCTACCTGTGATAAGCATACTTGTTTGAATAGTGCTGTAGACTTTCTCTGATCCCTCTTATCTCAATGCATATTATGTTTGACCCTTTATTTTTTGTTAATGTCTTGAGCCATGTTGAAGAGATCTGCTAATCTGAAAAATAAATTTTAACTACTGTTATTATATTTTTGATGTAATTTCTATTCCCATCTTTAAGAAACATGTAGATTGAGGTTGTTCATGAAATAAATAATATTAATGGCAGCTGTTTCCAGGGTGGCCTTTTATCAATTTAGGCTTAGCTCCCAGATCCACCTATATCTGAGCATGGACTCCCTTCAGACCGTAGTGCAGGCACTGGTGATCTTGAGGATAGATTACTGTAACACTCTTTACATGGGGTTGCCCTTGACCCTTGTTCAGCGACTGCAGCAGGTGCAAACTGTGGGGGCCAGGCTGGTGGGTGGGGCAGGCAGGTTTGACCGCATCAGCCTCATTCTGGTCCGCTTGTTTTGGTTACCCGTTGCCTCCCAAATAAGGTTTAAGGTATTGGTTTAGGTTTACAAAACCCCCATGGCTTGGGACCTGATTATGTGGTGCAGCATATCTCTTAGAGGTCAGCTTCGGCCCAACGGACCAGAGCATCGCTTGCCTGCTCACTCCAGGTGGCCACTTCAAGAGAGGCCCGAAGGGTAATCGGGCCTTCTTGGCGGCCGCTCCGGCAATTTGGAATAAACTGCCTGTGGAAATCAGGCTGGCGGAGCCCCTGCCGGCCTTCAGTAGAGCATTAAAGACTTGGCTCTTCATGGAAAGTTTCAGTGATCGCTGATTGTACGACTGTGTGTTTTCAGTTTGGTTGTTTTGGTTGTTCATGCCCTTTTTCCTGCCAGATTTTGTGTTTGTTTTCAGTTTACTGTTGTTATTGCTTTTATATTTTTACATTTGTTATGTATTGGGCAAGTTGTTTTTGCAATTTGTTGTACACCGCCCAGAGTTCCTGAGGGAAAATTGGATGGTCAAGAAGTACAAAATAAACAAACAAACAAACAAACAAACAAACAAACAAACAAACAAACAATGAGCTGCTCATTTGTTTGCTTTTTCCTTTTACCAACTGTTCCCCCCATATTGCCAGCCCCAGTGTATCTTTGAATTGTAGCATGTGTCCTGGATTGCAGCTGAGCATTATACAAAAGGCTAGCTCTGTTGCTAAGGCATCACAGCAGCCACAGCACAACATGAGTAGGTCTGGTTTCTATGGCATCTACCCAGCAGCTTCTAGTGGGAATTCCCTTTGAATACACATTAATCTTTCCATCTCACATCAGAATTGTAGTAAATTAATTTAGGTTCCAGTATCGCAACTCAGCTGTGGAGCATTCTGAATGAACAGTTGTAAACATAAATGAAACAAATGGGTCTCCTGTGAGCTTCCGTTGCCAGTTTTCCTGTTGTCTCAGCAAAGTGCTTGTGCTACATTCAAATTATTTTCGAATTTGCTTCAGAATTTGCTGTTCAATAATCTAGACAGACAGCCCCCTTCTTTACCAACACAGCTGTGCCAAAGAAAGAGACAAGTGTTTTCCACTGTATGTATCTAAGTGGCATGTGCATACTTGGCATTTGTTAATATAGTAATACAAATTGACTTAATGTAGTCAATGACAGTGCCAGCAGTGCCAGGAAATGTACAATATGGATTATAAGAGCAGCTTTTATACTTTCCTTTATTTGTGACTATTAGCATTTGCACTTCAAATGGGAGATCCATAGTTGTCACTTTGGGGTGGAGGGTAAAGTGTTCTGCTTATATACCGCCCCATACCATTACAAGTAGTCTCTGGGCGGTTTACAATTTTTTAAATTACAATGTGCAGGCTACACATTGCCCCCCTCCCCCAGCAAGCTGGGTACTCATTTTACCAACTTCGGAAGGATGGAAGGCTGAGTGAACTTTGAGCCTACTACCAGGGATTGAACCCAGGTCGTGAGCACAGTTTTACCTGCAGTACAGGCATTTAACCACTGCACCACGAGGTATACAAAGCATAAAACTGAATTCCCCTTATATTACTCAGGATAGAAGAGGCAGTCATTTTAATCCCACAGTGCCCAGATATAGTATCCCTCCAAGGCATTGTGGGAAATTTTAAGTAGCATCTCAGACCTAAGTGAAACCAATGAACTCTACAAAAATGCTTGGTGACAGTGACTATGGATATCGAAGGAGCTAGTATTGTCTTCTGGTTGCTGGTTTCCTGTATTTGTAAGGCTGTACAATCTGACTTTAGTTTAACACCAATGTCTTAAACTTTTCCATGGCTTAAGCTGGAAAGAAAAGCATTGAAATCTCTACATCATGTCACTGCTGCCCCTGTTGCATCCAATCAAATATGGAGAGTTGCACTGGCCATTACAGATGGGCTTTTCATTTCGGAAACTGACCACTTCCCGAAACGAACCACGGGATTCCAGCTGACATTCAGAACTGAAGAAATGATGTCACCCAATCCCTTACCCTGCACTGGGCTCGCATGGGGTTAAAGTCCAATGAGGAAGACGCCTCTGCGGTAACAATATAGTGGGACCGCAGTATATGAACCGTGAATGGGCGGGGGACCACTGAATTGCACTTACATGACCAGAAATCAGCCCAGTCACTGCATTTACGTATTGGCACAAAATGAATAGGGTTGCCTGGTCTCACAGTGCTAGCTGAAGCCTCAGGGAAAAGCTGTGCTTTTCTGGGTCCATAGGCAGGAGATAGATCGTAACAGAAGTCATGTTGTAGAAGGAGGAAGTCTCATGAAAGAATGTTGGATTGGCCTTAAAGCTTAGGCACAAAACCTGAGAGGAACGGCAACAACTATTGCAGCTGTTTTGGTTCTATTGCAGCTGCTTTGTCCTCTTAGCTATTTAGTTCGATTTTTTCCAGGTTTGGGGACCCTTTATTTGGGTTCTGTTTGTATTCATTTTTCACAAGCAGTCCGCTATTTGTACTTGCCTTGCTCCTGTAACATCACAAGGACAACCACCTTGATCTTAGGCTATGCATTATTTTTGTATTAGACCACTCTTTGATCTTCATTGATGCTTATATACATGTAAACTATTTACCTGCTTCTGGCAGATTAACCACTGACGAGCATAAAGGGATGCTCTGTGCTTCTCTTGGTTGAATACTTATTTTGCAACACTGGGAAAGTAGATGATCACTCCTTGTAACTCACTGATGAAGTCCTTATAGTTTCATCAACATGCAAATGTGGCATATTAACAATGACAGATGGATGTATGGGAGGCCCTTTTTGAAGCCTATGTATAGATCCTTTTTTTCCCTCTTCCCCTTTCTTTCCCCTCTTTTATTTTTCTTTTGGAAAACATTGTGTTTTGGCCCTACTATATCGACAACTACTGTATATACTCGAGTATAAGCCTAGTTTTTCAGCCCTAATTTTGGGCTGAAAAAAAGGGGCCCTCGGCTTATGTTCGGGTCAATACTTTTAGCCACTGAGGCAAGTCAACTGTGGCTAAAAGTCGTTTTAAACATTGCATGTCGCTTCTCATGACCCCCCTCTGCATCACAGGGGAGCAGCACACAATGTTTAAAATGGCTTTTAGCCACTGACCCAAGCACTGGCATCAGTGGCTAAATTTAAACATCACACACCACTCCCCCAGCTCACAAAGGAGGAGCTGCCAGGCCCTGCTGCATTTCCCACCCTAGACTTATACTCAAGTCAATACGTTTTCCCAGTTTTGGGGGGTTAAATTAGGGCCTCGACTTATACTCGGGTCGACTTATACTCGAGTATATATGGTAAATAGTTTTTTAAATTAAATTAACTAGTTAAATGTAAAAAACTAAGAGGAAAAATCATCTGGAGTAGGGTGTTGCTTTATTGGGAGACATAAACTTCTCATTATTTTTGTACACAAGGCTATTAATTAGTTATTAATTAATTAATTGTGTCCCACTTAGGGGACCTCTGGTAATCTATCTCAAACAGTTAAGAATAAATTTGTCCCTAAATTCCACCTTTTTTGCACTGATCTGCTTCTGTCATTACTCCCACTCCCATCATGAGACATGTAAGGGTGTGGCCAATATAAGCAGCATTATCTAGGGCAGTGGTGTCGAACCTTCACTCCAGATGTTTTGGACCACAACTCCCAGAATTCCAAGCCTAGATTGCCAATGACAAAGGACGGTGGGAGTTGTGGTCCAAAACATCTGGAGTGCTGAAGGTTCGCCAATCTTTAGCACTCCCATACATCCATCCAGATGTTCTGGACCACAACTCCCACAGTCCTTGGTCATTGGCAATCTAGGCTCAGAATTCTGGAAGTTGTGGTCCACGGCATCTGGAGTGCTGAAGGTTCGCCACCACTGGTCTAGGGTATGATAACAATGCTCGTGGTCTGGATAGCACCTTCCTATTTTCAGTATGCACAAATTTCCTAGATGCCAGAATAGGACCCACTCCATTGTTCACGTCATGCACAGCAGCGGCCTGATAATTGAGAGCCACTGGAAATTTTGTTCCCATAGATCCACATGTCCCTGGGTGCTGTACTTTGACTTTGCACACACACTCTTTCTCCTCCCCATCCCCTATAAAGTACCAATCAAGAAGGAACACACTATAAATCTGGCTTTCTCGGCAACCACTGTGGCACCTGTATGACAAATTAAGCATCTCCGAGACATACCTCCTTTCTCAAATACAGAGTGCTTTATTCAAAGCATCTGTAACACCAGCTGCTGAAACAACTTATGGTTTTCCACCAGTTAATTGTAACGACACGTGTCAGATCTTTGCATATTCTCTGCAAACCCAAAGGAATCTCGTCCCTATTATATTTTATTCAGTGCTGAAAGGGCAAGTACATAATCGCATCCAATTAGGAGCGTTTCTTCTACTGGTGTCTCACAGGTATATACTAGAGCAAAAGATAACTAAATAAGGAAGCAGATATAACTGCGTGCTTCATAATTGCACTGCTTTTCCTTACTTGAGGCTTAGGGATAAAGCAAAGGAAGGCAGATGCATGTTAACTGCTGTAAGATTACTGCTGCTGTTTATTTGTAGCTTTTCCTTTGTACCTGGTACTTTTCAGTTCTTACCCATCATCTTTTTTTAAAAAAAAAAATATCGGCTTGTTTAACGATTAAAGACTTGAATGAAGATGTCTTTCACCTGCAATTTAGAGACATACATTCTTGATTTTTGGTTGTATGTTTCAATTTTTATCTTACTTGTTACCATTTTGAGGTAGTTACCTGGCTCAATCTTTGAAGCACAATCATTCTAGTAAACCGGAATGGGCCAGTACAGTATAGTTAGTCGAGAAATAGCATCTCCATGGCTATTATTGCTATAAGTCAGCCTGACATTAAAGGGTATAGCAAAGACCATGAAATGCAAAGGTAATAAATAAGACACTGGCAGATGCTAATTGAGCTCCCTCTGTAAATGTGCACAGGGTCTGCAGGTTTTATTCCTATTACAGCCTGTGTGAGAATCTGGTTTATGATGCTAAATCAGACTGGAAGTTAGCAATCGGTAAATGTTATCCCTTGCAGATGGAATTTATTTTCCTCTTTATTTTCAATGAAATAAAGAATAACTGTGCAAATAAACCGATGAACAGTTACAATCAAGGTGTGAGCCAGTCATTTTAATTTGCAGTGTATGGCACAATAGATTGTTTGGGGTTCTGTGTTGTTATTATGATCTAGAAGTACGTGTATTGAGATGTTGGAATCTCCTTTTGGGGGACTTGACCTCTGGATGGTGACCTGCAAATATTTTAAATAATTAATAAATTATAAGTGCAGGAAATAAATAGTGTGCTGGAAAAATGGCATGCCAAACCAGTTTATACATGTACTGTAATTCATTCTGAAAGAACGGACAGAGGAGTCCCACCATTGGCAGAGAGGAATTCTGCTTTCAGGACTTAGAGGATTGCGTAGGAGTCCCAATTTACACTCATGTAAGGGCGTGTGAGTAGAAAGTGGGCTGGTCAACGCCCAGAGGTCTGTGAGCTGCACATGCTCGTAGAGTTGGAGGTGTCACACACCCCACAATCTCCTAGAAAAGGAAGTAAATAGAGGTAACTTTGGTTTTTAAAAAATGGTGCCCTTCAATGCCTAAAAGAGAGAGACTAAGGGCCTTTTCACACGACCCCTAAGATCCGCTGGCCCCTTAAATTCGGACCAAAGATCTTAGGGGTTCGTTGCTCTTCCTTCCTCCCCACCAAAGAAAGAGGGGGAAAATGCAGCTCACCTGGAGGAGCTTCCCAGAGCTCCGTTTCTCTTCTGCTTGCTTTTTTTCCTCCCACCTCTTCTCTTAAAGGGGCAGGAGGCAAAAAAAAAAAAAAACAAGCAGAAGCCAGGAGAGCCCCGCACTGACCAGATTAAATCCAGACCTGGGGATTTTCACCCACCTCAAGCAGGTACAAGAAAGTGCAGCTGGGTTGCCTTAGGGGGGGGGTGGTCTGCAAAGTCCGGAGCCCCGGATCTTGCAGCCATTTCCTGCGGAGCTTAGGGGTCGTGTGGCCCACAGACACACGCGCCCAAGGGAGCTTTGTTGGTAAAATATAAGGAGATAAGGGTCAGATGTGTTGTATGCTGCCAGGGGGGATGGATTCAGGCCCCATTCCTCCTACTGATGGTGCAAGTGTGTCATTGATAGTGTTTCTGTTGATATAGTAAGTAGCTTAGGGCGTTTATACACGACCCCTAAGCTGCGCTGCAAATGGCTCCCAGCTCCGGAGCTTAGAAATGGTTTTCCCACCAGCTCCGGAGTTTGGAGACAATTAAGTGCGACTTTTAGCGCGACCCAGCGCACTTTCTCTTGTACGGAGGTGAAAAAAAATTGATGCGGATAAGAGTGCCGGGAAAAACAAAACAAAACAAAATATACAAAAGACACAAACCATGTGGCGCCCAACGTGTGGCACCTTAAAAACTAACTTTCATATTTTAATATAACGTTTCGTGGACATGTCCACTTCTTCAGACATAGAGTAGCAGAATGAGATGTACAATATAATATGTAATGGAAAATCCAAATATTCATTGGCTGTTGTATGTAGACAGAACGGGACTGTTTATTATTTCTCTTTGCAGCTGTGCTGGAACAGAGGGGGATGCGGAGGTGAGTTTAGAATTTTGATCCAGGCAGAGCTTAGGAAATTAGGATTGCAACTCCTACCAGCCCTAACTAGCATAGCGTAAGGCGCACATGACTGGAACTGTAGTTCAGCAGCATCTGGAAGGCCATAGGCCCTGACGCAACCCACTTGTCTAACAGCTGGCCACAGGAATAAATTTTGTCTTGCCATTATTAAAAAAAAAAAGACTTTGACAAGTGAAAAGGGAACCAAGCTGAAAGCCACAAATGCTTGGAAAGCTAATTGGAAAACAATTAGGCCGGTTGGGAAGAAGCGGGGGGGGGGGGAGCATGTCTTAGGAGTTCCCACCCCCAGAGAACCTCCCTTTGGGAGCAGAAGTCCCTAGAAACTCACTTGCAAGTCTTTTTCCTTCCTTCCACAAACCATGGGGGCGGTGGGGGGTGGTACATGTTTAGGCTTCCTCTCTGCCCCCCCAGCTCTCCAGTAAAAGAGGAGTTGGCTTTCCTGAGCCTAACATGTCCCAAAATCTCCTTGGGAGTCAATACCAAAGGATCCTCTGGAAATAAAACTACATTCCCAGGAGTCCGGTTTGTCTGTCGTCCATTTTATAGTGATTGTCATTGAGGATCAGCCACATTCAAATGTGTGGTGACAGGGCTCTCCTGGCTTGTCTGTGTTTTCTTTGCCTCCCGCCCCTTTAGGAGCCCCTTGAGAAGGAACCAGGAAGTAACGGGGCTCGGGGCAAGTTAGTAAAGGCTTCTTTTGTCTCCCCCCCCCCCCTCACGCCGACAGGAGCAGGAAGTGCTGAGGGGTGGGGACGCAGGAACAGAAACGAACCCCCAAGATCTCTGGTCCGAATTTAAGGGACCAGCGGATCTTAGGGGTCGTGTGAAAAGGCCCAATATGGTGCATATCTGTCACTTCCTTCTCCTCCCCCTGGCAACACATGATTGCTCTTTAAATAAATTCACTGTGCTCTGTGATCCAGCTCTTGGTCTGACCCAAAGCTACTGCCACTTACTGATGATTCCAACAAGGCCTTATCAGACACAGGAGTAATTTTGAGAGTTCCTCCTCCAGCTTTAAAAACAGAACTTGGAACGTGGTCCTTTAACCCACATTTTGCCACAGCAGTTTTTGCCTCTTAAAGTAAATAAAATGCATTTTTTTAGCATTCCTTCGATGAATGTCCACATAATTAGGGCAAAGCTCAGATTTCTCCCCGGTGCAATGTTTTGCAGCTAATTTATCCTTCCTAATTTAACTGTGGCCAAGCCACTCTCATTTTCCACTCTTCTGTGGGCTTTAATTCCATGGCCGTACCACGCAACTAACAAGATTTATTTCTTCGCCGTTTTCATCTTGTGTTCTGCTTGGCTTAAATTTTGTCTTCCCCCCTCTCCCTTCCTCCCCATCCAATAGTTGCACTCTCTCTTTCCAACTTAGCCCTTTGGTTTTCCAAACTTGGCAGTGTGCCTTTTTTTTATCTTTCTTCATAAACCCAGTCTTCCGTCCTCTTCATCATACTTGCCTTTGAGGTTTCTTTCATTTGTCAACAGCTTTTCATAAAGCAATAAAATGAATGCAACATTTCGTATGCTCTAGCTCAAAACTCCTCCAAATCAACGGCCCCGCTCCAAAGAGCTCCTTGAGGCATGTCCAAGGGCTTGTGCTTTGCATCCCGTTCGGAGTGGTTTTCCTCTTCAAATTTCAGCTGCCCTGTGTTGTACATGATATTGCCTTTGAAAATATTCTCCGTTGCAAAAAATGATTTGCTGCATGACACTAGGAGCTGATGCTTCAGAAATATAAGCCTAAAAAACCCACAGCTTCCCAGAGACGCAATTTCATATTTTTAGGATGGTTACATTTACAGCATAGCTTGCCTTTTATGCAGTAAGCCCAAAGGAGCCGATGTGGCTGTCCTCCCCCCCCCCCAAGTTATCCTTGCAACAATTCTCTGAGGTGAGTCAGGCTAAAACACTGACTGGCCCAAGATCACACCCTATATGTTCCATGACTCGGTAGATTTCCTGAGTCCCAGCATTCCAGCCTTTACACTCCAATTGCATGGAATTAGTTGCAGAATGTTATTAACCACAAAATTTAGCTTTGCTGTATTGTAGGTATTAATATTTTAGCCCAGCATGGCCAGCCAAAAAATGTTCTGCCTGCAAATGGCACCTCACTCACCCATTGTGCCAAAGCCAGGCAAATTATTTTGCTATAATAATCACAATGATGTGCCCTCTAGTCAATTCTGACCCATTTCAGGATTGCCCAGGTAGATACCCTTCCCATCTTCTAAAGGCATTCTAGGACTGTGCAGCTTGTCCAGGGCCACACAAGTTGGCTATATTCATAGGAAGCACAGTAGAGAGTTGAGTTCCCAACCTCTGGCTCTGCAGCAAAAATGCCAGGAAGCAGAAAAATCTCACAAACAGTCTCTCCCAAATCCCTATCAATTGCAGCACTTTGCTGTATTTTTAATGCCTGTATGATCTGCTGCTTTCCATCACTGCTAAATGCTGCCTAATTGTATGGCATCCCCTACCCCTCTCACGTATTGTTGCATGATGCTGACTAGAATTTTGGTTTGGAATCTCTCTAGTGATGGCAAACCTTTGGCGCTCGAGATGTTTTGGACCCCAACTCCCAGAATTCCAATCCTCTGTTGCCAGTGACAAAGGACCGTGGGAGTTGGGGTCCAAAACATCTGGACTGCCGAAGGTTTGGCATCACTGCGAGTCTCTGTCATCCCCAGATAACAAATGGAAAGAGCTGAGTCAAGCATAAAAGGCATGTCAAAATGCCTTGGTAACTTTGGAGGGGTGTGTGTGCGAAATGGTTGTGTCTTCTCTTAATTCACAATCTATAGAGGGAGTTAATATCTTAATTCTTCCAAATAATATATTGCAGAAATGTGATTGGCATCTTGTTGGCTCTTCCATAAAGATATAGTGCTTTCTGCCAATTATCTTTCTTTTTACTGTTTTTCTGTTTCTGCCACCTGTAACACAGAAGTCTAACCCCCCTCAAAATATGCCATCACAACTGAACAATACATGGACATTCATCATCCATTTTCAGTGTCTTCTGTAAAGAAGTGTTATCTTCTTTAAATAGTGTTATTTTCTGTAAAGACACTGCAAAATTGTTTCCACCCATTCATGTTTGCCCCACTCCCCTACATGGCTCAGAACCCATTAGATCTCGTCATGTCTCTTCATCAGGCATCAATGCTGTTCCTCTTTCAAAGAAGAACAAAATTAATTTGTATATAAAGTCAAGTCAGTGAGGTAGCTCACGGAGCACTGATCTAAGCATGGAAACACCTGTTCAGTTTCAAAACACAGTTGTTGTAGGAGTAGTAGCGTCCTTGGTCTGTCCTCAAGATGGAGAAAAAACATGGACTCTTCGCTTGTTTTGGACATTAGCTCCCAAAGTGCCTTGCCAATGGTGATGCTGGTTGGGAATCCTGGAACTTAAGAGTCCAGAGTACCTGGAGAGCTACAGTTTCTATGTCTCTAGGCTACTGTATGGTTATTTATTTATATTATTTATTTATATATTTTTATACCACCCGTCTTCCCAAAGAACTCCAGGTGGTTTACAGCAACACAAGCTGATCTCAAAGCAGCCTAAAGCTTCAGCTTGGATCTTACCGAAACCAGTGTGGCAGCTCTTCTCAGTATGTATTTATGTATTTATTTGTACATTTATATGCCGCCCATCTTCCCAAAGGAACTCCGGGTGGTTTACAGCAATACAAAAGAAAGGAAAAAAGAAAAAGAAAAAGAAAAATACAACAATGTACAGGGGACCCTTGTATAACAGTTTGTATAACATAAAAAATTCCAGAGATAGGGGAAATTTGCTTAACATAATTGCCTATGGGGAAAATCCGTACAACATAAAAATCGGATTACTCCATTTTCAATGCATTCCTATGGGAATTTATATAAAGGAAAATTTGCGTCACATAATTTCAGTTGGAACGAATTAATTACTTTATACAAGGTACCACTGTATTAAACAAATAAAAATAGTCAAATCAAATTTTGTTAAATCAGTACTTTGTCATAAAGCCCGAGTGACATCCCATCTCTTCTGTATTTCACACTGTCTTGCAAGCCTAGTGAATCCCTGAATGTTAAACCATTCTACAATAAGAAGTCAGATCCACTTGCCTCTATATCATCATGATGAGAATGCTGCTGTCCCTGACAAAAGGAGCTGTGCCTACTTTTAATTTCCCTTAAGGGACTTGGGGACCTTGCAGAGCCAATTACCTATTAAATAACACATGGCATCTGCAATTGGCCCAGATGAGTAAAAGCACAGTTGCACTGAACAAAGGATTGTGATTAGTTAGTGGAATAATAATAGGAGGAATGCAAACAGCTGTACTAGAAACAAAGGAAGGGTCCCATTCCCCAGTAGTTCATTATCTTCATTCATGGTCACAACAATATCATATTAGTAGCAAGATCACAAAATTATACAGATTCTTTTTAAATTCTTTGAACAAATTACATTTTGCAATCCAAGTAATGCATTATAATTGCTCCCAAATGGAGCATTAATGTAGGCTTAGCACAGCTAACATATAATTAATGCATTTGTTGCAGAAGTGTTAGCAAAATCATTTGCTTTCTTCTCTCTTTATTCGTATCATAGCACTGCACAGTTTAAGATTATGGATGTATAGGAAATGTAGGTAAATTTAAAAAAAATTAAAATGTTAAAATATTATACTATTTTTGACCAGAAGTCAGCTACTGCAATAGTGTTTATCTCAGCCATTTGTTAAATCTTCTTCTGTACACGTGGCGGAGCAGAAATTGCATCAATATAAATGTCACACTGATTGAATTTCTCTGCAGTCACAAAAAATGTGTCCTGTATAGAGATGTGAAGGCCTGGGTGAAAACTGGAAAATTTTGGGGGGGGAAAACAGTTTTTTTTCCTGAAGACTTTTTTGTTTTTACATTTAGTCCAGAAAAGTACACAAGTAGCCTCATTTTATTTGATTGTTCTTTGTTCTTCTTACTTCACTTCCAGATTCCAAAAAAAAATTATGAGAAATTGAAAAAATATTCAAAAAAGAAAAAACTTTTCTATTATTATGAAATGTTTTTTTATTATTTGGTTCATTATTTGCTAGCACCTTGATATACCTCTGGAAGGGCAGTGCTAGCCAAATAATAGCCCTTTTCAATGGAGGGTAGGCTCTAGGTGAGTGTTGGCGAACCTATGATGCCAAAGGTGAACATAAAATATTTTCGCACTTAGCAAAAAAAAATTAGTGGGTTTTTGAATTGCAGGCTGTTCAATTATTTATATACCGCAACCATCTAAAAAGCTATGCTGGGTGTTTACAAACATAATAATAATAAGAAAACACATAATAATAATAAAACAGACTAATCAATAAAAACCATAATAATAATAATAATAATAATAATAATAATAATAATAATAATAATAATAATAAAGCAAAGAACTGGTGGGATCATAAGCCTGAAAAAGTGATTGAAAATGAGCATGTAAAATTACTTTGGGACTTCCGAATACAGACAGACAGGGTTTTGGAGCATAATACCCCGGATATTGTGATTGTGGAGAAGAAAAAAGTGTGGATCATTGATGTTGATATACCAGTTGATAGTAGAGTCACCGAGAAACAACTTGAAAAAAATTACCCAATATCAGGATCTGAAAATTGGAAAAGTTTATCTTTTGGGCTAGGCTGCATGATCACAGACATGCTGGTTGGGAGTCACTGGGCACTATTCTGGGCAATTGACAGATTAAAATTGATTATGAGAATATATTAAAAGAGCAATCAACAAACAACAACAAACGTAAACAGGCATAAATTATAAAACTGAAATGGGGAATGAGAGGCAAAATAAACTGCTGTCAAACAGAAGAATTTGGGGACAGGGGGGTTCTTTGGCTGGGTTGCCAAAATGCCTTTCTATAGAGCAGTGGGTTTTTTTTAAATGCCTTTAAATGTAGGGAAGGAGGACGCCAAGCACAGCTCTACTGGGAGTTGGTTCCAGAGCAATGGAGCCACAGTAAAGAAGGCCCTGTTTCAAGTGGATGATTTCATGGCCTCCCTTGGGGTGGCTACCCAGAAAGAGACACCTGGCCTGGGAGGAGTTTGTGTTTGGGGAAAGTGAAGCAAATGAATGTTTTCATCCAAATGTCAACAAATGACAATAAGAAATCAAGATCATCAGAGGAGCAGACAATGTAAAATAGGTCCAAAGACAGTTTTTCAAAATCCTGTGCTACCTTAAAGACAAATATGTTTTATAAGCTTTCCGGGACACCAGGTGACATCTTCAGATGCAAGGAGTATAGCTTCAGTATGCGGACATTGGAACCTTGGTGGAGGCAGGAATTTGAAATGCAAAAGTGCAAAGGGTCAGCATGGCATTGCTCAACAGTGATCATTAAGTTTTTTTAACAGTCATTAAGAAGTGACAATACAATACAGACCTTAATGGTGGTCTTTAGAAGAGTTGTGGAAAAGGTCATTAGTGAGAGACAAATATATCCGAATATAGCTGTACCCCATGCATATGAAGAAATGGGCTGGAGCCCTCCTCAAACGTTGGCCAGGGGGCATGACTGCCCTGTAAGGTAGGCACCTGGGAGGACCAGCCTCTCTCTCTCTCTCTCTCTCTCTCTCTCTCTCTCTCTCTCTCTCTCTCTCTCTCTCTCACACACACACACACACACACACACACACACACACACACACACACACACACACACACACACACACAAAAGGCAGATTGTGAACCCAAGGCAGTGACAGCACTTTCCAGGGAGGAGGAGGTCCTTCAGGCTGGGATGAAGTTCCCACCCAACTGCTCTACACAATGAAGGAGGTACTGCATACATTTGCCTGGGAGCATCTACACTGAGGGGGCCCTGCCAGGGCACCTCCTGCTGCATCAGTGGCTCCTGCTTACTTGCTTGCCTGCCTCCCCACCAAATACAAGAAGGGACTCCCTTCGGGTTGGAGTGTGGACTGAATATCCCTGGCACCTCCACCCAGGCAGCAGCTTGTGTGACACCCCAGTGGACTTCTGGTGGCCCACCTTGGGGAGGCACTCATTCAGCTGCTCCTGAGAGCCCACTTCCCCACACATGCATGCTGTCCAGCCTGGCTTTGATGCCCTGGAAAATGCCTGCTCTTCCTTCCAACTGCTCACCCACCAGCACAGCTGTAGGACTCCAACAGGTTGAAGGGGAAGTTGGCTGAGTGGCTGGAAGGCCCCAGAGAAATGCCTCTCATCCTCCCGAGCATCTATGGGCGACAGGTCTTGCATCCAACAAAACTGCAGCACCATGGCTGGTGGGATGGGGAGTGGTGTGCACAGGAATGCGTTTGGGTCCTTCTTACCTCCTCTGCTCCTCACACCAGCTTGAGGAGTGCCTGTTGGAACCGAGGGCATTGGAGCCCTTCAGGTGATGCAGACCCACAGAGTGCAGCAGGCAAGTGGAGTGGGAGTGGGGATTGAGTTGGTGTAGGGTTCCTAACACCTCCCTCACCCACCCATAGGGGAGGCAGAATCCATGTTTGCCCTGGAGCACAAAGAACCTGGTTGCGGGCCTGGCCGTAACAGAACATGCTAGTATCTCAGATACCTCAATACTTTGTTCTGTTTTTTTTAATGTAAACAAAGACTTTAGTGGCCAAGACTAGCAAAAAGGAATGTATGGCCCTCTGAGATGAACGTTTATGGGTTTTTTTAGTCTTCTCTCAGTAAGAATGCCCTCCCACCTGCTGGGCTGCAACTCACATCCTATAATTGAAATATTAATATTAATTTTTGTCAATAGAAAAAAGCTTCTTCGTGAAGTAAAGCCCTTATCCCCCACCCCATGAGTATTAAAATCCAGGTTTGGCAAACATATGAGAGCTTGTTAGCTCATTAAAATACAGTAAACGGGATGCCTTAACGCAATCCTGCATTGCTGCATGGAATGCATCCTAATGTACAGTAGTTGTTAGGAAGTTCTTACTTCCCTTTGTGCAGTGTTATCAAGTTTATATTCCTGTACGTGCTGTTGTCTTAGCATGTTAAAAGAAAAAGAATAAACAACTCAGTCAGTGGAAAGCACATTTTGCTACATGGGTGAACCAACAACAGGGGTGAATCAACAACATGGCCATACAATCATAGGGCTGTATCCACCTAGTAGCTACACAAGTCTTGTTATTTAGACCTCAGTCTTTGTTTGCATAGCTTTTATAGAAATAGTGTCCCCCCAACTTCACTCCTTACTTAGTTTCCCCCTCTGACTAATTTATCATATTGACAGAGAGGATCAGTATTACTTCAAGTTGCATAGGAAGTGGATTTTATATTGAATCAGACCAGCCAGTCTGTGACATTTACATTTCCTCGGAAACTCTCCCCATTGCTCTAGGAATATCTACTAGAGATGGGCACGACTTAGCGGTATTCCCGTTTCCGTTTCCGTTACTCGGTTCCGTTACTCTACGGAAACGGTAACGGGAATTACTCCGCCAGACTTCGAGCTCGAACCGACGAACGAACAATTTTGGTCTGATTTGTCGTGCTCGTTCCTTGCATCGCGCGATTGCGCGATGCCACGCGGCACAGAAAAAAAGTTTTTAAAAGTTAAAAAAACCCGGTTCCCGGCCAAAAAGCAGGCGGAAAAATGCCTGCCGTGCCTCAGGGCAACTACCAGAGGGGTTGTTTCTGGAGGTCCCCGGCCTCCCCCCTCATCCCCCGTCCTGGGCTGCTCTGGTGGGACTCGCCGCAGGCTCGCAGCCAGCAAAAAGCCCAGTCTCGCCGCCGGCCGCCCGCAATTAAAGCGCAAGCAAGTGGCACGGACGGCACAGGAAAAAACTTTTAAACTCTCCCCCCACCCATTCCCGGGCCAAAAAAGCAGGCGGAAAAATGCCTGCTTGACTAAGGGCGCAGGGCACCTACCGGAGGGGTGGTTTCTGGAGGGGGGGTCCCGCCTCCCCCCCGTCCTGGGCAGCCGGACTCGAGTTGCCATTTCGCCATGCCATGCAGTGCGGGCGGGGGATCCAAAATGGGGCGGCAAACGCAATATTGTTTTTGAAATCGTGGTCCAAAAACACACAAGCACAACAGAAACACGCGAAAATTTATAAACTGCCAGATTTTTCACAGTAGCAGTGGGTTTTTTCTTGCAACAAAATGTCTCTCCTCTCCTCCTCTGTCCTCCATTTATTTTATTTTATTTTATTTTATTTTACACCTGCGCAGTGCGCAATGATGGGCTGGCCGAGTGGCCAGCCATGTGGGAGTGGACAACCATGCAAATTTTTGGAGCCATCCCACCAGTCGCATGGCCACTTGGCCATGGAGACTTCTGGGATGTGCCAAAAAGCCCCCTAAAACCTGCCCTAGCCCTAACCCTAACCCTTGACTCCGTACCCATACGTCACAGACTGTCTTCTTAGTGGGTCAGAGAGGCACCCAGAGGTGCAACCCACTAGCCCACCGTAACCTTACCCGTCACTAGCCTAACCCTAGCCATTGCACTAAGCCACCTTAAAGCCAGATCTACTTGCTTGCATTGCACTACACGCAGCAAGTACAATTCCCTTCTGTGTGAGACATGGTGGTGCGAGAGCCTTGTGAAGGGCGGGCATGACGCTATCACTCTCACACTGGTCTCACTGTCTGCACATTCTGTTATGCAATATCCATATGGCTATTGCATAGCATTTTGCAGCAGCAGCAGGTGAGGAGGGGAGACCCCCATGTAGAGGGGTCTCTCTTGGAGCCTGCTTCCCCTTCCTAGTGGCAGGAGGCACCCACGGGTGCCTCCAGGAGCCCACTTTCCCTTTATAGCGGGCCAGAGGAGGCACCCACCCCACAGAGGTGCCTCCAGGAGCCCGCTCCCCCCCCAAAACCAGTACTAATGACAACGAAAAAACGAAAAAACGAACTGACTAATTTTTGCGAATTTTCGCGAAAACCGGAAACGAGCCGAAACGGGACCGGCCCGACTAACGACAACTCGAAAAAATTTTTTTTCAAGTCGTGCCCATCTCTAATATCTACATATGATTTCAAAATGAACTGAAGCATTTGAACTGCAATACTGATGGCACATTTATAATTTGAAAAGGAAACCAGAGAATTTTTCCATTCTGTTTTTTTTCCCCTGCCTGTATGTCCACTTGATTCTGTGAAGAGACCTTTCTTTTCGCCTTGCTTTCTTTCCAGCTGTATACAAAATATTGCATTCACCAAAGAGGAATTATTTATGACCAGGCTAGTGGCTTACAAACCCTGGTTCTTTTAAGAGAGAAACGGTCATTCATCAAATAGAAATGGACATAAAAACATTTAAGGATGGTACTGCATAGATGCACCAGGACCTATGTATCCAATCTTCTGAAGATTTTGATTGCAACTCTCAAAAGCAGAATTTCTCTCTAAATTCCTCTCCTTTTCTGGCCGTACTAAGTGCATGAGTATAGGAAAGACACTCAAGTCCTTCCATTAAAAGGAAACATAACGAGAAAGACAGAGGCCAAGGCAAAAGCTTAATCTCCATGACACAGCAGTTGTATTTTTGTATTAATTTGTTCGCCCATCTTGCTTGCATTTCTTGTCGTCGGAACACAGGTTGTAATTATTTCCCTGGGGTGCGGATGGGATCGGTTCTGTTTCCTGCCAGATGACACAAAATACTTCCCCGCCCCATCCCCCAGGTACCCTGTTGCCTCCCCACCCCCAAAAAATACGCACTGTGGCTTTTAAAGCAAAGATGAGAAGGGGGGGAATTACGCAACCCAAGCTGAAACATAGATGAAGTTGCTGAAAGACAACTTTATAGAGAAAGAGTTCTCCTTGCTTTCTTGTCCTGTCGTGTTTGTTTTCTCTGGAGCAGGGTCAATTTTCCAAGTTTCTTTAATGATACCACATGGGAATGACATAGCAAGTTTGCATGTTTTGGGAATTTTACTGATGCCCATTGAGTCTCCATTTGGTATGAATGAATGCCCTTCAAGGCATGTGTAAAAATTAGGAGACAAAAACAGCAGTTCAGACAAGACATTTTTGTTCTAGTGCTTCCTTTCCTTGAACCTGTTGTCTTTGTTATCAGAGTGCCTCCTGTGTTTTTTTTCGGTGCAGTAGCCCTTCACCCATCCTTTGCTTCATAGAAAAAAAAGGGTACAGTTAATAGACGACGATGTTTCAAAGCCCAGAACCTTGGCTGTTTTGGCATGGGCTTCTCAGAGCGTATTGTGATAACATTTGGGACTCCAGATTTCGGAACCACTCTGATGTATACTTGGTTTTGACTCGTGGATTTATCTATTTTAGCATACCGCATGGAATCCTTCACATTCAAATCAGTTTAAAATGTGATGAAGGTAATGGTGGTAGTGATGGTGATGATTTTTAAAGTGTTTGCAAAGCTACCCAGTCCAGGGGAGTTTGGCATGTTTCATGTTACTATTACTATTGTTGACACAGGCACTGGCCAATCAACCCCATGGTGTTCTAGAAGCAGTGATCCGCACAGCACTACTTGCTACTTGAGTGTAAAGGAAATGTAATTTTGCCTTTGGGAAAAAGACATCTGCATCTCCCGCAACAGCTGAGTAACAGCTACCCATCTATCATGCAATAAAACAATTGCCTAGAAATGGTCTCAGTCTTCAGAGTGACTGATGGTCCTCCTAGAATATAAACAGCTGTTACAGAAAGAACAATTCACAGGCTTTTTTTAAAAGAAAAAACATTTCAGTCATCCCAGAGAAGCAAATATGATTGTCACAATGACATGTAGCTAGGAATGAGACATTTGTTGTATATGTTTTTTAAAAAAATGGAAACAATTGATTTATATTTATAAATTGCAGGCAAGAATGAAAAATGGTGATCTCTTGCTTCCTGCTGAATGAGAGAGCAAGTGTGCATTTGTCTCCCTTTTAGTCTTGTTGAGCAAAAAAAAAAAAAAAGGCACAGCTGTGTTTTTAAGCCCTTCATTTTGAACCAAAGCCTTTTACCTTGCACCTCAATCAACATTTTAAGGTAAAATACTTTTTTTTTAAAAAAATGGGAAACCTAGGGATTTTGGAGGGAATGTTGTTGATGATGGAAAAAAGTGTTGTCTTTTTGTTGCAGTTTAGGAAGGAAAAAATCTCATAGCTGTTCCCCATGTTTGGTAACACACCATATGCAGATGTGTTGAGATACCCTTTTCCCATTCAGGGCAACAAGAGTTGCAGGCATTTATTATATCCATACGTTAAGGGGCTACACCCAAAGAGGGGGGTCATTATGAAGAATCTGCTGTTATAACCTCCTCCAATGCATGCCTTTCACTTGGACACCAAAAATGTTGATGATATGAAGAAGTTCCTGCAAATACCCATTGTCTCCTTGATTATTGTCCTTCTGCCTGAGATGTAAACAGAGGATTACCGGTGAAGGGAAAGAGCAAAAGTGGAAGTGGGGGCTGTTAAAATACTAATATCAAGGTAGATTAATTGAATAAAGGGGTGCCATTAAGGGTGAATGGTCCAAGAGCTCTCCAAAGACCTGCAGCTGACCTTGTTTTTCAGCTGGAGTGACTAAACATCTATTCAGCATTAACTAACTGTCCCCTCCTTCCTTGGATTTCAATAAGAGCCCTGATTCTGTGCTGAGAGCATTTTCTCTCTCTAGAGTTTGGTACTGAAAACAGGCAGTTGTTGTTGTTTTTTTGGCCCGTTTGCTGTTTGGTCTGTTCACGACTAGAAGTAAAGAAAATGTGTTTTATTCTTTCTACGATTAATATCTCAGAATGAGTTACGGAAACTGTAAGAATTACTAGGACCACTCGCTGTTCTCAATCTGGGCATTTGAGGATGCCTGCACTGAGAAGGGCGTGAAAACCATCAACTAGAAACTGGGGCTTCTTGGTAGTTGCCCCTCATTTACGGAATAAACTGCCCCCTGAAATACGTTTGGCCCCTGAACTCAAAATTTTCAAATGTCAGTTAAAAACATGGATCTATAGCAGGACTGTTCAACCTTGAACAGGCTGAGGTCTACTTTTTCAAGGCCAAAGTGCCTGAGAGCTACTACACTAAAACCTCTACATACGAATTTTATCCATTCCGTGCACTTGCTCATAAGTAAAAAAAAAAAGTGGAGCAGCAGTTTCCCATAGGAACACATTGAAAATCAATCAGTCCGTTATGGAGGGAACAGATTTCAATGCATTCCTATGGGAAGACTGACCATGTACATGCTTCCCTTGCACCTGCTCGAGCTGGTGTGGGCATCTGCAAGGGAGGTGCGTGCATGCTTGTGCAGATCACCCCTTCCAAGGGGCAACCCACGCAACATGCACATGCATCCCTTGCACATGCATCCCTTGCACACCCAAGGTGTGTGTGTGCATGCTTGCAAGCAGCACAGGCAAGTGGCAGTGGCGGATTTGCCACCGCCCACCGCCGCTTGCCTGGGCTGCTGGAAGACTTTTTTTTTAAGCTGCGCTTTGCTGGGACAGTGGTGGTCCTTGGGATGGGGGAGGGAGGGGTGGAGAACTTATCCCCTCACTTTTTTTTAATGGCTGGCGGGCTACTTCTAAACCCTTCACCTGTTATGCAGGCCTGCTGTATAGGCTAGCTTTCCCCGAATCATAATCTTGATCAGCAATAATGCCTGGAAATTTCTTTTCTCCACCTCTTGTTATGCTTACTTGGGTTTTCTGGGTTGTTTTTGGTAGTTTGATTTTATATTTGTCAATAGTTATATCTGATTATGTATTTGTATTGTTTTATGTTTTAAATAGCTTCAGCCTAGTTCTGTATTTCATTTGTTATTGTTTATACTTTGCATTATCTTATGCTGTAAACCACCCAGAGAAGACTTCAGGCTAGATGCAGTGGTATAAAAATCAAATAAATAGAAGTGGCCGTTGATGAGAAAAGGGGGGGGGCTAATCTGAGGAATTTGAAGTTATTCTGCTCTGTGCATCCCCACGCTTCTGCTGAACAGCTAGAGAAATTTCACCAGAAATTCACAGCTCTTTAACATATAGATCGGTACATCCGAGGGTCACCGTTGTGCTATCCTTGCTTATAGTAACCTAGAGTCAATTTATTTTACGCGAAAGCAATGACAAAAAAAAACTGCTTTTGCTTGAAAGTACATCCTGACTTTATTGAGTAATCCAGCCATCCGGTTTTATGCGCCCATAAAAAAGGATTTACACCGCTATAACGGACTAATTTCTTCTCTTCCTCGACTGTGTGTGTCAGCAAGTAAGTATTAATTAATTCATCTCCAGGCAATCAACATAATATGAGCAAATCCGCTAACAGTTTCTTGGCTTCTTCTGAAGGTCCCACCAGGGGGGCTGGATGAAAGGGGAGAGCCTACAGACACTGTGTGGAATAATTCTTTGGTTTTCCTTCTGCAAAGGGAGGGAGAAACCAAAGTGTCCACCAGAGGGGGGGCAGGGGGATGGGGAGTAGAACTGAAGGCCTTAGCTGGCAATTGAGGTTCAAATGTATCTCCCACCGGAAACGGGTTCAAAAAGATTTGCTAATTAAGAGCAAAATAAATAATCATTAACCCCGAGTGCTTTTGAGTCCATGCAGAAAAGATCAGTGCTAGCAGACATTTTGGGGAGGATGGAGAGGAAGGAGCCTCGCTGCCTCTACATCAAGGCGCTCGCTTTTAACCCCTTAGGAATTGCTGGTATGATTTTTGGCTGACCAAGGTCTTTTCTGAAAAGGTCAAGTCAGAAGGGCACTTTGGTTTACTTTTAAAAAGACCACCGGAGCTGTGTTCCCTGTGTCATTTTCAAAGCCCCAGAAGCTTGCACACTTTACTGAGTTTTTCATTTTTGCTCCTCTCTTCAAAATTTCTGTTTTTTTGTTCCCCTCAGCCATTTCTGAAAAAAACCCCTGGTGTAAATTAAAGGGATGGGAAAAGCTGGTTCTCCAGATTCTGTGGTGAAAATTAATGTTTAAGGGGGGCAGCCTCCAGGTTACAACTAGTGAGGAGAAATAAATCCATTGTAGCCAAGATATTTTGGCTGTCTTATCCGGTGTTTGATTTGTGAGAGAGTAAATGAAAATGTGCACATTTCTTCGGCATTCCTATAATGAAAAAGAAGCCGTCGGCATCATACCCTCCTTAATCTTTTTGTCTTTGAATTATATGCAAGCAAAAATGCTCACGTGTGTGGATATATCGAAGTTGTGCACAAATGCACTTTGGTTAAGGAGAAAGAAAATGTGTAAGAAGGGTGGAAATTGAAAAAATGCATTGTGGAGACATATAGAGGGAAAAGTACACACCAGCATACGTGGCATTTCTGTGTGGGGAGAATAATTTTAACGCAGGCAAAAATGTTGGTGGGTCCAAGAAGTTGTAGTGAAATTGAAGCGGGCAGATTTCCACCTTCCTTGTTGCAATATGACAGCTCTAAATTGCTCCTAGGATGTTGCCTGTATTGTGATCCTACTCCAACCCTCTTCTTTCTATCACTTCCTTTACAGTAGTGTATTGCAGCTCGACTCCTTTTCATAAAACGCCGAGATCATTTTTGAAGTCTAAAAGGGAATTATTTACATAGAGGAGACATTTTACATCTGCTGGCTGATGATACTGTGTTCCTTTAAAAAGAACGTGATGAAAGGCTCCCGAGCACATTTGTCACATCTGAAGTCAGACCATTCTATCACACACCGAATATATTAAATTTAATCCCAGTGAAAGCTTTGAATCTTGTGTTGGGGCATGAGGTAGCTGTTTCAAAGGCCACCTTTCCTGCTTTGTTTATGTTATAATAAGGCTGTATCTGAAAAGGAGGGACACCAGAAGCAAAAGCTGGTGTTTGAACTAGAATCATGGATCAAACTAGTAGGTGTAATAGGGAGGAAGTAGTGCAAAAATGGATACCCAGTGGGATGTCATGGATCAAGTGACAAACTGGGACTCCCAAGGCCTGGGTTCAAATACCCGCTCAGATCTGGAGGCTCACTGGGGTGTGTGGAACTGGTAAAACCACTCCTTAAGCTACTCACATTGAAAGCCCTCTTAGGGTTACCATAAATTGGTTCAATATTATTTATTTATTTATTTATTTATTTATTTATTTATTTAGGAGCTTATATACCGCCCGTCTTCCAGAAGAAACTCCGGGCGGTTTACAACAGAAGAAAACAGACAATAAGCAAAATTATAAACAGCATCACAATAAAATCGGTAAAAACAGTATAAACAAAAAATCAATAGTAAGAAGGCAAGGTGGCGGGACAACAAGGAAAAAAAAAAAAGCTTAACAGTCACCAAACACCTCCCGGAAAAGCAGGGTCTTTAAAGCTTTTTTGAAGGCTGGCAGGGACTGTGCAAGGCGCAACTCACTCGGGAGATGGTTCCATAAAGTGGGTCCAGCCACAGAGAAGGCTCGGCCACGGGTGACCGTTAACAATATATAACAAATAACTAGAGATTGACACGACTTAGCGGTATTCCCGTTTCGGTTTCCGTTACTCGTTTCCGTTACTCTACGGAAACGGTAACGGGAATTACTCCGCCAGACTTCGAGCTCGAACCGACGAACAAACAATTTTGGTCTGATTTGTCGTGCTCGGTACTTGCATCGCGCAATCGCGCGATGCCACGCGGCACAGAAAAAAAGTTTTTAAAAGTTAAAAAAAACCCGGTTCCCGGCCGAAAAGCAGGCGGAAAAATGCCTGCCGTGCCTCAGGGCACCTACCAGAGGGGTTGTTTCTGGAGGTCCCCGGCCTCCCCCCCCATCCCCCGTCCTTGTGGGCTGCTCTGTGGGACTCGCCGCAGGCTCGCAGCCAGCCAGCAAAAAACCCAGTCTCGCCGGCCGCCGGCCGCCGCAATTAAAGCGCAAGCAAGCGGCACGGACGGCACAGGAAAAAACTTTTAAACTCTCCCCCCACCCATTCCCGGGCCAAAAAAGCAGGCGGAAAAATGCCTGCTTGACTAAGGGCGCAGGGCACCTACCGGAGGGGTGGTTTCTGGAGGGGGGGTCCCGCCTCCCCCCCCGTCCTGGGCAGCCGGACTCGCGAGTCGCCATCGCCATGCCATGCGGTGCGGGCGGGGGATCCAAAATGGGGCGGCGAACGCAATATTGTTTTTGAAATCGTGGTCCAAAAACACACAAGCACAACAGAAACACGCGAAAATTTATAAACTGCCAGATTTTTCACATTAGCAGTGGGTTTTTTCTTGCAACAAAATGTCTCTCCTCTCCTCCTCTGTCCTCCATTGATTTTATTTTATTTTATTTTATTTACACCTGCGCAATGATGGGCTGGCCGAGTGGCCAGCCATGTGGGAGTGGACGACCATGCAAATTTTTGGAGCCATCCCACCAATCGCATGGCCACTTGGCCATGGAGACTTCTGGGATGTGCCAAAAAGCCCCCTAAAACCTGCCCTAGCCCCCCTAACCCTAACCCTAACCCTTGACTCCGTACCCATACATCACAGACTGTCTTCTTAGTGGGTCAGAGAGGCACCCAGAGGTGCAACCCACTAGCCCACCGTAACCTTACCCGTCACTAGCCTAACCCTAGCCCTTGCACTAAGCCACCTTAAAGCCAGATCTACTTGCTTGCATTGCACTACACGCAGCAAGTACAATTCCCTTCTGTGTGAGACATGGTGGTGCGAGAGCCTTAGTTAGGCATCTCACTATGGCTCTGGGTTCAGTGCCATCTTCACAGTCACTGTCTGCACATTCTGTTATGCAATATCCATATGGCTATTGCATAGCATTTTGCAGCAGCAGGAGGTGAGGAGCGGAGACCCCCAGAGAGGAGCCTAGAGGAGCCCGCTCCCCCCCCAAAAAAAACCAGTACTAACGAAAACGAAAAAACGAACCGACTAATTTTTGCGAATTTTTGCGAAAAACGGAGACAGCCCGAAACGGGACTGGCCCGACTAACGACAACTCGAAATTTTTTTTTTCAAGTCGTGCCCATCTCTACAAATAACAGTAGAAGAATATTATTGATTTACCAATTTCCTGTCGGTTCCTAGGATATCTTCAGGGTAGGGTTAATTGGGAGAAGGAACTTCTCATTTTTGTCTGTCTTTTAACAACATCCAAACTAATTATAGTTTTGATGTTACAAATATTTAAAGGTATATTTAAAGCTTGGAAAAGTTTGCTGCGAGACAAGCTCTCCTCTGTACCCAGATGTTGCATAGAACAGGAGCTCCTGCATGCGTAGAACAGAAGATTCTCTTTTGCAGACTGCTTACAGTTTCTTGAATCAATTACTGTTGATATTATGATTAAGGCAGCAGGTTTTTTTTAACTAGGTAGCATTAATAATTACAGATTAAACTCACTAACGAACGATAATGCAAATTAAACCTTTCAAAACTGTTCTTCTAAGCTCTGGTTAATTGCTGCATTGGGATTTCTACTGAGATCATAGCTGTCAAGTGAGCGCTTGTACCATCTCCCTGGTTCTGAATGCTCTCCTCCTGCTCTCTCTCTCTCTCTCTCTCTCTCTCTCTCTCTCTCTCTCTCTCTCTCTCTCTCTCTCTCTCTCTCTGTCTGTGTGTGTTGTGTGTGTGTGTGTGTGTGTGTGTGTGTGTGTGTGTGTGTGCGTGCGTGCGTGCGTGCGTGCGTGTAAAAAAGTGTGTGAGACAGAAAGAAATCCCCTGTCCCTCCTTTTTTGTTTGGAGAAAAATTTGAATTATAGCTCCTAGAACCCTTCAGGAGTAGTGATTCACCTTTAAAATAATCACAGTGGCTCATTCCACTACCACATACCATCACCACTTCTGGTTTCATTTTTTCTTCATTTTCTTTCTTTCAGCATTTCGTTTCTTTATTTTTTGCTGTTCTGGCAGTTTTTGGCCCCTACATACAACATGAAGAGATCGGAAGGAGCGTTTAAGGAAGTATTTCCTGGAGCCCTTACGAGACTTCGCAGACTAATAGCTTTTGTGTCTGCTTTAGACAGAGATATTTGTGGCTGTTTTTCTCAGTATCATAATCCATGGGCCTCAGTTTACATCAGGCAGAAGTAGTGTTTTTCCTCTGACAGTTGCTTACAGCAGGGGTCGGGAATCTGCTGTACTTCAGAAGTTGTTGGACGCCTACTCCCATCATCCCTTACCACTGGCCTAAAGGATCCACATCCACCACTGTCTTAGAGGAAGAAACCATTTCTCACATACTTTTAGACAAACAAGACTTTGAGCAGCACTTGTTTAATCATTAGGGGTAGAGGAAGGTGTAATCCGCAGCCATTTCAGGGCACGGGGTGGCCCATGATGAGATCTGGGGGAGAAAATTTGATTCCAAATCCCACTGAGGTCTCTCACACGTGTTGTAAATTATCTGCTGGACAGTGAACTGAACATTATGTCTGGTATATTTTCTTATATGGACTTGAAAGAACTTCCAGCGTGGATCAAAGCAAAACTGAAAGATTTGTGCCTCCAACCAGCAGACTTTGAGGGCTGATAGCTTAAAAGTCTGCCCTTCAGTCCATTTGTATCCTGTCCTATATATGTGGTACTGAATTACAGTTGCTGTTGCTTCCTTTTAAAAAATACCTTCATGGCGGGCAGGCACAATACGATGCCCTCTATGCTGGGAATATATGTAGGTATTGAATTTGATATAGTACAGCTGGAATTTTCCAAAGATTATTTTAAATACGGCTATAACTACATTCACAGATTTCTGTGATGAAATTGATGGAAAGAATTTCTAATTTTAAAGAAAAAATCATGTGGGGAAATGGGGAAAAGCAAAACCAATAGGTTAGCTCACCTCAAGTGTTGGATGGATTATGGGCCATTTCGGCCCCCTAATCTTATATGTAAAATGGTGTTATTTTTTGCTGGCCAAGTAAACACTCTTTTAAAAATTAACCATCATTTGGACATTTTCACTGTGTTCTGCTGTTCTGGAAAGCAAATTGCTTTCTGCAAGTGAACCTCATGAAGAAGGGTTTGAATTATGGAAATTCAAATTTTTTTGCACCGGAGTTGTTGTTTTTGCTTTGGCAAAACACTCCAGCTGATTAATGTTGTTCTCTACAGTATTTCATTTCCCCCATTTCTGATTTCCTATTTGCAGCAAAATAGAATTATCTGCTTGAGGGGACTGTTGTGCATTATGAAAAACCTGTCAAGTACAGGTGAAGAACATCCAGATGGCACTTCAGAGCTAGAGCCAAAGACCTCAGAATCTTGACTGTGGAGGTCACTCCAATTCACATGTCCTTCCTCCAGGCCACTGCTTGGAAGGCAGCAGTGTGGCTGGGCTCCTACAGTGTTCCACTGAGAGAGACAGAAATGCAGACTAAGTGGCTGGCAAGCAGACAGATTCTAGAAGGACAACTGGGCAATGTGACCCCTTAGCCTTCTAAAACACAGAACAAAATCAGCACAGAACTTCCATTATGGGATGGTACAGTCTAGCACAGTGGTTCTCAACCTGTGGGTCCCCAGATGTTCCTGGACTGCAACTCCCAGAAATCCCTTCCAGCACAGTGAGTGGTGGAAGCTTCTGGGAATTGCAGTCCAGGAACATCTGGGGACCCACAGGTTGAGAACCACTGGTCTAGCAGAACCAGCAGGAGACAAGTTCCAGTGCCTACTGCAGATCCCTGTACATTTGTAAAACCAGATCACAAAGGCAGGCTAACTCTTAGGAATCTTGTTTCATGGCTGCAAGAGCCAATAGAGTAGTGAAACCAGGTGAGTGTCCAAATCTGAGAGTTTATGTGTACTGTAGTGGAGATTTAATATTATCTGCCCTGCTCAGGTTTCTCTGTTCCTAGTGAACTTATTAGCTAGGAGATAAATGGATTTTCCCAGAAACAACATGTTTTGCTGGCTGCCCCTGTTGTATTGCAAAATAGTTCAAGTTGCTTTGGTTTTCAGTGGGCAGTGATCCAAAATACCTGCTCCTTGCTTGTTGGTCCAGTCTGATCCATGTGCCTGCACATTTGGACTTTTCATAAGGGGCATGTCTGGGGACTACTAATGCACCTGCACTATCAAATTTGCTACTACTGTACATCACTAGTAGAGGCAGAGGGGAAGAAGATCCCATAGTTCCTTGGACTTGCTGTTCTTTGGAGTTGCATGTGTGCCTCCCTGCCTTCTGATCTCTTTGGATAACAAGAGCGAATGAGTTGCAGGCCAGGAGAAATTCCTTTTCACTGCTCTATTCAGAAAAGACACCTTCTCTCCTTGAGAAGAGAATGAATGCATGTGTGTCTGGGTGTTAAAATGTCTAAGTTACCTTTCCTGCTAACAGTTTCCATGGCAGTACGCAGTAAAAAAAGGTACAATATAATGAAAACAGAATAACATCATCATTCTTAAAATGAAGAACAAATTAAACCCACAGACAGAGGCAATAAAACCAATCTGAAATGTGTGAAGAAATAATTCCCAAGGGTTTCGTGGCGTCATGAGTATTAATAAGTTTTATTGGGGAATACGTTCCTGTGGACATTAGCCCACTTCATCACATACATTGTCTAATGTCTGAAGAAACGGGCTGCTGTCCACAAATGCTTCTGCCCAATAAAACTTGTTAACGATTAAGGGACTGCCAGATTGTATGTTGTTGTTTTCTGAGTAAATTAATGTGTTTTTATAAGCTTCTAAAAATATAGTAGGACCCCTATACCCACTGATTCATTATCCACTGATTCAGTTATCCACGGTAGGCAGTGGAAAAATAAATAAATAATTCAGCAGCCGCAAAGCAAGCTACTGTGACAAAGAGCAGCTGTAAAGCAAGCTACTGTCATAAAACAGCACCCATAAAGCAAGCTACCGTCACAAACAGCAGCTGTAAAGCAAGCTACTGTTGCAAAACAGCAGCTGTAAAGCAAGTGACTATCACAAAGCAGCAGTTGGGGGGAACATTTTGGCGTTCTCTATTATCCACGGTTTTCATTATCCACGGGAAGGCTTGGAACCAATCCCCAGCGGATACTGGGGTCCTGCTGTACTGCAATAGTAGCACCAAGCTTTCTTAGATCGGGCATTGTATGTGTATGAACTGGATATGGAAATGAATGTTTGTGTCTGAGTGTGATGTTTAAATGAACATATGTGTTTGTGTGGCTGTTTGTGTTACTTGAGTGGATGCAAGAGATGAGTATGTGAATATACTGCACATATATGTGTCACTAATTCTGGGTGTGTATGAAAAAGTTGGGAAAGGGGCATAAAGCAGCTATGTATGTATGTGCAGATATATATGTCTTGATTTTCCCCGGTACCCAGTAACTGGGCCCCAAGCATTTTTTACCATGAGATTTTTCACCCTATTCTAAAGAATTAGTTATTCTTTGAGGGAAAACAAACACAAGGGCCGGTACCCTACTGCAGAAATATAACGCAAAAAGTGTAAGTATCTGCCCCTACCCGAGCCGGCTCACCATTGTATGACTGTTTTTGTATTAGCTGTCTGATTGTCATGTAAGAGGAATCCTGCCAGAGAAGGGATAATTCTTACACAGTTGTCCTTCTGCGCCACATTTCTGCAATGGGAGTCTGGCGGATTTCTAATTTCAATGAAAACCAACTACCGTACTTCAGTGAAAAATGTAATTTTTATGCTGCTTTAGCAGAATTTTGATAAATGTTGGTGTATCTTCCCCTTGTGTGATTTTTGCTTTCACTTTCATTCTACTGCCATTCCTTTTAAAAAAAACCAGTGTGTTTCTTTAAAGACTTGTCATCTCCATTTTTAACATTTTACACTGACAGGATTGAAGTCCACTGAAGCTCAACTCAGTTGCTTCACTTTAAATTTATAATCATAAAGCCATTGCAGGATTTGACCCAAAGAACCTTATTAAATTTATTGTGTGGTTTTTTTTTACATAAGATCCAAGATCATTAAATTATTTTTTTAAGCCAGTGGTGAAAGCAAGATGACCATGTTTGAACAAAATGTCATATGATTTTAATTCTTCCAAAAGCCTGTTCTTGCCTCATAGAAATCAATATATTGTCTAAATCCCTTTAAGCATAATAAAAATTGGCACAACAATAATGTCCATTATTACTTATATTATTATGAAATTGGCAGTAGATCTTTGAATCCAAGAGATAGCCAGGCACTGGGAATAGTAAATAAATGCAAATGAGGTGGCCAAGTTTGCAGATAACACAAAAAACTTTTCCGTGTAGTAAAAACCAGAGAAGATTGTGAAGAGCTCCAGAAGGATCTCTCCAAACTGGGGGAATGGGCTGTTAAATGTAGACATTATATTCCTAGTGATTATTATCGGATGGTAGTCATTGCTTTTGGCATCTGGTGGAGACTTATAATTCTATTATGTGGAAGCAAAAGCCAAACAACAAACTAAGCAGTCAAAACCTATACATGTTAGAAAATGGTTCTTCCTCGAGGTGTCTTGTGAATGCACACATATGGGAGTGTTCTGCCCTTGCACGTGGTCACCGGAAGTTCCAAGCTCCCATTCCCGCCATTTTATGGCCTCTGTGGGACTTATGTGTGGCCTGAGTGATGATAAAATCCCTTTGTTGGACGGCCACAACCATTGCTTAAACTGCCTTGGAGAATCTTACCACCCAGCCCAGTGCCTTGAGTGCAAGCGACTTACGAAGCCCGCACTCAAACAGCGACTCGGTAGACTTTGGGCTTTCCTGTGGGAAAAATCTCTGCGCCCTATGGAGTCGCAGGACTAGTCTGAGCTTTTTGCTCCCTCTACCTCACAAAGATCTACATCCTCCAAGGCGTCTAAATCGGCTTCTGAAACACCAGCTATTCCCACTAAGAAAAAGAAAAAGACTTCTTTTTCTATGCTCAAGGCTGATCTTAGGGCCCCAACAACCTCTTTGAGCCCCAATTCTCACAATGCGTCTGCTGATCCTTCGATGTTGAGACAGGCTTCTTCAACATCCAACAACTCTCGGCACCAAGATGCCAATGCCTCTCCATCTTGACACCTGCAGGCGCTCTCTCCCGCATCTGGCCGCTCATGCAGCTGGGGAGACACTCATCATGAACAGGCCACTGTGTTGGCAGGACCTTTAATGAGCCCCGGTTTATCACCAGGCTCTCCAAATTTCAGCCCTCCAGATGTTTTGGACCACAACTGCCACAGTCCTTTGCCACTGGAAATACAGGCTTGGAATTCTGAGAGTTGTGGTTGAAAACATCAGGAGGGCTGAAGTTTGGACATGCCTGCATTAAGCCTTTCAATCCAACACCGAGGACCACTCTCTGAGATCACAACCGGCCTCTAAATCAAATACAGAAGCTCCCTAGACCTCCAACTCCTGAATTATCTCTCAGTGTCAATGTTGAGCATGAATAGCCGCATCTGAGTCACCCAGGGCCAACACAATGTCAATGCTCCAATTCCAACATCACAGTGCCCTTTGAGACCTCAATACCGGGAATCTCTACATTGGTCTTACTATGTATGTGACTCCTCACCATTTGAGTCACCTACAGCGGATGAATCCTTGGACAATATTCTAATTCGCTCATATTTATATCAAGGCAATTCTTCTCAACCTGTGTCCTGCCAACAGCCTTACCACTGGCGTCGTCCCTTATGCCCCACAACAACCACAGCAACAAAATCGATATAAGCAACAGTATTATCCTACTTCTTACCACCGTCCCACCACAGCATCCAAGCTTCGCCAGAATCAGAGCACACATAGTTTCGACAGGAAACAGGAACAGTCTTCCTGACAGCCACATACCACCTCATCCAGAAGTCAGACTGCAATCCTTTCTCCCTGAAATGGACCTGGATCACATCAGACACGTGGGTGCTCTCTATGATAGCACACAGTCATGCCATCAAATTCGAAACGTCTCCACCCTTGGGCACAGTTGTTTACAGCTCACCCACTGCAGCCCTACAAGATGAGGTGTTGAGTCTCCTCGAAACACAAGCTATGAGATTGTATCACCCACCAATACTTATGGCTTTTACTCGCAGTACTTTAAGGTCCCGAAAAAGGACAGTGAACTCAGACCTATATTAGATCTCAGAAACCTAAACGCCTTTATTTGACCGAGACGTTTCAGAATGATCACACTAGAGAACGTCCTTCCTCTTCTCCATCAGGGAGATTGGTTTGCAGTGATCGATTTGCAAGATGCATATTTCCACATTTCAATTCGACAAGAGGACCACAGATTTCTCAGATTTTGAATAGGAAACATGACCTACCAGTTCAAGGCTCTTCCTTCAGCTTTTCAACAGCACCATGGGTCTTCACAAAGTGGCTTGCTTTGTGGCAGCTTTCCTACGTCTTTGCAGCGTCAACATATTCCTCTATCTCGACGACTGGCTGCTGGTGGCACCTGCAAAGCTAAAAGCATTACAAAGAAGAACGAAGGGTTACTTACCCGTAACTATGGTTCTTTGAGGGGTGTCTGTGAATTCACACTACCCACTCGTCCTTCTCCCACTATCTGTCACGTGTTTATGTTTTTCAGCGGTGGACTTTTGGTGATCTGAGGATAAGCATGGGAGATCTGGAACATGCTCTGTGGGAGGAGGAGATCCTATGTGACTAGAGGGCTTGGAACTTGGTAGTGGAGTGGCTATAAAATCTTGTAAATAAGTAAATAAAAATAAACTTCTGGTGACTATGCGCAAGCACAGAACACTCCCGTATGCGTGAATTCACAGACGCCCCTCAAAGAACCATAGTTATGGTTAAGTAACTCTTCTTTTTGTGAAACTGGAACAGTACTTCCTTTTCTGCCTGTAGTGCCTCCACTTAGAGAATGTGGCACACACACTGATAGCTTTACATATCAATGCAAGTGAGGAATAATGTTGTTCCATATTGGTTTGGAACAATTTACCAAACGTCACCATTTTTTCCATCTTACTGAAGTCAGGAACTTGAGGTTTTAAACTACTGGATTTCCCTCATGTCTTTATGGGGCTATGTGCATATATACCAGATCATTTCCTGCTTGCATTGGAGCACAAAAGCATTGCTCTATGCCCATACATACTGATCAGTGCTCAGATGCAAAAATTAGAGGCCACAATCCTAATCTCTTCATTCACTAACATATATTTAGGCACTTTTACTGTCTGTGGGCTTAGTACATGTCAGTAATATTCCTATTTTGACATAGGGTTTAGCATGCTTGAAATAAATTTAAAAATATTCACCTATATGATGTACAGCTAAGAGTCAACACACGATGACATAAAACTCTAAATATTTGTTCCTACACATGAGTCTTTAAACATACATCTCATTAAACTCAATAAGAGTTACTCTTCGGAATCCTAAGTAGAGCACTGCAGGAGAAAATATCAAATTAAAACAGCAGCTCAGGAAACCAAAAAAATACAAGGTAACTGCTGACAGTAGATCTGACCAACACAGCAATAAACAGTAAAGCAAAACAACAGCAAAAATTATTTATTTATTTATTTATTTATTTAGAACACTTGTATCCCGCCCATCTTCCAGATTGGAACTCTGGGCGGCTAACAATAAAACAAAACAATAAAAGACCAATCCACAGATTGCAGTAAAAAGGAGGGGAGGCAAACCCTTCAGCGGGGATAATGCAAGCGGCAAAGAAGGGGGGGGAAAGTTAAATAAAAACTTAAGTAGAAAGGTCGCCAAACGCCTCCTTAAAAAGGTGAGTTTTCAAAGCCTTTTTAAAGGCGGGCAGGGACTCTGCAAGGCGCAGCTCACTGGGGAGATAATTCCACAGTGTGGGGCCCACTACAGAGAAGGCGCGGTCACGCATATGCGATTTCCACGTCTCTCTGGGTGTGGCGACCCTCAGTGAGCGTGCCTGCAAGTGCAGTTCAATACTGTAACATACCTTCTGGGAAGTGAATCTTATTAAGTTCAGGGGGATATATTTCAAGATGAATATAAACGTACAGGCTTAGCATAAAACAGGACGTTGTCATGATCTTAGTCTTCATGTAATGTGTTCCCGTACATAAGATGAATGACAAAATGTAAATAAAACTTTAATTGAAATTAAAATTGTGCCATCCCTCTAGGAAAAATGTAAAATGTCTTCTTACCATCACAATTTATTTTAAAATGAAATGGAGGTGAGTAGGGGAAAGATATCCAAATTGGAGTATTTTTTTAATCACTCTGTGTATAAAAAGCTGTAATGTGATAATTGAAGTGGATGTCGCACCTCCTCTGCTGGCAAATGGAGCTAATAAAAGTGGCAATCCTAAGAGACTTCAATCTACAAATCAAATTCGGTTCTTCTGCGTTCATAAACTCCTTGGCATTTAATCAGTGACCAAGTGTTGTTTATTGGTTTAGCTCCTATCACAGATGCCCTCAAGACCATTTCTTAAATAAGCTCAGAAGGAATAGTAGTGACGGGCATTGAAATAACTTGCAAAGGCCTTTGGTTACAGGAGGATGTGGGGGGGCACAGTTCCTCTGAGTGATAAGATATCAAGTGTTTGAAGAGGGTTAAGTCTTTTCAAGAACTGGATCTTCAATTTGCAATGTTAAGTTGCACATTACAAGTACTGTACTGTATATGGCAGATCTGGTGGAGGCTCTGTGGACTGAATCTGTATAAGGCCACCCAGCCAGGGGTAGAGATTCTACAAGCACCTCTCCCCTAATCTGGCCTTGAAAATAAAAATATGAATGCATAAATGTTAGTCCCAGCTAAAATAAACACATAGGGATGAAAGGAACATCTTAGTCAACAGTAGGACCACATTATCTTCAGATGTTCCAAGCCCCTCCCCACTCACGAACGGTGGAAAACTGCAGATATAGAAACCTTGAATGTAGCATAGTGTTTTATTCCCTCTAGTGGCCAGTTCTGCTAATAAATACATCTTGGAAACACATATTTCAGGGTGGGAGGCATTTAATACTTTCAGGCAGCAGAAAATCAAAAGTGTATACAGTATAGTGATCCCACAAGATAGGTGGTCCTACTGTTCTGCTAAAATCCCATGGTTTTCAGTGAGATTCATCCAGTTGAGATTAAAATTAAGATTTTGTGCAGATTAAATAAAGATTTCCTGCTTTTCATGATATTTCACATGGGCTGCCTGAGGTTGCGCTGCCCCAGTAGTAGGACTCACACTATCTCCTGACCTTGTTAAAATGACAGACATACATGACCAAGATCCAAAGAGCTGCCCAGAGATTTGCACCAGCAGAGCAGAATTTATATAGTCCCCCCCCCCCCGGTATATCACAACATTTCCTCCAAAGGTTTGCGGTTTCAAAAATGTATCTCTTCTTCTCAACACATATGCCTAGCAAACTTGTTCATTCATGTACATACTGGTAATTTAATCATACTTTGAGTCTCGGCCTCAATATTGTTCAGGAAGTAATCTAAATGTGAGACTCGCCAATAACATTGGTTATTTATCTTGATGTGCCTTTCTGGGACAGCTGAAAATGTGGCTTCAGATCACTAAGGCCTGGCTGGCTGGCTGGACAAAAAGAGACAATTCCCCCTCTAAAAAATATTGGGCGTCCCTGCACTTAGCTTTATGCCATATTGTTGCTGGTTTTTAATTTGATTTCATCCGTGCCAGGGTCTGACACAGACTGCAGGCAAATGGCCAATGTAGTTGCGCCCACCCACTTCTGTTGACTCATGAGCAAAGGCACTTTCCACTCAGGCTGCATCCACTTTGAGCCAGTCTATTTTATGAATCAGTATATAAGTGACAGCACACTTGTGAGTCATAAGTCTCTTTCTTCTTCTTAGTGGCATCTGTGAATACACACACTTGATTCTTCTTTGCACCTGTACAGTGATATCTGCTCATTTCAAAGCTCTTGCAAGATATAGGACCTCCTCCTCCTCCTCCTCACCGCTCATGCTCTCCATTTCCCGTGCTCACAGCCTCAGTCCCTTTTTGCTGCTGCTGAGATCGGTCACCTTTCTCCATAGCTCCTGCAAATTGGAACATTGTTACAGCTTTTATAGCTTTCCTTTAATTTTTCTTCAAGGTTTTTTTCATCTTCCGTTACCTCTTCCTCTTCCGGACGTCATTTATTAGTATGTGTAAGTTTTGTTTCGAGTTTTTCTTTCCCTTTACCCCCCTCTCTCACCTGCGCCATTGTATGGCCTCCTCAGGACTGTTTAAGAGGTGTGCTTCTTGTACCAAGAAGATCCCACTCTCCGATGGGCATAACCAATGCCTTTACTGCCTCAGAGAACCTCATCAGCCTTCTCAATGTGCTGAATGTAAAAAATAACAAAACCAACACTTAAACAACATCTTGGAAGGCTTTGAGCACACCTCTGGGATAAATCCTTGAAGTCCATGAAACCTCAAAATCGTTCCGAGCACTCGGCCCCGTCCACCTCTTCACCACCGAAAAAGCAGCCCAAAGGCTAAATCTTCACAGGGCTCGAATTCAGCTTCGAAACCACCTCCACACCCTTGCTGGAGAAAAAGAAAAAGAAGCCGCCTTCCTCAACTCCTATATCGGACTAAAGATCAGGGCACGCGCCCTCAAGCCCAACTCTTCCGTCCTCCAGAGCCTCTGTCCAGGCATTGACAGAATCTCGACACCATGAGGACGATGCCATACTGCTGCGACAAATGCAGGCACTGTCTGTGACATCCAGCTATTCATGTTGCTGGAGAGAAAATCCAAACCCCCAAACAACAATGATTGAAGTGCTTCTTGCAAGCCCTGGCTTGTCACCGGGCTCACCTCAGAGTCATGTCCTTCAGCCCGAAGTTGTGAAATAGCTAATACAGTGGCTCGCAACATCTAGGCCTGACCATGCTAAGCAAGCATCTGACATTGATATGCTGCTCGAACTCGAGTCCTTGTACGACTCCCCACCATGCGGCCCTAACCAAACGTGTTCGACTCCGAGACGAACCAGCTGTGATTAACTCCTTCAGGCATCAACACACCAGTCTCGACATCCACCTGTGACTCTGTGATCCTACTATGTTTGCAAGCCCCTGCCCTCGCAGTCACCTCCTCTACACTGAGGATATTCTGAGGAGGCCCACAGACACTGTGGTACCAAACGTACCTGTCTACACCGAAGGTACATCGAGGTCCTTTCATGTTTATCTGATGATGAGTCCAACATTGATACCAGGACTCGACACCGACATAAGGCTTCGTCACCTCCTGCATCTCTACCCCCTGAGAAGCGTCATAGAGATCAAGCACCTCTAGCCACCTTGGCATCGCACAATACCCGCCTGCCAGGTAAGGTGCCTACATGTTGCACCTCAAGAGCTAGAGAACTTCTAAGTGTTTCTCCTGCCCATCCTTCCAATCCACATTCCTCTCAGCCTAGGGATCATCATACCACAGCAACTACTCAACCTCCACCTGACTCTCCTGCATCAATGGAGCAGTCCATAACTCTCGAGGACTCTAACACTTATGATGACTCTCAATATTCACCTCCTTCTTCGCTACCTAATTTACCCACACCAGACTGATGTCACAGACAACCAGCCACCATCTCCTGCTGAGGACCTTTATTTATACTCACAGATGATTCACAAAATTGCAAAAATGATGGACATTCAGGTGCAACAGCCAGGTATGGATGAATCGTGCAAGTTTTTTGGCCACCTGAGCAAAAGCCAGGCTCCACCTTTATGCTTGGGCTTCATACCCTTTCTAATGAAGCGTGTTAAAGGTGCAATGAATAAGCCATCACCAATGCCCTTGATGCCCAGATGAATTGACAACCTGTATAGGACACATGGGGATGATACCACCTTTCTCAAACATCCTTTGCCAAACTCCCTTATTGTGGTTGCCACCCAGAATAGGGTGAAAAGTCATTCCAGTGCCACCCCTAGCAACAAAGAGAGTGGAAAACTGGACCTCATTGTTAGGCACCATTACTCTTTAGCCTCTTTCTCACTAAGAATTTCTAACTACTTATGTGTGATGGAAGGATAAACACGACACCTCCTCCAGAAATTCCTCCCATTCTTTGATTCCCTCCTGGATGACCAGAAGACTAAGGAACTAGCATATCATTTGGAAATTATGTCTGTTGTCGATTATGATCCAATAGATGCATGCCATGTAGCAGATGCAACCTCTGAGCAACTCACTATGGCCGTTTATCTTAGAAGACATGCATAGCTGCCTACAGTCAGTATAACTGACAATGCTAGAAATAGAAACAGAGTAGAAGATTCCCCCTTTGCTGGAGAGGGCCTGTTTGCCTCTACCACGGATGAGGCATTAGACTACATCATGAAAATGCAGAAAACTGCACACTCCTACACTTATCAAGGAAGTTTGACCCAATCTTCCTTCCATGACCAACCTCAACAGTGGCATTGATCATATCCATCCCAACACCAACAGTTACAGGCAACAGTACACTGCACCGAACTTATCAGCATCAATCCATTCAAGCCAGGGTTTGTGTCAAGCCCCGCACACAGAGCACACACACAAACAGGGTTCAGTTCTTTGCCAAGATCTTTAGTGGAAAGCTGGGCAAGTTCAAGTCCTTTGCCAACAATCAAGTGCCAGATAAATAACAGAATCCAACTCCCAGCAATTAACAGTCCAAGTCAAAACCAGAATATCTCACGGAAACCAGATGCCAAACCCAAGGGAACAGCTTAAGCCGTTGTCCAGGAAGCCAGTCCGAAATCAGGAAACAGAGCCAAGGTCACAGACAGGAACGTGGTTGCAAGTTCAAATGACGCGTTGCTCCCACAGAGAGCTCAAGGTGAGCTTACCAGCTTTATCCCAAAACAGGGAACACACCCTTACTTCTGGAAAGGTACTCAGGGCTTCCCAACCTGATTCCCCGTCTAGCATCAAAGACCCTTTCCCTAGCTCTCCTGGTAGCACGTCTTTGCAGAATCCTGCTCATAGCCCTTCTAGGGGGAGAAGATATGTTTTCAGCTGAGTCATCAGACCCAGCTGCCTGCTGACTTGAGCTGCAAGGCTCCTCCAGCAGCTCTTCACCATTTAACCCCTCAGAGACAGGTTCTGTGACAGGCAGGGTCCTGGCAGTTTGTCAAACTCACCCAACTTGGTGCTTTGATCGCAAGCAAAGTCAGTTACCCTGATTACGTCCCACCACCTCCTCTATAGAACCCTTTCTACACCAGTGGGAGCTCATAACATTGGATTCTTGGGTGCTGACCATCATCACATCTGGCCAATTAATAGAGTTCAAGTCTCTACCACTGTTGGGCTAAGGAATAACGACTCCCTGATCCTTTTCCCTTCAAGACAAGGTCGTCACTTTATTGTCAAAACATGTTATAGAGCCTGTCATTCAAGACGACACTCTCGGCTTCTATTCACGTTATTTTACCGTTCCAAAAAAGGATGGAGGACTCCGGCCCATTTTAGACCTCCGAGACCTGAACTCTTTCTTTCACTGAAAGTGGTTTCAGTTTACTGCTCAAGAGAACATTCTCCCATTACTGAAGAAGGGTAATTACTGGCCTTCAAGACACCTATTTTCACATATCGATCAGGCAAGACAACCAAAAATACCTGAGATTCAAGATAGCAGACACCAATTCAAAGCTCTACCATTTGGCCTCATCACAGCGCCCCGTGTCTTCACCAAATGCCTTGCTCCAGTCGCCACCTTTCTTCGACTCCAGGAAATCAATGTCTTCCCATATTTGGACGATTGGCTACTGGTGTCACCTACAAAACAAAAAGCGTACGATGATATCACTTATACAATAACAATACTCACTTCTCTCGGACTCCAGACAAATACCACAAAGTCTGTCCTCATATCTTGCCAACGCGTGTTGGCGCAGTGCTCAATTCTGTAAGAGAAAGAGCTTTTCTCCCAGATGAATGGAAGCAAAATAATAATACTAATAATATTCCGAGCCCTCAGATTCTTCCATCCGAATGTAAACATCATTGCCAAGGTTGTCCAACATCTTCTTGGCCTCATGGCCACAACCACATCTGTCCTAGCACACACCAGACTCAAAATGTGACATCTCCAGTTCTGCCTGCTGTCCAAATTTCATCCTCATATTGACAGCTTAAACACACTTATTGCCCTCACACCACAGATGTACACCAACTTCCAGTGGTGGGCATCCCCAACTCACCTGTCAAAGGGTAGCCCCTTGCAGCATCAATACCCGACAATCCAGGTCACCACAGATGCCAGCACCAGCGGCTGAGGCGCATACTGCAATGGCCTCAGAACTCACGGCATCTGGTCCACATCAGAGAGATAGTTCCACATCAACCTCTTAGAGTTACTAGCCATCTTCAGAATCTTCATATCATTCAAACCCATGCCAGATAATAACTGACAACACAACCACTCTTTTCTACATAAACAAACTGGGAGGAACTCACTCCCCAGACCTACTACATATAATGATACAGTTCTGGGAGTGGTGCTAGACAAGAGGCATTTTTTGAGTAGCCCTTTATATATCCTCTCAGGACAATCTCATCGCAGATAAACTCAGTCGTCTGGACTACAACACTCACGAGTGGACTCTCTTACTGTCAGTATTCCACACCCTATGCCATTGGTGGGGAACTCCGCAAATTGATCTGCTCACCACTTCCAGGAACACCAAGTGCCAACAGTACTGCTTGAGAGCAGGTCAAGGGCACCAGTCTCTCAGGGACACGTTCTCCATCCCATGGGCTCCCAATTTACTGTATGCATTTCCTCCACTTCTGCCAATACAACACACCATAATAAAACTCTGAAGCGATTCTGCCAGGGTCATCCTCATAGCAACATGGTGGACCCGGCAGCCTTGGTTCGTGACCCTGAAATCCATAGCAATGGATTACAGCCGGTTACCCAACCGTCCAGACCTACTCTACCAGAATGACGGCTTGATTCTCCACCCAGACCTCTCATCCCTCCACTTCATAGCATGGTTAATTCTGTCTCCATAGACCAAGTTTTAGTTCATGCTAGAAAACCATCCACAGTCATGTTATATTCCTATAAATTGAGATTTTTTTTCATTCCTTTGCCTTGGAGCACAATCTTCCTGCTAGCCCCACCACAGTGAATGCTCTCCAGTTTTTACTTCTTTTCAAAAGGGGCTTCACCATCTCAACACTCAAATTTTATTCTGCGACAGTTGTAGCTTATCAACCTCCACACTCACAGACCGCCCTACTCTTCTGGCACCCTACCCTCAAACAGTTTTTCAAGGGCTTACAAAACATCAGACCTCGAGTCCTTCATCCTCTGCCTCAGTGGTCTCTTTCTCTCATACTTAACAGACCTTTGAGCCCTTGGTGTCTATACCCTTACAAATTCTCACAATAAAGACTGCCTTCCTTGTGGCAATTACCTTTGCCAGAAGAGCTTTGGAACTCTCAGCCTTCTGCATCGACCCTCCATTACTCCAATTCCATCCTAATAAGGTCACACTTTACCCTGGCATCTCATTCCTGCCTAAAGTCATATCTGATTTTCTGACTTTCACTTCAAACAGCCTCTCATCTTATCTACCTTCTTCCTGTCTCCAACATCCAATCTGGCACGCCCACTACATACACTGGATGTGAGGAGAGCTCTCTTTTTCTACCTCTCTAGAACAGTTTCCTTTAGCAAATCCAAACGGCTCTTCATGCGAGCATCAGATCCCTCTAAAGACCTCCCAGTTTCCTCCCAAATGATCTCTGTGGATATCTTCTGTCATCCGCCTTGCCTGTGAATCAGCACAAGTTTCTTTACCCATCATGCCAAGGAGTCATTCCATCAGAGCTGTTGCTTCCTCCACGGCGCTTTTGAAGGGCATCGATCTAGTGGACATTTGCAAAGCTCCTGTGTGGTCTAATCCATCCACGTTTGTTTCTCATTAGAAGCTCGATGTCAAAGCCAGGGTTGCTGCAGCATTCGGAAGAGCGGAAGAGTGGTGCTATCTTCATCATTGCCGTGATGACTCACCTCTGGTAAATCAGCTTGCTAGTCACTCAGCGTGTGTATTCACAGATGCCATGAAGAAGAAAGTGAGGTTATTTACCTATAACTATGGTTCTTTGAGTGTGCGCCTGTGAATTCACACTGCCACCCATCCTTCCTCTATCCATCATTTCTGTCTATGCTTTCTTTCAGTGGTGGATATATCGGAAACTGAGGCTGTGAGCACGGGAAACGAGGAGCGTGCGCGGTGAGGAGGGGGTCCTATAACTTGCAAGAGCCTGGAAATGACCAGATATCTCTGTGCAAGTGCAAAGAAGACCCAACATGTATATTCACAGATGCACACTCAAAGAGCCATAGTTATAGTTAAGTAACCTCACTATTTCAGGGCGTCTCCTCTAGTTGAGACTAACAAATTTAGCTCTTGAATTACTAATCCCAGTTTCTCCTGGTTGACGCAGTTGGGATTCTGGGGATTATTCTCCAAAAACCAGTTTTTCCAATTTCTGACTTGGATGACTAGACTTCCTAGCCTACTTTAAAGGGCAACAATAATACACACTTTGGTCAGCAAATCACAGATCAATTTATTTGACAAATCCTGTTTTTCTGTGAAGTCATTGCTGGCATCCTGCACAACCACACAGAAGGATCTTAAATCTGTTACTTGGAAATATGTAATTGCATTTCTCTGTTCTTAGTTCTGACGATATGGCCAGAAAGGCCAACCAACTGGGAAAATACATTAGCTTCTTTTTGAAAAGTCTTCATAAATAATTTCTTCTTTTTCTTGTTAGACAGAATCATGAATAAACTGCAGGACAACCACGAGCAGATGATACCATGAAGAGAAGCTTACAGGTCCTCTATTGGCAACTGCTTAGTAAGTATGCACTTAAAACAATGTGGTTTCACTGTTACTAGACCAGGAAACAAAAAGTATGCATCTGTTGACCTTCATATCTCTGATGGTGCTTCATGACAAAACATTCAGCCTTCATTTGATTGACAAAAGCCCTGGGAAAAGGTGTTAGGAATTTTATGCTGTCTGTAGTCTGAGTGACTGGGAGGGATAGTCTGTTTATCCAGTATTAACCAATTGATCATTTATTACACCTTTCAAAATTCAAAGAGAGCTCTGTCTCTTTGGTAAGTGTTCTGTCCCTCTCTTTTGACAATTAAGGGCAATTGTTTGCTGTTGATCTGTTCAGTTGGGCCTGAAATCTAAAGGGACTTGGCACCAAAGAAAACAGCTAGAAGAGGAAAAGGGAAACAAGAAAGCTCCACCACTAGTGCTTAACTTGGTCAGGTTTTTATAATGATAAGCTCAAAAGTTAATTAATTATATAACAACCTCAATGCAGCCTACTAGTGTTAATCATGATTGAGTGGCATAGAATCAGTTCAAAGAGAGAGGGTTTAATCTAAATGTTATATTAGAAAAAATGATTTCTTATTACTGTAGTCTATGAGATTCAGTTCCAACATTTTATAAAATAGGATGAATTGAGAGGATTTTAAATAATACAAATAACTTTGTTGCTATTAGATTAATTGCCAAATGGCAATTTAATGAAGTTTGATCCGGTAGAACTATCAAAATATCATACCCATTATTTCTGAATCTCAAGCTTTGACACTAATTCAAGAATGATTGGAGCGAATCCAGTGTTGCAGATCCTGGCTGCTCTTTGGCAAAACACTTTGAGGACAAAATAATTTTCCATGCCAAGATGAATTACATTGTGGACATAGTGTATTTTAGATGTCTCACAGTCACATTGTAAAGTCATTTTTGTGAGAGTGGTTTCAGATTCTTAAGTGTTAGGATGCATACAAAACACTTGCATGCTTAGGACCCATCACAAGCTCTCTGAGTTCTTCCCATCATGACTTCTTTGAACCATTAGCAGTAAACCAGCTAGATGAATCAGCGGGGTGATGACCACATCATTCTGTGATGGAGAGCCTCCACAGTCTTGAAATATAAAATAGTGATACAGGTAGTTGAAGGTAGGGTGGGGTGGGGGAGCTTTATACCAACTATCACACAACCATAATATATCCTCTTTAATAGTAACGATTGACCAAGGGGTGACAATACAACAGCAGGCTTTCTTGGAACAATCTTGAACCTTTACAGTCTGATTTCAGGGCCAGGTTAAGGCAAAATCCAGCTTGGTAGCCCTGATGGATAATCTTATTCAGCACAGGTACAGGGAAATGTGACCTATTATATCTTCTTAGTATTATTACTTAAGATTGACCATGGGGTTCTCTTCAACTATATTTAAAGAGTTTTTAGGAATTCTGCTCCGAATACAAGATAAATTCTAAAGAATTAAATGACTTTGCATTGGACATTTGACTGTTGAATAATTCAGTGCTCTGGGCATGGTATTTTTTATTTTAGCCATCTCTGTATAGTATCTTTTAGTTAAACCATGCAAATATATTATTATATTAAGCAACATTTAAATATAATTAAATAATCATTTAAATAATTAATTATTTACTCATTATTTATTAAAACAGTATCTTAAAGAGATCTTATGTCATGGGACTAATGTTAACTTTACCTGAAAATAAGCACTTAGTGCAGGCATGTCCAAACTTCGGCCCTCCTGATGTTTTGGACCACAACTCACAGAATTCCAAGCCTGTATTTCCAATGGCAAAGGACGGTGGGAGTTGTGGTCCAAAACATCTGGAGGGCCAAAGTTTGGACATGCCTGACTTAGTGTAAGATTTACACATGGCTGTGGAATTCAGTAAATTATTCAAAAAATTTACTGTCTTGATGCTTTGGATTTGCAGCCAACCAATCTCCCAAACAGTAAGAATGAATTTAAAACCCAATCGTAATAGAAAACAAATTTAAATATTCAAGCAAAATGTAATGAAAAACATAGATTAAAAGACATTAATAAAAAATATTCAGCAGTAACCAGAAAACAAATGAAACCCCTTCCTCAGCAGCTGGTGATGTGCTCAAATGAAGAAGTCTTTTCTAGCAAAAGGGACACCAGGGAACCTAGTTTTCCTGGTATGGGGATTGCTCTAGACTAGGCTGGGAGAAGCCACTAAGAAACAACAAAGAGCCATGGAGACTAATGAATGTCAGTCTTTTCATTAATAAATCAAAGTTGACTTCCCTGGTTCAAGCATTTTTAATTTTATTTTGACAAGAAAAATATTGAGAACAAAACATGCACTGCAGGATTCATTTAGTTGCCTTTAATAATATTAGAAATTGGGCTCTTTCTAAAGTTTTGCCATAACAAAGGACGTATTAAACCTGGGGTCCTCAAACTTATAGCCCACGGGCTGAATCTAGCCCGCCGGCCATTTCAGAACCCCCCATTGAGCCGACAATTCACTGCACAGCAGCAGCAGACCCCTGTTCTAGAAGCGGCCTCCTTTCTTGTTCATCCCGAGTTCTTACTTCTGTATCAAGCAATAGACAGATGGATTATTTGGGAATGCCTTTATCCAACAACAGCTCAACACTCTCATCAGAGAGGAATAAGGCCCCTTTTCTGTCTGTCACAATCCTAATCAAGTGCCTGTAGCAATCTTAATTCATGCTTCAAAGCCCACAGAGGGCCTTTTTACACGACCCCTAAGATCTGCTGGCCACTTAAATTCGGACCAGAGACCTTAGGGGTTCCTCACTCTTCCTCTGTCCCCACCCCCCTCCGCACTTCCTGGTTGCTGGCTGCCTGAGGGAGGGAGAAAAAAGAAAGAAAAGAATGCCTCCTTACCTCCGTTTTGTTCCAGGCAGCATTTAGATCTCTTAAAGGGGCGGGGCGCAAAAAAAGAACAAACGGAAGCCAGGAGAGCCCCGCACTCACTATCCTTACACCGGATCAAATATTTGTCACCTCCAAAAAGCAGGTACAAGAAAACTGCTGTTTGGTCTTGCTAAAGTGGGCGGGGTCGCACTTAATTGTCTGCAAAGTCCGGAGCTGGTGGGTAAACATTTTTAAGGTCCGGACCTTGCAGCCATTTGCGGCGGAGCTTAGGGGTCATGTATAAACGCCCATAGGTACATATATATATTTTGCCGTGACTCAAGCCATTTTCAACTGCAATGAGTATGTCCCGATGAAGCAGCATTGTTTTTTTATGAGAAGTCAACTAGTCTCCTAAGCTGATATCCCCGATCTTGAGGGACCAGACCCCCAGGTGGCCTGAAAAATACTAGAAAGACCCACAGTATTTTTAGATGGCATTTTTTAGGGGAATGGTGCTGAGGAATCACAACATCCTTTCTTTTGTGATTCAAAAATACAAAACAGATATATATTTATAAAAGGTTCCCAAAATGATCATTTGCCCAGGATCACATGGCTTCACCCCAAGGAAGAAGTGCACAAAGCAACCTGGGAGCTGTAGTTTCTAGGATTGGCGAGCCGACTTGTACATGCTTGCTCCCCGCACCAGCACCTTGCGAGTGGTGGTTTTTCCCCCCAAAACTATAGTCCGGCCCCCAAAAGTGTCTGAGGGACAGTGAACCGGCCCCCTGTTTAAAAACTTTGAGGACCCCTGCATTAAACTGTTGCTCCTCTTTGCCTCCCCTAAGCAAACATTAGCCCTAAGGAGAGAAAGAAGAGGAAACAATGGATTGGCCCATAGCCACTCATTCACTGCTGTTGAGGGGGGCTATCAAAAGAGAAACAGCAGAAATTGGCTACATAATCAAGCTCCAGTGTATCTCTGAGGGTCTAAATGGAAATTAAGACTCTTTTGTAGTGAAGTGCATATATTAATAACCCAGCTTTCTGAAATACCTTATGAGTACAAAAGAGTTTTCTGACTTGACGGACTCTGATCTCTGTCCCAGAAACAACTCTTAGTGTTTTGTAATGGGCAAATCTACCTAACACGGCAGAAAGTAACAAACAGCTTGATAGTCCAATTTCTTTTTGAAGGAAGGATAGTCTCAGTGGGCAAAACTTTGCTTGTGTAACTTTCTGTGGCAGAAGCTGAGGGCACCAACCCAGACCGATTATTCACAAGCACGTGAGGTTCTCAACAGAAAAAAAAAGATTTTCAAAAATAACTGCACTTCCATACTTATTGTATTTCGTTGTTGTTTTTAACTCAGTTGTAAGCCGCCATGGGTACAGTTTAGGTAGAAAAGCAACACATTGAATGAAGGAAGAAGGGAAGGAAAGAAAGATCTCAGTAGAGGACCAGGTAGAGAATCAATCCTCACAAGTCTACAGTGGATGCCCTTGTGTCGCCAACAACACTGCTGATTGGCCATCAGAAGCAACTGAATTGCTGGACTTTGTGTCATGTCACCACCCTTTCACCCTACAGCATGCAGATGGAAGTACTTGGTGAACAGGGGCGTGGTTATTCTCCAAATATCTCCAGGGTCAATTTGTAGCAGTATTTTTAAGTGGTCGTTAGTCCTATAAAAAGAAAGCAGGGCTGGAGTGGTAGGGAGAAGAATCAGGTGAGCTTCTTGATTAGTATCATGAAACCATGAGGGGAGTTATGTGGACAAAAGTCTACAATTTGTGTCTGTTTATTGCTAGGAACATATTATGGATTTTGGTCCTTCCATTGCGATAACTATGTAGCTGCCTTTCAACAGAGAAGTTTAAAAAGAGAAGAAAAGAAAAGACAGCTCAAAATATTGATTTAAGCCTTGCAACATAAACCACAGTTATTCATTGTGTTTTGTCTCCCCATGAGTTCGAGTCTCTTGATTGTATAGTAGTGAAAAGTCAGGGGCAGCTGAACACTGAACTGACAGTGAAAGGAAGTAAGGAGACTGTCTGCCTGGGCAATGTGTGGGAAATAGATACAATCTATGACTTGTCTACTCAGAAGTAAACCCTCCAGAGTTTGAACTTAATGCCTGATAACAGAATTCTAGCCTAACTTCATTCAACCTGGTATCTCAGTGGAAACAGGAGGATAATTTCATTGTGACTTTCAGTGAAGTAAGCTTCGTGTGAAACCTCAAATATTAGACTCAGTATACGTCTCTTATGTATGAAGATCAGATTTATTCAAATATTTCAATTGAGTTCAAGGGTGTGTCCATGGGTGAAATATTTAGAGCAGGGGTGTCCAAACTTTTTGCAAGGAGGGCCAGATTTGGTGAGGTGAAAATATCTGGGGGCCGACAATTCAGCTATGTTAGGACATGCAAGGAGGCAGGGAGGACACTGCAGCAACGGAACCGGGGGCAGGTAGTCTGGGCAGGTGGCTGGGGGAAGGGTGGGGGCAGGAAGGTGCAGGCAAACCATAAAACTGGAAGCTGACATCTCCATCTCATATTGGGAGGGTCCAGTTGGCAGGGATGTGTGACAGGCTGAGCTGGCAGGGAGAAGAGGCTGTGGGCCACTCAAAATTTGAAAACGGGCCGCATTTGGCCCCCGGGCCTGACTTTGGGCATGCCTGATTTAGAGACTAAATGCCTTAGCCCAGAATGGAAGTAAAATAGTGCTCTGAAGTAAAACACACATTGGAAATGCAGTATGCCGATTAATTTAGACATGTTCCCATTTGTCTATGTGGTAATCTCACCACCGTCAGTGAGTTTTGTAAATGTGCGAATGTGTTTAGGATTACGAAGGATATTGTCTCAGAAATCTAAAAAGCTGGCTGGATTTCTGCTATGGAACTGTAATGGCAGCTTTAATAACTTGCTGAGATTGGTTCTGATGCCAAAATAGCAGCTATGAAGAGTTCCGATGAAGAGGGTCAACACACAGCTGCATTTTCTGGATAGCGAAGGGAAATCCTTTTTTCTCTGAGCCTCTTGTTGCCTAATTGCATAATGTGTCTTCTTACAACTTCATTTGTTACTTCCAAATGAGCTTTTTTTTAGAGGCATCACCCAGAATAATGCATGGTACTGTATCTCAAGTGTAGTCACACTCTAGATATACTGTACTGTATATAAAAACATTACAGTATCGGCTCATTTATTTTCAGTAACTGTCGTATTGATTGAAGGAGCTGTTCTGCAATCTTGACTTGCAGAGGATATTCAGACCTGAAAGCAAGAATAATCCCAGCTATCCATGCAAAGGAGCTATTTCATATTTAGAAGCATTAGAGGCTTAAGTTGGCGGATGCTCTGCTACATTCCATGCTAGATGTAATACTCAAGCCAACACGGAATTTGCATTATGTCATTTTATCCACACAGAATCGATTGTAAATTTAAAGTCAGGCTGTATGGATTTTAAAAAAAACAGACAAAAATAGTGCAGTTTTATTTATTTATTTATTTATTTATTTATTTATTTATTTATTTATTTATTTAGAAAGTAAGTATAGATACCAGCTACTTTCCTGGATCTGGATTGCATTTAAAACCATCAAATGTAATGTACCTTGTGGTATGTAGTGGCTAAGATTCTGTAATGGGAAAAGGGTTTAAAGTAATTTATGCACATATACGTTTGGTATATTGTGCATCAGTCAAGGACTCAGAGCAGGATATATATTCCAATGTGACCCTTGCCCTACCCACTTCCCCCATATACCAAGTGATTTTCATGGTGGTGAATTCAGCATTTCCCAGACATCACATAGATATTTCCAAAGTGCTCTCACAATTTTTTGCCACCTTGGCAAAATATACATAGATGCAGGCCATTAAAGCAGGGCTGAGACTCTAGATTTATAGATTATGTTTTAAAACCCTGTTGGTGAATTTCAGATTAAAAGCCGATTAACGCTTAACAGGAAGGCATTGTCTCGTTCTGTCAGCAGCCAGGCAAATCCCCTGCATTTGCCCACAGTGTGTCTCTCAGCGTACTTTGATAGTTATCTTGACAGGAGGCGTCTTCACTTTTATGCTCATTCTGACACATTTATAAAGAGCCAAAGCGAAGCCCTTTCAAGATTAATGAGAAACAGCAGCTTTCTATAATTCATATTTTTCATGCACTTACGTTTACCGTAATGGCTGTGGCTTCTTTATTCTAGGAACCAAAGTGGTACAATGAATTCATCTTCTGCCAGAAATATAAGTCCAAATTCCTCGTCTGATTTAAGATTTGCCTAAACAATAGCCGAAGGGCGTTTTCATACAGGAAGCTAAGGGTGTCTTTGAATTTGTCTCCATCTGCATGTGCGGATGTAATAAAGTCCATATACAAGGAGGAGGAGTTGTTTTTAAATTGAATGCACTGCCACAGTGGCTACTGGCGAAATGCAAGGCTAGATTTAAGCACTTGCTATAAATATGCTCTTAGTCACTGATGTCTATGGCCCATTGGTTTTATCATGTATAAGCAACCGTAGGAAGCAACTGGATAATGCAGGCTCATTGGAGCACATACAGAGGAATTAGAGCAGCTTTCTACATAATGGCATAATGAGAGTGAAAGTACTTTCACAAACCATTCTGGAAATGTAACAGGGAAGGGACTGGGGGTTCCTCCTGGTATCTGCCATCTGGCAGCTATTTCACTTCGTTTCATGAGTGGGCCAGCACTGAAATGATTTTCATGTTGTGCCTAGTCAGAGAGAGACAAAAGGATGCTTACTGTCATCCTTCAGTACCCACATATACTGCAATTAGATTCCTAGCCACTTTGGCAACTGCTATGCGAATTCCACAGATTCTAGTTGCAACTTACTACACTAATGTTGTCACAAGTCCATTCGTCTCATTTGAATCACTGGAACTAACGGAGGACTTGATTTGTCCATCCCTCACTGATTCGATGGGCCTACACTAATGTGACTTACTAACTAAGCAATTCATAGTTTTCCTTCTCCAATTCAATTGGTGCTGATCTTAACCTACAAAGCACAAAATGGCCTGGGTCCAAGCTACCTCAAAGATTGAATCTTGCGGTATAAACTGGCTCGGGTGTTAAGGTAATCAGGAGAGACCTTTCTCTCCATCCTGCCACCTTCACAGGTGTGCCTCAGAAGAACATATGAAAGAGCCTTCTCTGTTGCTGCTCCCAGACTTTGGAACTCCCTCCCACTGGACACCAGAACTGCCCCTTCTCTGCTGTCTTTCCGGAAACAGGCAAAAACCTTCCTCTTCAAGCAAGCTTTCTCTGAATGAGGGACTACCTACGATGTGACTTTTATATACATTACCACCATGCATGATGACATTGACTGATTTCATAAGAACAGCAGTGTTTTCCATGTTAGTTTCCACCCCTCATAATGTATTTTTTCTTTTTGTGTGCTCTTTGTAGCGTTAATGTTACGTTTTAATGTTTTAAGATGCCTCTTCTAATTCCCTGTTCTTAACTTGAATATGTTTTAAATGTTCTGGGCTGTATATTGTCCCTCATTATTGTAAGCCACCTTGGGTCCTTTTCCAAGGAGAAAGGTGGGGTAAAAATATTCTAAATAAATAAATAAATAAATAAATAAATAAATAAATAAATAAATAAATAAATCTCATTAACACTGCCCTTAACATTCTGAAATTCAAAATAATAATAAACCAACAAAACAAAATCCATCTGGACATATTTTGTTTGTTGAAAATAATATTTGCCCTGACAAGGTAAAAGCAATATTAAAGCTAGAAAGAGGAAATTGTTCAAAGATAAAATGAATAAATACCAACATATTGTGTTGGTGTATGTAATTTGTAGGGTAGAAATGGCCAAATCAACCACTTCTGCTTTCACCTCTATTTAAGCTTTTTTAGTCTCAACTTTCCCCCCCCTCAAATTTATGGTTTAGTTAAGTTCTTATCAAAGCAAAATGAAAATCAGCTCTTCCCCTGATCTGTTGTTAAACTAGTGTCCTAAATCTTTCTCATGGATTTATTTGGGGGCATTTTTTCAGCTCCAAGTGCCCTGTAGTTGAATCAGTGGAACTTCGTAACAATCTGCTGGGACGTCTCTTAAGAGAGAGTTTAATCGACTTGAATCTCACTGCCATTTGTAGCCTAGGAGTCTCCCATGCTGCTCTGAAGTGTTCAGCTGCACATCTCAAGCTGGAAGGATATAGGACTAAACAGCATGATATCAGAGACATTTGGAGCTATGAATCATTGCAAAAATGCTTGGAATAAGTTGAACATGCACAAGGTCCCTGAATAAATCATGTCACTTCATCCTATTTGTACTTCCAGCAAGAACTTGTACATTATTAGAAGCTGTAGGACTCCAATAAACCACAGGAAACCGTGATGATTTTGAGAAAAGTTACAAGCCTCTTTTTTAAATCTTCTGAATCCTTACTTCTCTTGAAGTCAATGTATGAGGCGTTCGCTGGTACTTCTGAGTTCCTGTGCTTTATGATTTGGGAGAGGAAAAAGCATTTGAAGTTGAGTTCCCTACAGGAAGCACACTTCCACTTCTGCTATGTGTTCTACAATTTCTGAAAAAAATCACTGTCAGTGTTCTGTAGTGATTGTAAATTCAGGAAGATAGAAACCAAAGCTTCCTATTTCTGAATAAATAGACAACCACTGACCCAATTTTTCTCACCAGAAATACAGTAATACCTGGGTTTATGAGCATAATACGTTCTGGAAATATGCATGTAAACCAAATCACTCACATATCACAGCAAAGTACCTCATAAGAAACAATGGACACTCGGATGATTCATTCTGGGGTCTCATAGACAACAAACTGTACACAAAATGCCAAAACTCACAAAATAAATTGGTAGAAGTCCACAGCCACACCATGGTTTAGGTCCCCATCTGCAGAATCTGCTTTGCTTGAGACTAAAAACTGGATTTCACTCTGTGTTTTCAGTGTGACAATAATAAATGCAATTTGTAGTCATCTACACACTTGACTAGCTGCCCCATGACTAGAAATTGTTTGAAAAATAAGAAAGGATGTTGAAAACAAATATAAATATAAATATAAATATAATGGAAAACAACACTCTAACCTGCACTCTCCTTTGAAAACATTCGCACTTCTTCTCAGCGATAGGTGCAATGCCATATTTTGCTCTGATGTCATCATTGCACACATGATCCTTTCGCATGAAGCCAGAGGTCCATTGCAGCATCTCCATCTCCATGACACCAAGGTGATGTTCCTTTCTTTAATCACCAGCCATCACTCTGCACCATAGAATGCAACAGGTCAAACAGTGGTGCAATAGATCTTTGATTTTAAATGGTCACTGATCTTTTTGTCACACATGATGCTTGATGTTGTATGCCTTTTTAGCCAGGCACTGTTGATTCTCGATGACACCTCCTAACTCAGACTCCTGTTGGCTGTGATCATAGAACCAAAGTTCTAACACTAGCTCTAGTGTTGTGCGATAAGGAAAACGGCTTTTCCTATGTTGCCTCCATTTGTCATAGTTTTGATTCTTACCTCCATTTGTCGTAGTTTTGACCACTTGATTTTCAGGGGACCATTATGTTCTTCTCTGCTTTCCCTGGATGGGTGAATGCAGAAGTCACAGATAACTGGACGGTGTTGGGAAGCAATAGTCACATACGGGATGACTGGCATCAAGTACTGTTTTAAGGTTTCATCTCTGGACGAGTACAAAGTCGGGCTGGGATGAAGTGTTGCCACTGTATTAGGTTACAAGATGTGGTGCTTGCAAAACCATGTGTTGGCAAGGACAAGGGCAAGGTTTTGATGTCAGCAAAGTCAAGGATTCGTTCACCATATTCGTTACAGGTGCTGAAACCATGCCTGCCATTATCATTGAAGCCATCTGCCCTTGCTCCAATAGCCGTTTAAATCTCCCGTGGTGATGGAGGTAGTCCTCAGCTGGAATGGCAATTGATTTCACCTCAAGAAGGTTCCAGAATTAGTCTTTGTCACTGTCGGGGCAACCAGTTTGCGGTGCATATGTGCTGAAGCACTGGATGTGCCTCTTTGCCGTTACAATGACACTCTTCATCAGTTGATTTTGTTTCTTTTAGCTAAATACATATTATTGAGAATCCTTCTAAGTCTGCCATTTGTCTACTTCTAATAAGTTCATTTTGTTCTTCATTTATATATTTTCCTATAAAACTATTTAGCTTTTGGTTTCCTGGCTTCAAAATTAATACTATTATTGATTGTTTCCATGACCAAGTGATTTCTTCCCCTTCAATAATCTTATTAAATAATTTCTTCATTCTAGGAATTAGTTGTTCCTTAAATACTTTATAAAACTCTGGTCCTAACTTGTCTGCACCCAGTGTTTTGCCTATTTTCAGTTTGCTTAAAATTCCCTCAATCTCTTCATTTGTTACTAATTGATCTATTCTGTGATGGCGAACCTTTTATAGACCGAGTGCCCAAACTGCAATTCAAAACCCGCTAATTTTTCACAAAGTGCCAATACAGCAATTTAACATGAATACAGGTGGCTGTGAAGGAGCAATGCTGGGTGCCCACAGAAAGAGCTCCGAGTGCTACCTTTGGCACCCCTGCCCTAGGTTCGCCAACACTGATTTATTCTATATCTTTTTGTATTTTTTTAACATTCCTCTCTATATACTCACGAATTCTGATTAATGATGGATTTTTACTAGTATACAAATTCTGAAAAGTCTTGAAATGCCTCTAGCTTTTCCTTCATTTTATTACATCTTTTGCCTTTTTGATTCTAAAGCAATGGGAGCCATAGGAGAGGAGAAGGAAATCTTTCATTACCAAAAAAATCACCCCCACCTGATTTTGTTACTAGCAGGATGATATTTTTAATAATGAATTATTTCTCCTCCTTTCCTGAAATTTACACAGATTCCATGCCACAAATGGCATTATTTGCAAGTCAGAAAATCTGTGGAAGAGAAGGGAGAAGTTATTTCATTGTGCAGCTACACAGATTTGAAGCTAATCAGTTGGATTCTTTGATAATGGTTAAATGTCTGCAATATTGCCGAGGCTATAAGCTGTGGAGCTGGAAAAGAATGTTGTCCCTTTAGAGGTTCTTGATGAAGTAACCATTTTACAGTTCCAAAGATTTGTTCCATGACAGACCACATGCTGTTTAAGAAGGAACTGCTTGCTATGAATTTTGGAGAAATGAATTACAAACATAATCATGCATACATTTTTTTTAAATGAAGAGCTAAACATGCATAGAGCAGAAAGGTACAAACAAGCATACAGTGGTACCTTGTATAAAGGAATTAATTCGTTCCAAATGAAATTATGTTCCTTTATACAAATTCCAATAGGAATGCATTGAAAATGGAGTGATCCCATTTTTATGTTGTACATATTTTCCCCATAGGCGATTATGTTAAGCAAATTTCCCCTATCTCCGGAATTTTTTATGCTGTACAAATTTTATGTTATACAAGCTGTTTGTTATACGAGGGTCCACTGTACTTTATAGTCAATGGGAAATATGGATTAAAAAGGTATAAATTCAAAATGTGTATGGTTGTGTGTAAAAACCAAATGCATAAATTCCCTTGCAAAAAAGAAAAAGCAAAATCTCATAAGCAGTCACAAATCAAAGATGGACTAGGAAGGGAGGTGGGATTTGGAAAAATGCAATAAAATTGATAATGAAAGGTTTATCCATCTCTGTTTGTGTGTAGATAATATTTCAACTGCTAACATCATTGTGTGATCACCAGTGTGTGTTTGGACCTGTCAAATAACTTCAGACATTTAAAGTTACAGGATGGAGAATTAGCAGGGGCATGTTTTTAATCAGCCTTTCTCGCAAGCTTATGACAACCATATCCCTTCTCTCCAAAGATATTGCAGATCTTAGCAGCAACAAATGTATTATTAATATTTCTTTGGAAAGCAATATGCTTTTGCACAGTTTGATCATTTCTCTTGTTGCTGGATTTGAACACCCCAAACATAATTCTAAAAACTGCTATGAATCAGTAGATTTCGTTTCCTATAATGAAACTTTAATAAATCAGGCATGACAAGGAAAGTCATAAACAGAACTTTAAAGCTAGTGAAGTTTCAGAACAACAGTCAATCAGCTTTCCTTGACAGAGGATTCTTGGCAGCACAAGATGGCAAACTCAGAGAATTATCCTTCCCTTGAAATGAGCCAAGTAATTTCCCCCCACACTGTTTGATGCAAAAATATTTCATGGTGAAATCTCCCCTATGGAGGCATATTTTGAAATATGAAAATAAAATGGGTATGACTTGGTCTCTGTTTGTTCCCTGGGGGTTTCTTGAGCTCAACAGACTTCCCTTTAAATTGCAATATAAAACACCTCCTGGAAGAGCCACATTGTGTGCACACATTTATTGGGAAGTCTGAGAAGTGTGCCAGTGATATATGTAGGATAAGACTGGCTCCTTGTATATGGAACCATATCAGGGACCCTGCATGCACATACACCTGTTATTCAAGCATGTATTTGTAGTAATATGAAGGATTTGCGTCACGTGGTTGTTTCCCTGCGTGACCATCCATTTTTACATGTAGATCTCCCTTGCCTCTTCATTGTGAGTCTCATCCAAGATTTTCTATTTGTTTATTTGGACTAAAGGAAAAGTTACCACTTGGACCAGATGTTCTTATTTGGCCCAAGGTATCTGGCTGTGGAGCCAGAGGCTGGGAGTTCATCTCCCCACAGTGCCTCTTTCTTAGGGTCTGGACTTGAAGATCCAAACAGTCCCTTCCAGATCTGCAGTTCTGAGATGATGGTGATGGTGATGGTGATAGTGGTGGTGATGATGGGTATTCAAAAATACCAGAGGCAGTCAATCAAAATTATAAAAACATCAACTGGTATTGCAAAACAGATGCAAATTTTAACCCAAAACCTGCGGATAGATCAGTGATGGCAAACCTTTTAGAGACCAAGTGCCCAAACTGAGATTCAAAACCCACTAATTTTTCGCAGAGCGCCAATGCAGCGATTTAACCTGAATACAGGTGGCTGTGAAGGGGCGATGTTGGTGCCCACAGAATGGGCTCCAAGTGCCACCTTTGGCACCAGTGCCATAAGTTCGCTAACACTGGGCTAGAAGAAGAAGAAGAAGAAGAAGAAGAAGAAGAAGAAGAAGAAGAAGAAGAACAACAACAACAACAACAACAACAACAATTATTCTTGGAATGCAGCAGCAGCAGCAACAACAACAACAATTCTTGGAATGCTGGCCGAAGGAAACTGGGAGCTGAAGTCCAGAACAGAAGTCTTTTCATGCTCTGGCCACACCAATACAGCAGGTCAAAATGTATCAATCCAATTCCACTCCATTTATTATTAGCAAGGATCCAGCCTGTTTATGCCAGGAACAAGAGTTTGATCCATACCAGGTCAAAAACTGCTTATCCACAAATGAGGATGGGCTATCCTGTTCATTTTTCATGTTTGCACTTACTTTTCCCTAGTGTACACATTTTGGTGAACTTTTTGTTGTTGTTCAGACAGCTGTAGCAACATCCAGAGAACTGCAAAACAGTGAAGGCTAACTGTGTTCCAATTTGCATATTAATTTGGAGACTGTAAAATGTGCTGGTTTGAATAAAAAAGCAAATCAAAGACATTTTGCCCCCATTTATCTGCCTCGGATGGAAGTAACTGAACTGTTAAGATGCCTCCAGTGGATTACAAGTATCACAACCAATCATCTTACTAAGTATGTACCATCTGTTATGTAAGGCTGGATTCCAGGAAGTTTGCAAGGAAATACAGTAATATGACACATCTTGAAGCTTAAATATTGACAAAGAAGTGGTGGTGGGGATTGCTAATGTAGCAGGACAAATCAATGCAACAATATTCAGCCTGTATGTTGCATGCCTTATATAATATGTACAGATGCAACATCAGCACAGCAGCCCCGAGGACCCATGTGGCCTGGTTACATATGTCATTCATTTGTCTTCAGTCTTTTGGTTGAATATGGCATGGCACACATGCTGCTTGCTGCCTGTGCCCCCCACCCAACTCACCTGATAGTAAAGTCAGATCTAGAGGTAAAGATCACGCATCCACACAGTTGCATGTGACGTGGATGTGAGTACCATTTCAATGACTCGACCTCTCAACAAGGAGACAGACGGTTGGACTTGGATCTCCCTGAGTTAATGGGAACAAACTTCCAAGAGCCCATGTGGGAATACAAGAGGTGCCGATTTAAGTCCCCAATGACCTGTGACAACTGTCTAGGTGAACATGGGCCGGCTACACTTGCTTAGACGGAGCTACCTCACAGGGTTACTGCGAGGCTGACAGGGAAAAGACAAAAGCGATCTGTGCTACCTTAAGCTGATCAGAGGAAAGGCAGAATGTAAATGTAGCAAATACAGGGTAGGAATGCTGCTTTAAGTAGTATCATTTAATTAGCCTCCTTCAATGAAGCAGACTTATGCTTTGCCATTTAGTTGCACTCGTCACAGACTTTCTATACAAAATCCTTGCTCCCGGTTGACAGATGTTTGGTGCAGATGGGCTGCCTATAATCTCAGACCTGTCTCCCTTGCACCGAAAAGCAGTCACAACAATTAGTGCGTGGAGAGTTGTGCTCTTTATGTTGAAAAAGCTATAGATGTTGACTTTTCGTTCCATATGGCAAAACAGAAGGAGATTTGTGGCTCGTCGTTGCAAAGGTTAACCCTGGGCATTTATACACGACCCCTAAGCTCCGCTGCAAATGGCTCCCAGCTCCGGAGCTTAAAAATGTTTCCCCACCAGCTCCGGAGCTAACAGAAAAATTAAGTGCGACCACGCCCACTTTAGAGCGTCCCAGCGCACTTTTCTTGTACCTGCTCTGGGACAGTGAAAAATTTTGATGCGGAGAGTGCCGGGCTCTCCTCGCTTCTTTTTGTTGGGTTTTTTTTTTGCCTCCCGCCCCTTTAAGAGGAACCAGGAAGTAACTGGCGCTCAGAGCAACTTCCACCAGCACGGGAGGTAAGGCTTTATTCTTTTGTCCCTTTTTAAGGCTTTTTTTTCCTCCCTCCCCTCACGCAGACAGAAGCAAGGAAGTGCGGAGTGGTGGGGAGGAAGGAAGAGCAACGAACCCTCAAGATCTCTGGTCCGAATTTAAGGGACCAGCGGATCTTAGGGGTCGTGTAAAAAGGCCCCCTGTGTTCCCAAAGATCCATTTTCATTACAGTTCCTTCCATGAAAAAGCATATTGGCATAACGAGTTGGTCAACCCATCAAACGATTGGTATCTTACTCAAGCAATTACTTAAGTACTTCTGTTAAACCTAATAGCAATCAATATCTCAATACTGTATTCAGTTTCCATAATGCTGATTCACAGATTCCTGTGTGTTTCTGTGTGTACCTTCAGGAAGCCGAGTCGTCTTAGCTGTTTTTTCTAAGGTCCAGTTCTCTCTTGTGGCCCCATGGTCTCATCCTCACTCCGCTGGAAAGCTTGTGCCTAGAGCCACGTTCATCTCTTTCATCCTATGTCACAAAAACAAACCAAAAACGTTGTAGCACCTCAAAACTCTGGGTTTATTTTTGGGTGAATTTTTGTGGATTACAGTCCCACTTCATCTGTGAAGATTCTCAGTCATCCAGGTGAGTTTATCTGGAAGTTGAGTCATGGCAACTGGACTTCTTTTCTTGAGAGATTGAAATGTTTGGATGAGCTGTGAAATGTTTCAACTCCCTGTCAGAAGAAGTGGTGACAGCTGTCAGTCTTGACAGCTTTAAGAAAGGATTAGACATGTTCATGGAGAACAAGGGTATCAATGGCTATCACTATCGATGCCTAAGGACAGCCTCCAGGTTGGAGAGAGTGGAAGGATATCTCTCAATGCCATTTGCAGGGAATCTTAAGCAGGTGAAGACATCTGCTTGGGAATACCATGAAGCAAATGGTGAGCCACTGTGTGAGACAGAATGCTGGACTGGATGGGTTGTGGCCTGTTACAGCAAGGCTGTTCTTGTGTTCTTATGACTCAACTTCCAGATTACAGTCCCACTTCTTCAGAAACATCTGTTCTGGCTCATAACACATCCTTCTGTAGGTGAGGCTCATATGACTGATTTGCTGGTCATTAAAACACCCATTTATTCTGTATGAAAAATCAATAGAGTGGCCACATGTTCTGTATAAAGAATAGTCAAAAGCTTCACTCACGTGACGATCACGAGGGTAGTGTGGCTCAATGATTAGTGTTGGGGGATATTTGACATGAACTAAAACTGCTTACTATGACATATTTTGATAATTTAGTTCTTAATCCAGTTGTCTAGACTCCAGTATACAAATATTTCAACATAGTACTTACCTTATATCTGCCCTTCTCTCAGCAACTGTATTTATGTCAGATTTTCCAGATGAAATAATATACCGTGTAGGTATTCATATGAATTGCACCAGTTTTATTGTCACTTTGCGCAAGATGGCAACCCTAATAGTGCAAGAAAGTAAATATAGCTTAACAAGTGGTATGGGAGGTTAACAGCAATATAGCTAGATGGAATGGAACTGAGTACCAGGTTACACGGTCAGCAGCACCCCATTTCCTGAGGTTTCAGAGCCAAAACCTGACACCTAGAAGCAGACCCTTGCAGTTTTATGGGGGTTTGAAAATGGAGACAGACCATAAAGATTCTTCATGTCACTTTTAAAGCCCAGCATATGAATTTTTCCCGCTGCAGTCTAAAGCAGGGAAGAGAATGGAAATGAAACTGCTTCCTCTGAGTGTTTATTTAAATGGTATATCCTGAAGTCATGAAGAGGGTTGGTAGGTTCCCATTCCTTGAAATTTCAGATCTAAAACTTCAGACATAGGAACAATTGTCAGCTCAGAAAAGTTTGAGACTTCAATGCTTTCCTAAGAGCACTATATGCCTTTCTCTCTATGAGAAGCCTGTGTTCATCACAGCTGGCATTTATTCCTTAAAGGGTTAATTCTAGAATGAAACCAGATACAGTAACCCCCCGCCATTTCGCGCTTCAGGTCCGGCGGTCCTGCTATATCACGGGACTGCAGTACAGTGACCCCCCCCCCACCATTTCGTGGTTCCGGTATTGCGATCCCACCATCATGTACTGGAACTGGGGGGGGCGTCCGGGTTGCTCCACGCCGCCCCCCCACCTCCAAGAAGCCTTCAGGGTGCGTGGGAGTGTGACGGGGGGGGGTTCGGTCGCTCTGTGCGGCCCTCCCACACACCCCCGAGAAGCCCCCGGGGTGCGTGGGAGGGCGACGGGGGGGATCCGGTCACTCCATGCGGCCCTCCCATGCACCCTGGAAAAGCTTTGGGGCCAATTGCTCTCCGCCGCCCCCCAGACCCCTCTGGGAGGCCTTGGAGCCGCGTGGGGGGGTGGGGAGCGATCTGATTGCTCTCCGCGGCCCCCCGCCCCTTCTGGGAGGCCTCGGAGCTGCGTGGGGGGGGTGGGGAGCGATCCGGTCGCTCCACACAGCCCTCCCACGCACCCCAGAGAAGCCCTCGGGGCTGTGCGGGCGGGCGGCGGTGGGAGGAGGTAAGATTTCCCCTGCCACTGCTGACGCACCACACAATTGCCCACCGCCACCACCCCACCCACTTCCACATATCGTGGATTTTCGTGCATCGCGGATGGGGTGGGTCCCTAACCCCCGCGATCGGCGGGGGGTTACTGTACCTGCCTGGGCTCCAGCTGATTAGTGCTGGGGTGGGGGAGAAAAACCTTTATTTCCTCACCCCAGCACCAATGAGCTGGAGCCCGGGGTGTGGGGAATGGGGGGGAAAGGGTTTTAAAGCCCGGGCTTTTAAAACCTTTCTCTCCCTTCCCCAAGCCCCGGGCTCCAGCTCGGTGGTGGATCAGATCCCCCAATGCTGCTGTCCCGCACTTCTCCGAGAAATCTTGGGGCAGCACGGAGAGCGGCAGTGGGGGATCAGATTCCCCAATGCCACTCGCCCGCGCTGCCCCGAGAAGTCTTGGAACAGCCCAAGTGAGCGGTGGTGGGGGATATGATTGCCCCCGCCCCCCAGACCTCACCCAACCTGCATACACATCTCATGGATTTTCAGTCTTCGTGGGTCGGGTGGTTCCCTAACCCCTGTGATAGGCAAGGGGTTACTGTAATCATTTCTAAACATATCAACATTTAGCTAGGTATCAAAGTAAAATACATTACGCCATTGCTGGAATAATTCTAAGTACCATCAGTGTGTCTGTTTCTACAGGCTTCACTCATCCACATTGCTTCTGTGTTCTTAACTGAAACAGCAACCGCAGCATTATAGTTAGAGAGAAATCAGTCTTACAGCTTTGAAAAGCTGTAGACACGAATGCTTAAATCATGTAAAAGGCATCCAAAAGTCTTACAAATTATTGAAATAAAATATTCCAAAAGCAAAGCAGATTAAGGAAGTGAATAGTTTGTTTATCATTTGCCTTGTTCCTTTGAACCAGCTGTAATAGCAGCAGTTTTGTTCCACAGTACTGTATTTGGTGGGCAAAATGGCAGGAGCATAAAGTTCTGGCGAACAAATTAGGTCATATTTTGGAATTTTAGGAGGGGTTTTTTTTTAGTGTTTTGTATTTCCAGAGTGAGAGAGAGAGAGAGAGAGAGAGAGAGAGAGAGAGAGAGAGAGAGAGAGAGAGAGAGAATTTCCAACCCTGACACAGTAATTGGGCATTTTGGCTCTCTTGATTTTTCTTAAGTGACCAATTGCAATGTATAATTCCCACTTAGAACGCTTATCCATTTTTCAAAGTCACAGACTTTATTCTCTGATCTCCTTTATCTGTAAGGCCGTTACTTCACGAAGTGCCTCGCTTCGAACCGACCTCGCCTTCGCTGTGAATTCGGTGGCGGTCACGTGGTCTCCCTTCGATCCCACCCCTGTTTATCAGTGCTCACGCGCTGCATTTTTACTACCGAATCGATTACTACCTCACGTGCTCCCTTCGCATTAGGACGCCGCTTTGCAACGTTCGCTTGTTCCCATCCTTTAAAAAAAAAAAACTCGGTGTATCGATGCATCAATACTTGGCTGTCATTTCCGACAGAGCTGGTTATGTGTCTAATCTGGTGGTGGAGAGAAGCGGGCTTGAAGTCCCCCCCTTACGTGGGGAGACTTGAAAGCCAGCAGGGTAAGGGACTCCTGCCCAACCTCTCCCCTTTGGATGCGTCTTTCCTCCCTCCCCATTCCCTTCTCGCTCCCGGAGGGTGTGCGGTATGATTTTCAAGTCCTCCCTCTGATGCAGACCCGACCAGATCGCCCGGCAGCGGAACTCCCTGGGCGTCCCACGAGGGGACGGAGGTGATCGGGCTTTAGGGCGCGTTGCCAAAGTCGGAGCGCGCGCGTGTGTGCATGTTAGTTACTGCTTCTTCGCCGAGCATCTTCAGTTTGGAAGCCGAAAGGGTCGTTTGCAGAGTTTGGATATTTAAAAAATAAAAATAAAAAAAAACCCGAGTCCACACGTCACGTTGGGAGCGAAGCGAGATGCGAAGCGAAAAGATTCCCGGCCGCTGGCAGGGGAACCACTTTGGAGCACGGTAAAGGGGGCGTGGTCGGGGTAGCATCGCAGCCAAAAAGGAGGAGCGTGCGGACTGAAACGATCGATTCGCACAGAAAGGAGGGGTTGCCGCGAAGCGAGCGGTTCGTGAAGTAACGGCCTAATACAAAACCAGTCACAATTATGCCTCCATGTTGGCCTTCAGCCTGCTTGTATGTATAGAAGTCAGTTATGGGGTTTCTATACTCTAATCTAGGTTTTATCCTGTTTGAACTGAATGCATTTCTTAGAACAATAGTATGTTTTACATCAGTCTTACCATGTGCATCCTGAGTGGCTGCTCCTATTTTATAGATCAACTTACTAGCCTGCTGCATTCAGTTAACATAATTGCCACATTTTTTTACATTCCTCACATCCCTTACTTTCATTTACAGAAAATCTTGACAATAGTTGTTACCATAGTAACATGACAGGAACGTTTAAATGATGGGAGGGGCAAGAAATGAACATATAATGGATTAGCCATACCTTGACTGGAATTGCCTTAGCCAAAAGAGATTTCTCAAACAGCAGCAAGGTATAGGAAATGAAAACAGTTGGCTAAAATTATAATCATATGTTGTCAATAATAATGAGGCACACCATTTTTTAAATACATAGATATGTACATAAATGTCTAAGTTTAACAGCTGCCTTTTGTAGCAAGGCAGGATGGAAATGGTACTATAGACCATATGTCTAATTATCTTCCCATAGTCAATGTTCCTTTCTTGGGGAAGGTAGTGGAGTGGGTTGCCGCCTTGCAGCTCTAGTCATTCCTGGAGGAGAACGTTGTCTTGGATCCTTTCCAGTCTAGGTTCAGGCCACATCACGGAACCAAGACTGCCCTGGTCACTCTGTGAGTCTGCAGGATTACCTGTTGAGGATGGCTGACAGGGGTTGCTCTACCCTGCTGGTCCTTCTTGAATTGTCAGCAGCCTTTGATACCATTGACCATGGTATCCTTCTGGGTCGGCTCTCTGAGGTGGGGATCGGGGGTCCAGCCTTTGGCTGGCTCTGCTCCTTCCTTGAGGGCTGTGCTCGGCGAGTGAGCTTTGAGGATGTTTTGTTGGCTCCCTGGACATTCTCTTGTGGGGTGCCTCAGGGGTTGTCAATCTCCCCCATGCTCTTTAAAATCTATATGAGTCCACTGGCTGAGGTCATCCAGAGTTTTGGAGCTTGCTGTCATCAGTACTCTTCTGACATGCAGCTCTATCCCTCCTTTTCCAACTCTGCAGTGGAGACCATATGGACCCTTGACTGCCACCTGACTGTGGTTCTGGAATGACCAAGACCAACAGGCTCAAGCTTAATCCCGAGAAGACTGAGGTTCTGTTCTTCAGGGGTACAGTGGCCCTCTCCCCAGTCGGGATGGGACTGTCCTCCAGCTGGCGGATAGAGTGAGGAATCTGGGCATTGTCCTGAATCCGGGGTTGTCCCTGAAGTCCCAGTTGGCTGCCATGTCCAGGTCGGCCTTTTACCATATAAAGCCTATCGCCCAGATTTTCCCATACCTCAATGGCGACTCCCTGAGAACAGTTGTGCAGGCGCTTGTCATGTCGAGGATAGATTATTGTAACAGTCTCTACAAGGGACTTCCCTTGACCCTTGTTCGGCGACTGTAGCGGGTGTAGAATGCGGCAGCCAGATTGGTGGTTGGTACGGGCAGATATGACCACCCTTTACCTCCCAAATAAGGTTCAAGGTGTTGGTTTTGGTTTACAAAACCCTCCATGGCTTGGGACCTGAATGTCTGGCAGAGCTCATCTCCCAGAGGTCAGAGCTGGCCCAACCCACCCGAGCCTCCATGGCTTTCTTCCTCCAGGTGGCCACCCCCAGGGAGGCCCATAGAGTCACAACACACAACCAGGCCTTCTCAGTGGCTGGCCCAGCTTCCTGGAGCAAACTGCCAAGTGAGAAACACCAGGCTCCATCCCTGGCTTCCTTTAAAAAGGCCTTAAAAACCTGGCTATTCAGGGATGCCTTTGGCAACTGTTAAGGTGTTTTTTGTTTTGTTTTTGTCCCGCCGCCTGTGTTTGTTGCTTGTTTTGTTTAGTAGTTTGCGCCACTTGGCAAGTCTCTGTTTGTTTATTTGCACTGTTGTTTATTAATTTTATTACAATTTTCTAGCTTTTTTGTGTTGCTTTATGTAAACTACCCAGAGTTCCTTTTGGTGGAAAATCGGTTCTGTGGTATACAAATATAAAAATAAAATAATAATAATAAAAGGGTGTCCACAAGTCAGAACTGACTTCGTACACAATTATTATTTTTTCTTATTATTATTGGTTCTCTGGCCGGGAAGAGTGGCTAGCACATTCTTTCTCTCACCTTTGCATTTAGAGAGCATATGACATTTGGAGGATTGTTATTTCTCATAGGGAGAATGAAAACAAGCCATTGCAGCTGTGCAGGTAGCTTGGTCTTCCTCCTGTTCTGGATTTTCTTGAAAGGATGAAGGAATTACCTCCCAGTGGTCTTTCATTCAGTGATTCCATGGCCTCCTTGGGGATCTGTGCTCCAGAATCATGACGTCTTTAATACTAAATTAAACTGGATGTTTGTGGATGGTACGGATTCCATGATGAAATATTGTGACATTTTCCATTTGGGAAATTCCCTTTTACTCACATGGGCTTCTGTGAGTAAGGAATAACAAAACCTTTGTGCCACATTATTTTTTTATTTGAATTGTTATTTTATGTTTCATATCCCAAACTCAGTTCCTTGTATCTCATGTTTCCTTAGATTCTGGGAAGCTACTTTCAGTCACATTTAAGAAGACAGAGTTCAGTGATGTACCAGTTGGGCCCAATAGGGTGGGGGAACAGAAATGACTGGACTACAACTCCCATCAGCTATAGCCAACATAGTTAATAGTAATGGATGATAAGAAATCTAGATGATTTTACATTGTCCATCTCTGCAGTATTAGTTTACTTCCATATAGCTTTATCATAACACTTGTAACGTTGAACATAGAAATTATTGCACCGCAGTGTACTGCCCTTCTTCCCCATCTATTTATTAGGTGTAAAATACAATTGAGCTGAGGGAGTTCTTGAACAAATTATCCTGATTCAAATTTACATGTGAATACGAAATGTACAGTCTATAAATAGAGAAATCACTCCTTGAGGACTTGTTTGAAAGGTTACATTACTCTATTTGGAAAAAATTGCTCCCCCATTTCTCTTGCTGTCTCAATAATGCTTTAATATAGAGATGGGCACGAAACAAAAAAATTGTGTTTTGGTTTTTCGTTTGTCATTGAGAGGTCTGTTTCGGTTCGTTTCCGTTTGTCGTGAATTTTTTTTGGAAAAATTTCGTTACCGTTTTTCATTTTTTTGTTTGTCGTTTCTACCCGCTTTTTGTGCAATTTTTAAAGCATTTCCATGCGCAGGCAGCCCCCAGCGCCCCAGACCAGAGGGAAAACACTAAAAAAAATGGATGCTGGCAGAGACACAGTATAGACTAGGTATGCAGGGGGGCTGCAAAGGCAGCGGCGGGCGTTGCCCAGGGTGCAAGGCAGCCGCAGAGTGACTGCACTGTGGGGCAAGGGAGGGTACTCACCGAGAGGTACGCAGCACGCACACACACAGGGAGGCTGCAGGACTGAAGCTAGAGTCGCAAAGACAGCAATCCCACCCTTACTCCCACCAGAGACTGCAAGGAGGACGGGGGCTGCCAGACCTTTTTATGCTCTCTGTGGCTGCCAGACCTGCCCGCCCACTCTGCAACCTGGGCATGCTATTGGTTGAACATGATCCCATCACATGGCTTGCCTCCATTTTGTGGCTGGTGCGACATCCATTTTAAAGGGAAAAGAAAAATACATCGTGATGGGAGAAGACAAAAACAAACGTTTTAAGGACCCCAACCCCCCTGGTAGGTATTATCAGACAATATAAATAATTATCGCTGCATTTTTACGGATGTCCAGGGCGTTTTTTAACATTTAAAACAGCTCATTTCATTGCGTGTCGCCATTAACGGAAACGAAACGTAATGACAATTTTCGTGGTTTTGTTCGTTTCGTTGCATTTTCATCACAATTTTCATTTGTCGTTTCGTTATGTAACGGAAATGACAAATGGTAACGGAAACGAAAAAATGTTTGTTCCGTGCCCATCTCTACTTTGATACCTGTCCCCACACACATTAACTTGTTTTGCAAGGCAGTTCCCTTGCACACTGTGGTAACATTGGGGAATATCATGTAACCTAACAAAAAACATGGAAAGGTCACTCTGGCAGATACACCGCTGTTAAAGCACCAGTGGAACAATCAGTCATTCATCTTTAATATGTACAATTCTCCCAGTGGCCCTTTGCAGGCAAATAGTATATTTTGCCAAGATTTATTCTTATCTGCATGAGCACACTGCCCTGGGGCTATTTGCCATTTACATTCAGGTTGTGACACTTTAAAAACCCTACAGCTCTTGGCACAAGGGGAACTCCACTGATTTTTGTTCTTTTAATTTTCAACTGAGTTGAATTGCATTACAATGGTAGCTCCTCAAGACATTGGTGACTTACCTTTCTGAAGTGCTGTAAATCCACTCCACAATTTAATGACACTTCCTAGAAATTATCTAAGGTGCTGAACTTAGTTGAGGGATAGGGTTTAGCACCTTGGATAGCTCCTGCAAAGGGTGGACTAAATGCATTAACTGCTGGCTGTTGTGGGTTTTGGGGGCCACAACAGCCACCAGACCCCGGCCGTGAAAGCCTTCAAGAATACATTGCATTAACTGCATCTTGCAAGGGAGACTCACCGGCCTCCACTGTCCTCAAGTGTCCACGCAGCTTGTGGCCAGATGTTGCTGAACCAAACCTCCATCACCCTTAGCCAACATAGCTCATGATGAAACATGATGGGGATTTCTAACAAAATCTGGAGTGTCACACAGTGTCAAGAAGGATTGGAACCACCCAGTTCTTGCAGGTGTGCCTCATAATTTAGGTGTCTTACCTCCAATGTTTACATCATCTGGGGGCACAGGACCATTTGTCACATTTGCTGGTAAGCTTCAAACCAAACTCCCATGTGGGCAATGACTAAAAGAAAAGGGCTGGAGTGACAAGCTCCCTGTAGCCCCTCCACCAGCCATTTCACAGAGCTGTAAGGTAAAGACAGGGTGGATAAAAATCAGTGGGTTTTTTTTAAATCAAATTGGTTTAAATCATGTTTTTAAAAAATATTAATTATCAAAAATTTGATTTTAAAGAAAAACCTAAATCATGATTTAAATCACATCCACCCTGAGTGAAGAAAAAGCATTGTGTTGCTGTTTAAGGCAGCATTTTTTGTATTCTGGAATAATCTCTTTGTTCTCCCATCCAGTTCAGTTTAGTAAATTTTACTGAAACATTACTACACTCTTAGCATTGTCTTTCTGTGTGTGTGTGTGTGTGTGTGTGTGTGTGTGTGTGTGTGTGTGTGTGTGTGTGTGTGTGTGTGTGTGTGTGTGTGAGAGAGAGAGAGAGAGAGAGAGAGAGAGAGAGAGAGAGAGAGAGAGAGAGAGAGAGAGAGACTGTGGGAACATATTTGTTATGTGAACAGTTTGCACAATTATGTGCAACATTACATGTCCCCGCTAAAGTCATGTACATCCCCCTTGGTTTTGTAAAAATGTTGCTTTTTTTAAAAAAAAAAACAGAATGTCATAGACCCAGGGATGGAGCAGTTGGGATGTCTGCTGAAGTGTAGACGATGGGTCAACCCTGATGTGTGTGCCCTTTATTCTGGATGTTGTTGGACCTCCACTATTGCCCAGACTTGCTGGAGTCCCGCTTAAGCTTGGAGAGCCACAGGTTCACACACCCTCATAGGTACTGTACAATCTTTGTTTGTGCTATCTCCTTGCCAGCCATATCAGAAAGCAACTGGCGGTGCACTAAAAGGCACTCTAGAGTCCACCCTAATTAAAAGCTTTCATTAAGCATCCCACCTCGATCAATTTCCCAGTGTGACGCAATCCTGGACGGATTCCAAAATATCAGATTTGTAGTTGCATAAATGTTGGCAAGGAAAAAAGGGGGTGGGGTGGGGTGGGAATTAAAGCAGCCTAATTATATCCGTTTTGGCATTTTGGAGTATTCTCCCTACTGGCTTCCCCCTCCCTCCCCTTTTCCCTCTGGTTATATTGTTCTTTGTCCTCCTACAAAAGCCGGTCAAATCCGACAATAAGGAACTGTTGCTACTGACTCAGGTGGTTGTCTGAATAAGGTTTGAACAGTTCATTCAAAGAGCCAGGCAAGCACCATGTGCAGCCATTTCAGTGAGCCAGCTCATGATGCATTGTGGGGAATTAGCTGTTCACCTGCTTGCTTTTAACCTGCTTTTTCCCGATGTGTTAACTTGCCACGTATAGAATTTTTGAAAGGGAGCACTTTCAGCCAATTTCTTGCCCAGCGGCATTCCAAGCTGCCAGATAGGGATGTAGAAGACTGTGATTTCCCCCAGCTAAATATTGAACCAACCCTTACAGGTTTCAGAGCTGCTGTTGCTGCTGCACACCAATATGAATATCTTTGCCACTGCAGGAAAAAAAAAACCCCAGACAGTTTCTGGGAAAATGAGAGGGTGGCTTTTTAACACAAAAATTCCAAACTCATTACAGTGGAACCTTGTATAACAAACGTTTTGTGTAACATAAAATCTGGACAACATAAAAAATTCCAGAGATAGGGGAAATTTGCTGAACAGAATCGTCTACGGGGCGAATCCGTACAACATAAAAATGGTCACAATTAGGGATTACTCCATTTTCAATGTATTCCTATGGGAATTTTGTATAAAGGAAAATTTGCTTAACCTAATTTCATTTGGAATGAATGAATTCCTTTATACAAGGTACCACTTGTACTTTTTAAAGTAATAATTCTACTTTGAATGAGAACTTTTTTGCTGCCCTTTTTTTTAAACTGTATCTGCCATACTATACTAACTTTTGGGGTTGTGGATAACATTTTCTGCACGAAGATAAATAAAGAAGATTGTGAAGCTTCCTACTGACAGTTTTTTATTTGAAAGGTTGTCTGACCCAAGGCCAGTTCCATGATCAAGAACCCTAGGAAAGGAGATTGGGGACTTGGAGATGATTATAAGCAGTTAGCAACAGGACAGTAGTGTAAGTTGTGGGAACCTGCTGATTGCTCCTTTTGCCATCTGTCAAGTGAGAAATGGGACGCTAACTAACCCTATTACATCTTGCTTACCATTAGAGGGAAAGAAAGACCCCCAAAAGTCCTGTATGTTTTTAATGGTTGTTAAACTATGATGACTTTAAAAAAAGACATTTAAAACATGAATGATACTTGAGCAATACTTAAAAAGAAATGCAAAAAATCACACACCCCTCCCCAGTCCTCCAAAGGAGAGGTTGGTGGACATTTTGAATTCAGCAGTTTGTCCAAAGGGACAGCCTTAACAATCTTGATAAATCTTTCACTTTAAAAGGAAATCTTTTGTTTAAAGTGACAGAAGATCTTGATTATTGTAAACAAGGTTGCCTGAAGTGCCCTGCGGTTTTCTGACCCTCAAGCACCTGATGCTTGCATGTGGATGCAACTAATTTGCAACCACTCTTGTACTAATCAAGATTTTTGCCACATGCAAGGATCGCACCATGCATCTCTGTCCAACGTTTTTGTTGTGTTGCTACAGTCATGACCGACTCTCCGTGACCCCATGTCCACTGCTCCTGCTTGCCGAGCTCTTAGATCTCTGTACAGTGGTCCCCTGCCCTTTCGCAGTTCATATACTGTGGTCCTGCTATATTGTGGGACCACAGTATAAGAAAAAAGGCTCCCTGGGGTAAGGGGGAAAGGCCTGCGAGGGCCTTCCTAGGCCTTCTGGAGGCCCCAAAAGGGATTCTCTGTGAACCGGAAGTTACCTGGATCACCAGAAATCATTTCTGAGGCCTCCGAGGGCCTTCCTAGGCCTTCTGGAGGCCCCAAAAGGACCTCCCTGTGATCCAGAAATGACTTCTGGTTTACCAGAAGTCACTTCTGGTTTGCAGGGAGGCCCTTTTGGGGCCTCCAGAAGGCCCTCAGAGGTCCATTTGGGGCAGCGCCAGGCTAGAGTAAGTACAAGAGCCCCCACTTAGGACCCCCAGGCCCAACCCAACCTGCATCTTCATATCGCAGATTTTCAATTATGCCTGGTCGGGTCGGGTCCCTATCCCCCGCGATAAGGGGGGGTCACTGTACATAGTTTCCCCCCTCCGTAATTGTTTCAAGAAAGCAAAAATCTTAATTAGTTCAAGAGTGGCTGCAAATTAGTTCTCATTCCTTGTAAGCCTTTTTGGTTGTGACTAATGGAATTTTCTGTTTAATGTAAATCACCTGCTATCCTTGACTATGTTGAATCATGTAATTCAACGTAGGTACTTGTTTATAACTCAAAAACCATGTCAAGAGTCCGAAACCATTCTTTTTATCCTAGATGTCGGGTTTTTTAAACCTGCTTTCAGTTTTGTAAAACAGATTGTAAATTGGTCTTGAGAAAATGACATTTGCATAAGGGATTATAGAAATTATTTCAAATCATTTTTTTACAATGGCTAAAAGCTGTATTTTGAACTCTTGCCACTCTGATACCGGGAATACACTGAAACATTTGTTGTGTAATTGTACAACAGGAAAAAATTGATTCATCATGGATAAGAGGTGAAAACCTTCAGTTTGGAAAGACCATCTATTGTTCTAGAGCAGGGGTCCTCAACCTAAGGCCCCGGGGCCGGATGCGGCCCCCCAAGGTCCTAAATCCGGCCCCCAGGACCAATTGCAAGCCAGCCTCTGCAGCTGCTTCTATTTCTGAGGCAGTTCAAAGCAGTGGGCTATGTCGCTTCTCCCACTCCCCCAACTACTGCCCAGATGATCAGCATGCTGATCTAGCATGCTGGCTAGTGGGGCATTCAAAGTGGGAGGGCTACGGCAAGGTCCCCCACTCCCTCCCCCTTTTTTCCACGTTGGTCTTTTTTTTTTTTGGACTGTGGTCCGGCCCCCAGTGGTGTCTGGGGCGTGGTGGACCGGCCCGCTGTTTGAAAACTTTGAGGACCCCTGTTCTAGAGCCCTGGCGGTTTTATAGGGATGGATTCTAGGGTCATCACCATCTCTTACAAAACCGCCTTGTAAAAATCCATGCCTACATGACTGGTCAGAGGCTTACAATTGCCATAACGCATCTGTGAGTTAAAAGGCAAGTTGATTGCCAAAGTCAACAAACTCTGTTGACCCTCACAACTCAATGCTTAACATAGGAATGTCACTGTAAGGAAGTGGGAATACTTTCATATAAGATTGGGTACAATAAGATGTTATTGTAACTGATTGCAAAGAAATAAAGTAAGATACTTTCCTTGGCCTTATGCCAGGTGTGTCCAAACTTCGGCCCTGCTAATGTTTTGGACCACAACTCCTAGAACTCCAAGCTAAGATTGCCAATGGCAAAGGATTGTGGGAGTTGTGGTCCAAAACACGAAGTTTGGACATGCCTGCCTTATGCTGTCCTTCTCCTCACTCTTGGATCCTCTCTCCTGCGTCACTTGTCCAAGATAGCTATTTGCTATTGTCTCATCTCCTGACCTTGAAACTCCAGTTTAGCGTCAAAAGGGCATACTTAGAAAGCAAGCAGATAGAACAATGCTTGTTTAGCATAACAAAAGATTTCTTCAGCTCCCAAAGTGGCAAATTAGCTTGCTTTGTTTTATTTTTTATACATTTTTTCATTTATTTTCTAGACTAAACCAAATAAAAAAATTATGTTGCTTGTCTCCTGTCATGTTACCAATTCAATCACAGTTTCCCCCAACATTTCAGCCCAATATAATTCATATCTCCTTTCCCAACTTAAAGGAACCCACTTTCATACTTAGTTTCCTTACTATCTCATTCATATTCTATCTTTATTTATATCTGTTTTCTAATACAAAAAATATAGCCTGTCTAAGCTCAACAGTATATTCAATCTTGATGTTTAATTCTTCAACACTAAACAACTTAGGATACATTTTAGCTTATGTATATTCTTAATGTCATCCACAGTATATTTACCTATTCTTCCAAAGAGTAACTAATTTCACAAATCATCTCTAATTCAAGTTGGTACTTTATGGGCTATTATAAAAGAGCTACCTCCTGGTCTACAGGTTTCGCTTTATGCATAGAAGTTCTTATCCCTACCTAACTACCACTATTCTTTTAAGGATCTAACAAATTAATATTTATTTATATTTCAGGTTGTACTTCACATTTCCATTTTCCATTTCCCATATCATGCCAATCAACTAGTAGCCTTAGACAATCAAAATACAGAAAACATTTTAAATGTAATCAGTTCACTAAGCTAGAAATTCTCTTTCTGAATCTTCACTTTCCCTGCCAAGCCTGTTATCTTCATAAGTTGTTCTTTTATCTTGAGAGTGATCTTGAGAGTTGCTTTGCTGCTAAAAGAGTCCCATACGTTTCTCTTTTTTTGTATCCATATTGATTAAAGCAGATGTGTTTATCTTGCTTTGTGGATTTGGCATAGCCAAGGATTTATCCTGCACCAATCATGTTGTAGTTGTCTGTAGATTAAAATCAGCTCTCTGTGCTGCCTCTGTGTCCTTAGCAGGGTTAAAAATCGCTGTATCTTCAGAGGATGGGTCCATCTGTGATGTATAAATGTCTATTTTTTGTTATCCACATAGAACTATATTGGCAAACTTTTCTTCTGATAAGTTTTCCCAATTTATTGAGTTCTTGTAGCTCACAACAAACAGTTAATATTGCTTATAATTGTAGTTTCTGCCACTCAGTTTCAAAAAGGGAGGGAGGTGACTGGATTTAAAAAAGGAAGAATCAAAGAGGCAGGGAGCAGAGATTCTTCAGCAGTTATTTTCAAAACATGGAGTAAATCCAAGGTCAAATAAACATTCCTTTGAAAAACAGCTTTCCCAAAACTGCCTTTAAACTGTGTCTTTAAATCCACCACATACAGAAAGCACAAAACAAAAGGACTTTCCTCAAGAGTTTTTTTTTTTTCAAAAAAGCAATGAGCAGAAAGGCAAATTCATAAAATAAATGTGAGAAAGATCACTTCTTCAGATATGTGATTGTCTTTCAAAACATTCACACTTCTTTGCCAAAAGCCACTTCCACAAAAGATGGGGGTGTTGTTGCTTGTTTGAAGAAAATATTCCAAATCACCAAGGAGAAGCTTTGCATAAAGAGACAGAGGGATAAAATCTATTTTACTCACAACACGCCAAATATTTACATCTTTCTACAGTTCTCTGGTACCAACAGCTTCTGCTTTCGCCAAATGGCGTAGGTTTTCCTCCAGTGGGAAATAAGGCATTTTCCTGCTTCCACAGAAGTTCACCGCTGTTCCCTTCATGGTCTGCAGGCACTGCCTCTTCTTTGTTATTGCTCCTGTTCATGACATAAAGTTCACCACCACCCCATATATCAGTTCTTATGTCCATGATGTCTGCAGTTAAACAGAATATAAACTGAATGAATCAAGGTGTGCAAATCTTAGATTACATGTAGCGTTCATACTCCCTTTCCAAATACACAGCCATCCATTACATTAAAATTAAAATTAATTGAACCTCTTCTGTGATCCTGAAAACAATTCACAAGTTGTTTTTGGCAGAGGAGGAGGTAGTGTTATAGACAGTATACGGCTTTTGTGATATTCCGGGCACTTCCAATATGATAATGATGACGACATAGATAAAGGACTGAAGCTGAAATAAAATGGTTTTCCTAAGATCATCTCTTGACCAGATGTCAGAAGGAGGTTAGAATTAAGGTATTTCTGGCTCAACATTTATCCAGAGGTTCAACTGTATAAATTAATGGATTATATTAACCAGTTCGCCACAACATACAAAGTAGCTTTGATTTAATCTGCCAACCGGATTTGGGGGCCTGTTATGGAGGACAAAAACAAGAATAGTGAGCAGACCCCACCACCAAGTGAGACAGATGCAGAGGAGGAGGAGGAGGAGGAGGAGGAGGAGGAGAGCTCAACAGTTCAGCCATGCTATCATTTAAAACAGGCAGCAGACATTCAGAGTCTATCTGACACCTGGCACATCAAACCCAATTAAATCCCACTGTGCTAGTTAGCTCCTAAGCCAAAGTATCTGAAGGTTTCATTTTTCCTCCATCAAGCCAGTCCATCACATTAATACAACCTTTCAAAAACGAGGCCAGATTACAGAGGGAAGCTATAATCGCCATTTAAGGTCTGAAACCAAACGGGTTCCCTTCATATCAAGGAAGGCATTCATCTCAAATGATGACATTAGCGATCTGATTATGAGTGTGGTTTACTGGAAAGGTGAACTTTGATTGGCTGGGGACTAATCCATGGCAGAAATCCTAAATTAGCCACCAGACTGCTGAGCGCATTATGATATTGCATAAACCTTTAAACTGCTCGTGCCATTCATGTGTTAGTCTACAAGTTAATTAATATGTAAATCAGCCACATGGGTTGGGGGGGAAGAGAAAGCCCACTTTTCACTCTGTGGGTTTATAGACACCACGGGGATCCCTACAGTGATTTGCTGGAGTGGAGAGTTAAAATGTTGAGGTATAGAGGACTGATGGCAAAAATGTGCCCTTCCAGATAGTCTGGACTACAACACCTCTCACAGACCTTTCCATTGGCCCTGCTGGCAGGATTTTCGGAGGCTGAAGTCTAAAATATGTTGGGAGTCAAGAGGTATTCTGTAGAGGGCTCCCAGAATAGCTTTAGGCCCACATACAATGGTACAGGCAGCAGGAGGGGCAGCCCACTTCAAATAATGAGGTGAACCTCCCTGGATAGACCCCTTAGTACCTTCTTTGAGTCTTCATAAGACTTTCTGTTTTGCTGTACACAATACACTGTAGCTTTGACTCCATATGATGGAACAACTGTTTCTGCCTTTGAGAGAAACGGCAGGACTGAATCATTGATGAGAATGAGTACAGAGTCAGGAGCCCCAAACTGCTCATAAACTACAGGATATATTGTGACAGTGCCTTCCATTTTCAGAAAAACCAGTGGGCCCATTCTTAAATGTAACAGAGCCTGGATCCAGCTTCACCATCTTTTGCTGCAATATTGAACTAATATTAAGGCCTTTCTAAGGCAGAGGTAGGCAAAACGTGGTCCTCCATATGTTGCTACACTGCCACTCCCATCCACTCTAGCCGGGGCCTGTGGTGAAAAATGCAAACCCACAATTGAAGGCAGTTCTTTATCCACCTAGGTAATGATGACAGTTTTAATATTATACAATATCTGCTGTAGTCAGAGCATGGAAATACTACTTTTGGAGCAACCCTCAGAATCTCCTAGCCAGATTATTGAAATTGTTTATATTTTACCAGAAGGGGGCTAGCCACTGTTTAAACAATCTGCCCATAAGGAGAGTTATGGTAAAAGTCTTGTTTCTTCCACAAGCTCTGCACTATAGTAATCAAAGTGGTTTTGCTAATTCCTTTTGACAAAACTAATTTCCTAAGTTTGGAGATTATGCATTGTCATAAATTGAATAATGCATCTGCGAAAAGATAGAGGGCAAAGATTTGTATAATTACTGTTTGCCTATGGTAATTGGCAAAGATGTAAATTTAGAAGTTGCTAAACATTAGAAGAAATACAACACGCGTAATGTGATTAGGCCCTCTGATGTGAACTACACAGCTCTTCTTAGGGTTCTGAACCTCTAGGCCAGGCACGTCCAAACTTCAGCCCTCCAGATGTTTTGGACCACAACTCCCACAGTCCTTTGCCATTGGAAATACAGGCTTGGAATTCTGGGAGTTGTGGTCCAAAACATCAGGAGCACCGAAGTTTGGGTATGCCTGCTCTAAGCTGAATTGACTGAACAGCCCTTTCAAATTGGGCCGGGTGGGCAACCTTCGGCCCTTCAAATGTGATGGGCCCCAATTCCCATGAGCCCCAGCCAGCAAGAGCAATATTAAATTATTGTGGGAGTTGTTTTTCCTGAGAACCAAAGGTTGTTTCCTCCTGAAATAAGAAGGGTATGCCTCCATAGAGGGTACTGCCGCCTGTACAGACATATTTGTAGCCCCCTACACAAAGCTGCTACCTAAACAGGACTTGAGCTGTGACTTCAACATGTGTGCTGAACATGAAATGCCAGAGGTAAAGACCAAATAACAAACTTGCTTTATTAATCCTATTACTCAGAGGACTGCTAGAGAAACCCCTTGTTTTAGAAGTGTGGATTGATTTCTAAGTCAGGCTCTGAAATGAGGTTGCAGTCCAAATGGAATGTTAATGGGAAATGGAACGCACAGTGTGAATAGATCAATGGAAATGTAAAGGAAGATTAATTGTATTTAATGTTCTTTTCCCCACCACCACTTATCAACACTCTCCTCATGTTTATCCAATAAAGAATAAATACACATTAATAACAATTAATCCAGGATGTTGAACGTCCCACCTCGCCACTTCCACCATGAGTGTGGAATGGATGGGGAACTGCCGGTAAGTTCAGAAATAACTATATCCTCAATATTGCCCAAGTTTTGACTTGTGGCCATTTCTGAGCAGGAAAAATCATGTTATCTAAATGATATCATGGGTAGGGGGAGATTTTAAATTCTGGCTTCTCACCCAATGGCTTGTCCAGTGTTCATGAACTCCATTGCATTGTGCATGGACAGGACTAGTCACAGGACAGAAGCAGAAATTCTCTAAATTACTGAAAAATCTCTTCCTGCCAGTGTGGGACAGGTGAAATTTAGCCAATGTGTTATTTGCCCAGCATATTTCAAGATAACAGCACTCGATCAAAACAACTGCAGTGTCAGTTTGTCTGTTGTCTGTATCGTTGTCTTCTCCTGAGCCCAAACCCATCAAGGGGATTTGGATAAATACAGAGGACATAGTATCAGCACTCCACATGTCTGAAGAATTGGTTTTTGATCCATAAAGGATCACAGTGAGACAAATTAGCCTATCTAGCCCACTGTCTTCAACCCCGACTGGCAGAAATACCTCACCTGGGTTTCAAGCTGGATTCTTTCCTTGCTGATTGTCTCCCATCTACATAATAACCAAGGCTACTGACATGCTTAGTTAGTTCATTAAAGCAGTCCAGACTGAGTGCATTCACATGGATACAATGGAAGTGCATATAAATTTGAGACATTAAAAACAAGTTTTGAACTAAAGGTAAAAATTAATTTTTTAGTGTGGCTTCAAAGATTTCTCCCAGAGTTATTTTATAATATTGTATTGTATCATACTGTCAAGTTATTTTCACATTGCACGCCACTTAGGCAGCAATATTGCCAGGCGTCCTATATCAGTGCCACAAATAAACCACTTCTAGTAGATGACACAGCAGCTGAGCATATGTGGTTGTTCATAAAACGAAAAGAAACAACAAAACAAAACAATCTAGCTGATTTCAACAGATGCCTTAGAGTTTTGGGACAGCATAGAGGAAGCTTATAAAACAAATGATACCAGAGCCCTGCTGTTTATCCTGGTATGAATGCTTGGTGACCTTAAGGTTATTCAAACATCAGGTGATCTGGATATTTGTATTGTATGGAACATCTCCCTGTTACATGAATCCTCATGATGGCAGAAAGCTGTGTATAATCTTAAAACAGTGTGTCAGCCAAAGGACAACGCCACCGCTTACTCCTTCCTGTCCTTACATCCTTCTTTTGTGCTTATTGGCATGCAGCTGGTGTAAAAGCAGGAAGAGATAATCAGCACAGTTGGAAGAGGTAGCTAGCTGCTTGATAAAAAGGGGAGAAATCAATAAATGTGGTAGTGGCTGCAGATCCTCTTCTGAGCCCAATCTCAAGAAAGGGGAGGGGGGAAACAATTTGAAACAATTTTCTTGAGTTGATTCCAAAATCACACAGAGAGTGTAGCCTAAGGCTGCTATCCACCAATAGGTATCTTCTTTCAAAGACTTTTCACCTTGAAGGTGTGAAAATATGTTTTCGGCAGGGCTTGGGAAAGGCGCAAAGGCCACGCTGGCTGGGGGATTCTGGTGGTTGTAGTAAAAGAGAGGTGGGTGGGTGATTTTCTTTTAGGGCGTTTATACACGACCCCTAAGCTCCGCTGCAAATGGCTCCCAGCTCTGGAGCTTAAAAATGTTTCCCCACCAGCTCCTGAGCTAACAGAAAATTAAGTGTGACCTGCCCACCTAAGCGCGACCCAGCGCACCTTTCAAGTACCTGCTCTGGGAGAGTGAAAATTTTTGATGCGGAGAGTGCCAGGCTCTCCTCGCTTCTTTTTGTTGTTGTTGTTTTTGCCTCCCGCCCCTTTAAGAGGAACCAGGAAGTGACGGGGGTCGGAGCATTCTTTTCTCCCTTTTTTTTCTCCCTCCCCTCACGCAGACAGAACAAGCAAGTGAGGAGGGGGTGGGAACGCAGGGGGAGCGACAAACCCTCAAGATCTCTGGTCCGAATTTAAGGGACCAGCGGATCTTAGGGGTCATGTAAAAAGGCCCAGAGTCAAATCCAAACATCCGTCAAAGATAAAAACCTATAAGGAACCCAGTTGCTTAACCACCTTATTTCAGTAATAAACCACAAGATAACATCAGCTGCCTGTCGCATGTACTGTGACCCAGAAACTTAAAACAGCAGTCAGTTGGTGATAGATCCATGATTGTATGGCTGAACCATAGACCAAACACACCTTTTTGGACTGAAACTCCAAACAGCATGGCTCTCTATTGGTTCCCCAGCTACTGAAGTAATTTCAGCTATGTAATGATGTAAAGTTCCATAATATCTGTCTCACTGTTCTAACATATCTAGCACCCAGCTTGCAAACATATTTCACGGTGAGCACTCTCGGGGGCTGAAAACAATTTACTTGCCACTTGAAATGAGGACATTGGAACCTTGGGCGTTTGTTTTTGTGCCCATGCAGCCTCGGTGTCAACGTGGGTGCTCAAAATGGGAGGTGCTGGCTTGGCACTTGACTGGTGCATTCTCCCTGGAGAAACTGAGGTGAATGCATAGGTCATTCGTGTAGCATTGCTATAACTCTTCCGGCACATGCATGCACATGACCCTTAAAAACAAGAGGTATATGAAACAATGGCTGGAGACAGGAAAGGTCTCTTAACTGTTGGGAGTGGGGAGTGTGCGTAAAATTCTTGCCTTGTGAAGAGTCTACCAAGGGCAGGGTCCCAGTCAGAGAACCTGGCTCCTGAAAAGCAGGTCCTGAAAGAGGCCATTTCTCCCCTTACATGTAGCTCCTATGCAGAGTTTCAGGTGGCATGAAGGAGGGCCAGAGAGGAGGCAAAGAAGGCAAACATGTTGTTAGAGGCTTTGCATAGGGATTGAAATCACCTCTCCCAGGATCGGCTGGAGATCGGCATTGGCCCAGTTGCATCCCACCTATCTAATTTAAGAACACACCAAAGAAGCAAATCAGTTCTCAAATTAGTAATTGTCTTGTGATGTTAGCCACAAATTGAAGTTCCTGGGTGACAGTGTAAAGATATAGCGGTGGAAAGCCCAACACTCTCATCTCCGCTAATTTAAAACTACCCCCCCCCAAGGGTATGGGGTGGGGATGTATTCTCTTAATAGTCCCAATAATAATTGTGAATGTTGGTCATGTTTGGGATTGACCTGGACAAGGATGTAGCTGCATCCATTTTCTGGCCTGCTTGCACTGGAATTCCCCTGAGATAAAATCTGTGCATAAGGGTGCAGTTCTAACTAGCCAAGAGTGCAACTACATTGGCAAATAAAATGGGAAATACTCTGTGATTGGGACAGACTGGTTTTCATTATTTTCTGTTAACTACATGAGATAAAAGTTAATGTGAATCAGCTCAGAACCACCACCCCGCCCACCCACTGGCCATCTTGTTTTTTCCCCAACTGGAACTTTTACCTTTTTTTGAAATTCGTATTGGCTCAGATGATGTGATTGCTTGAAGCGATGTTTAAGGGGTTGTAGCTGTTCTACGTGAAGCCATCCCAGCTGGCCACAGCCATAGTAAGAGAAGTAAGGTGGTGGAGAAATGTCTGCTGTTTGAATCCTCTCCTTCTCACACTTGGTGCCTAGGTCTGCCCTCATCTTTCCTTCCTGTTCTGTTTCTTTCTATCCTTTATTTTGAAGACTTGCTAAGGCAGCTGGGTCTCCAAAGGAAAGGAGAAGAAATAACACTGAGAACTTGACAGAGAGAGTGAGGGAATTTTTAAAATAGATTTGCCCTAACTGTTCCTCTTGCAAATCTGAATGGTCAGAAGCGAACTACCTTAAAATTTATTCTCCCCACCACCCATCAAGTTTTCATTCTTTTTTCTTAAACAGGAAACAAGACTGAAGCAAAAACATCTCTCTCTCTCTCTCTCTCTCTCTCTCTCTCTCTCTCTCTCTCTCTCTCTCTCTCTCTCTCTCTCTCTCTCTGTCACCTAGCTGTCCTAGTGCTAGGACAACATGCTTTGAAAAGAAAAAGAAAAACAATGGAAGGGAATGGGAAAACAAGCAGGTTGAGGCACAGTTAACAAACGGCAAAAATTGCCTCCTTCCTACCCCTGCTAGCTTCTGTGTGAAGTGTGAAAGCTGAAGTGAATTAATCCAGGGTATAGCTTCACAGTGGATCTATTTGCATTTTTCCTATTATGTAGTCACACCCCAGGATGGTGTGACGACATAATACACACAGTAGGCCAGCTTAAACTGAGCTGAACCCAAGTCTACATGCCTAGAGATCCTGGAAATTACTTAGGAATAATCTGACCCTTACCTAACATTGTGTAATTATAAGGCAGTGACTCTGGGCAGGTTGGAATTCAGCTTCCACCCCTCTCAGTTTGTCCCTTCTCTGCCCCCTCCCCTTTTTTGGCTCTTCTGTTGAGTGTTCTCAGCCAGCATAGGAAATCCAAGATCAGCTGGCATAGGGGGGGGTTGTCCATTCCAGACCCAACATTTTTGGCTTCTCTTTGAGTTGGGTTAGACAGATTTGAAGAAATGTAAATGCCCATAGTTAAAGCAACAACTTACTTACTTACTTACTTACTTACTTACTTACTTACTTACTTACTTACTTACTTACTTACTTACTTACTTACTTACTTACTTACCTGCCTGCCTGCCTGCCTGCCTGCCTGCCTCTCTACCTACCTACCTACCTATCTATTGCATGCCCTATTCCGGGTGGTGTACAGTAGTTAAAATAAATACTGTAATAACAAATGCATTAAATGAGCAACTAACAATGACAATTGTCAGGAAACATAGATTGTAAAAGTGAAGTGTGGGATACTAGCAAACAGGAGAAACAAAAGAGGAAAATATGTTTTGCAAAGACAGTTTTTGCTGCTGTTATAATGTGAGTGACTAAATATACTTTCTGTTGGTCCATTGTGTCTGGCATTATATTTAATAAGAAAATTTTGAGTTTTAATTCTATTGGATTCTCAAACACCTCTTCCAACATCTGCTTATTTTACTCCAGAATCTTTGTGCTTTTTTACGAAGCCACCACATATGATAAAATGAGCCTACTTTTTGTTTACATTTCCAGCATAGATTCAATATCTGGGCATTCATTTTAGCTAAAATTGCTGGCATCATATATCATCTATCTATAGAAAAATTTGTATATATTCTTTTTAAATACAACAGATGTGATGTGTTTCTAATGTGCACTCGATGGAGAGTCAATTTATCCTGAATTCCGTTTTAACTAATTGTGTGGAAAGCCTGGTGCTAAAATCCTTAGCAAGTAGAGCCCTTGGGATATAGAGCATTTGGGATATTCCGTACCACTAAGATTGCTTCAAGGCTTTTCATAAACAGTGTCTCTTCAACCTGCCACATTCAAAGTGGTCTGATAGCTAAGTCAGGTTTCATTGTACAACTGCTATGAAAGGAGCTAGTTAAAGCTCATCAACTCCTCCATCACTATCCATGATTTGCTTCTGGTGTGGGGGCAAGGTACAGAAGCTTCAAACGACCCCCCCCCCAAAAGAAAGCATGCCAGTCTAATTGCCTCTGACACCATCTCACTTCTACACCTTGGCTTTTCTGCTCTCACAGGAAAACTGCAGTAACAGGTTTGCCCTGGTGGGGGGAAAAGGCCATCCAAGACCACGCTGAAATTGTTTGCTTCCTCTGAGGAAAAAGGAGTTTAAAAGGGGGGCAGAGCCCTTGGTCGAAGGTCTGCCACTTTTCTCTTTGTGGTGCCATAGCTTCTCAGCCTGAGAAAATGGCTGTCCTTCCCTGCCAGTTGGCCTTGGCTTTGCTGAAGCAGCAGCTGCTTCCATCAGAGAACTGCAGCACTGGTTGTAATCTGCAGATTTATAAAGTGGCACTTGATAAAGCTTTGACATTGTTAGTCATTTGTATTTCGATTCCGTCGTTGCTGCCAAGAGATTGGCAGCAGAGGCTGGCAGAACTCACAGCTTGAGCAGCAGCAGTTCAGCCTGAAGTTGTCAGATGGGAGGAGGATGGCCAGAGGCTGTTGCCATGGCTTGTGGGGACTGTGTGAGGAAAACAAAACAAAGGTGTGTGTGGCGGCGGGTGTGTGTGTGTGGAATCATTGCCAAGTTAGCCCACATTTTGTAGCAAGACATTTGAAACACTGAGGCATTTATGAATCATGGTTCTCATTTTGCCTAATTTAGTCCATGCTTCTGGTAATCAACAGCTGAGGAACAAGGAGTGACACAAGGCCGCCAAACCCTCATCTTCGAACCACTGGAAATCTTTTCCAGCAGTGTTGATCTCACTAAGCGTTGCTTTTTCAAGCAGGTACACTTCAAATTAGAAGTGTATCCTCAGACCTATAGGGCCCTAGAAACTAGTTTTTTTTTCTTTTTTCTTTTTAAAGAATGTGTGTGTGTGGCTGTTTTTAGGAAGCTCTGAGATAAAGAAGCAATATGTCTGTGAAAATTCTTAGTCATCCAGGTGAGTTTATCTGGAAGTTGAGTCATGGCAACTGTACTTCTTTTCTTGAGGGATTGAAACATTTCGCTGCTCATCCAAATAACTTTTTCAGTCTGTGGAACGCTAGTTGTGAGTCCTCCATTTTATAGTTCACTTTGACCTCATGTCACCCTGGTCTGAAATAGGCTCATAAGACCCATACTTTATGGGTTTCAGCACCTTAGGCCATTGTTCACCTAAAGGGCTATTGAGATTATTGTATAATAATCTACCTAGGGAACCTATTCAAGCCATTGTTCATCTGATGAGCCTCTTGCAAGGTGGCCCCTTGCCATTTGCCCCATGGGCTTTAATTGAGATCAGTTAATGCTATTCCATTTCTCTTTCTAGAACATTGAGCATGCTATGGTCACAGACAGCTGAGTTACCTTGGGAGAAAGCTGTGAGAACAGAAAAGGTGTAGTGGTTAGTGAAATCCAATGACTGATACCTTGAACCTCTGGTTCATGCGTTTCCTACTGCTGATGAAAAAAATGGAATGACAGAAAGGCAAAGGGTATAGTCAGAGGAAGATACAAATATTGCACTCGGTCACATCAGAGAAGATCGCTTCTAGGATGCAACCTTAAAGCAGACCCTTTAAAGCAACCCTTCCATCTAGTCCAGACATGGGACAGAGTAGACTCAGGTTGGTTCATTGTCTGCAGTATGTTACCTGTGTGTGTGTGTGTGTGTGTGTGTGTGTGTGTGTGTGTGTGTGTGTGTGTGTGTGTGTGTGTGTGTGTGTGTTGTGTGTGTGTGTGTGTGTGTGTCGTTGCAGTCGTGACCGACTTTTCGTGACTCCATGTCCATGGAGTTTTCTTGGCAGGATACTGGAGTGGTCTGGTCATTAGCAAATAGAACCAGACCATGATGTCTATGTTCCAAAATGTAAAGCTTAAAGCATCCCAGCTGATGGGATTTTACATGTAAAAGAATTAGAAGACATTATAGTAGAACCAGAATGATGAATGAAATAAAGAGAAAAAAATCCAGGAGGCATTAATCACAGTGAATTATGTTCCAAAAAATATTATTAACTATTTAGAGTATTATGAAGCTCCAAAGACAAGCGGCTTTAATTTTCGATAACGTGAACTTTGATGGGGCATAAAACAGTCAAAGCTATATATGTAGGACAAACAGCAAAAATTAAAATCATGGAGAGTGCACATGGACCAAGGCACAGGCAAAGCCACTTTCCTTTATTACTGCCCTCAGAATTCTGCTGCTTTGATATACTGTAAATAGAAAAGTCAGCATGAGTTGAAACTTACTGATTTAGAGTGTTTTAATTTTAATAATAATAATAATAATAATAATAATAATAATAATAATAATTAATAATAATAATAATAATAATAATAATAATAATAATAAAAGAAGAAAAAGTATTATAAGCAGTTGCAGATCTCAGAAATAACACTGAGCTACAAAAACAGCATGCATACTGTGCCATTATTTAACAAGGTTTTTTAAATTAAGATTTGTATCTGTTATTTAATACTAATCAATGGTTTTATAATTTTGATTGAATGTGCCTGGTATTTTTAAACAATAACGATAACATTTATAATATCATTATGATACCTGAATATCAGTGCCTTGTTCTCAACTTGTTACTAGTGAGGGCATACTTGTTTGTTTATTTGGTATCGACATCTGATTTGGATAATATCACACCAGAATTGGATAATCAACAAGGTTTTTTATTTAGAATACACCCTACTAATTTTTTACTCGACTTCGCTACTCAGGAAGAGACAGTGAAGGAATGTAAGGTTAAATGGGCACAAAATATAGGCCACAATATTGAGTTTGAAAAATGGGAAAAAATATGGAAAAGAAACCTGAAGTTAACCGGTTACCTTCAAGGAAAATATATATAAATTATTTTATAGGTGGTATATGACCCCGGTCAAGTTGGCAAAAATGAATGTTCAAATCTCAAATTTATGTTGGAAATGTAAACTCATTACATTAATCAGGAAGACAACTCAGGTTTGTGATCTATTTTTACAGTGAAATTTTAATCTTAGTTAACAGACAAAAACAGAAAGATTGACCATGGGTTAATGATTATGATCAAATCGGTGAATCATTTCAATCACTATGTAACACTACACAGATGCATTTTGACTCCTGCCATCTGAAGAATTTGCAAGAAGCCTCTACTGCATTTATACAAGCTAATTATAACTTAAGGCACCCAGTAGCTTTAATTAGATTGTCAATGCAATTACAATGTTGTTTGGAAGATAATTGGATGGTCATTTCTTTTTAATGATGTCCATGTCTCATAATTTGTGTGGTTCTGAGAGTATGAGGATTTTAGCAACCATATGTTGAAAAATATTTACTTGAATGCTTCTGCTGACAAGAGGTTGAAGACTTGGGGAATGGGAAACATGGGAAACATGAAATAAGGTAAGTTTCATGAGGGATAGGAGAGACAGAATAAGAGTGCAAGTAGCTTCTCATGGAGGAAATAGTTGTATATGCCTGCTGGTCGTAATGACACTGCATTATGACCGTAATGCTTCTCATTACCAGTTGCAGAGAAACATGAGTGAGAGAATATTTTCGCCTTCATGTTCAGTTTATGGGTGTCCAAGCGTGTCTGCCTGGCCTCTATGGGATTACACAGTCCTTCAGTGTGAGCCAACACAACTCCTCTGATTACTGAAAATCATACGGAGATCTTTCTAGCAACGCTCACCAATATACACAAATACGTTTAATAACGCCTTTAAATTATGTGTCTACGATGTCAGTATGTAATCTTGTCCAAGATGAAAACACTGGGTTCCGCAGAAGAGCTTGTTAGTGTCTTGGCCCATTATATGTTATGTAACTCGTTCTAATGACTATGGAATAAACCACTTTATAATATCCTAAAAATCTGGAAAATTAAATTAACCCATTATTAGAGCACACAAGAGAAGCACTAGTGAACTACTCATCACACATTGCCTATACAGTGGACCCTTGTATAACAAACAGCTTGTATAACATAAAATTTGTACAACATAAAAAAATCCAGAGATAGGGGAAATTTGATTAACATAAAATCTGTATAACATAAAAATGGGATTACTCCGTTTTCAATGCATTCCTATGGGAAATTTGTATACAGGAAAATTTGCTTAACATAAATTTCATTTGGAACGGATTAATTCCTTCATACCAGGTACCACTGTACCTTGAAAATGCTGCTAGGTTTGTTATAAATTTACAGCAACTTGATGGCATCCATAAACAGCAATAAAAGCACACTCAGTTGGGGTGAGCAACAACCACATATGGAATACACATAGCTTCCTGGCAACCTTGTTAAGCTACATTCCAGTGAGCTGCTTCTGACATGATGGCTCATAAAACACACACGTTTTGTTTTTTTAAAAAACACTGCATTTGTGTAAGGTGCTGGAGATTAGGTGTGTAAGAAAAAGTCTTCCAAGGTACAGTCCAAAGGCCTCTGAAGATTTCCCATCCCTGAAGTAAATGAGAGAGTAATGAGAATGAACGTAAGGGGATTTAAAATGTTTTGAAACTGTTTGAACTATTTCGATCAAACATTTTATTGTGTGTAAAACATCAGGCACTATCTGCCTTCCAATTCTGCCTGGCAAAGAATTGCTGCCAGTATGGAGTTTCCCCATACACTTTTACCAACCACAGATTGTTCAATAGTAGGCTATCACCCTATTTTTAATCTCTCATTATTTATATTGATAGCTTAATGAGATGGCAGTGGCTGCCAGCTGTATGCTGCAGGCTGGCACAATCTGTCATATTCCCAGTAGCCCGTGCCTCAGAAAATGAAGGATAAATTTGCTCTATCCAGCCACACACCACATCCTTCACCCATACTATAACAATACAGTTTGCTTTGCATACAGTTCTGTGAGGGTCAACATGCCTGGTTTTGTCAATGATCAGTTTTGAAGTACAGTATGTTCTTATCAAATCTGAAAGGCAACAGACCTCAGATTATTAAATTAACAGCAATTACAGTGCCGTTTAGACCAGATTTCAAATCATGGGGCAGTGCAGGACTTGGGAAAATATTTTTAGGCTATAAACTCCAGAATCACCAAGCTAGTTTGGACATGACATGACAAATCTGGTACTTGTTGTCTGAAAAACAGTTATTCTACAAACGATGGAGACAAATGTCTCTAGGCTTTATCCCTGGCCATTAGCTATGCTGTATGGAGCTGGGGCACATTGTAGTCAAGTTGATGTGGAGCGAACTAGCTTAGAGAATGCTCCAGTAAAACTTTAGTTGGGCAAATAAAATGAGTTCCAGGGATAATATTTCATTTTGCTTCACCAAGCAGAAGCTTCTTGAGAATTGTCATCAAGACTATTTCAGCTGTTACCATCCAATTCCACCAAACTACAGCTCCCATTTTGGCCAGAGGCCATCCTGTCTAGGCTCATACAAGTTGTAATGTAATATCTTTATAGGGCACCATTTTGAAGGAGAATGGATTACTCACTATATATAATATTGCTATGGGGATGCTGATCATTTGCAGGGAATAGCATTTCTGTTTCATCTATGGCTCTTCAGATACAACCCATCAAACTGCAGTGTTATTGTCTGCTAGCTAGACAACTAGGTATTTCAGAGATGGCGGAAGTTGTGTTTTTCCATTCAGAGCGAGCCTTGCTGTTAGCCTCAGTGAGGCGGTTGCTAAAGGCAGCAGTGCACACAGAGAGTAAATTAACTATCTCTCGCCTGCCTTGGCAAGGCCCCTGTTGCTCTGGAGAGCTGCCCCAGTATGATGCAGCTGTCCTGAGTGACTGCTTCCTCATACTGGATCTGAGACTCCTCAGAGTCCAGGCCCTGAGGGAGGGATGACTAGGGAAAGTGCCAGCACCACGAGCCAATGTCTCTGTGGAGGAAATGCTCAGATAAAAATGTTAGAGTAGGCTGTTTATTGAATGTTACTGGTACAGTTTTAGGGGAACAGCACAGAGAAATGCCCCAGTTTTCCAAAGCAGTATGAGGTCTAAGACTTTTTGATAGGCTTTAATCTATGTATGCAGTAAGCTTATTTATAAAAAGTGGAGACCATCCTTATTTCCGTTATATGTCTTTGGACAACTAGTTTTGCTACTTTTTGTAATTTCCTTATGTTCACTCTTCAAAGACTTTAAACTTTCCCTGTTCCCTTCTATCTACACACATTTCACATACTTTTCATTTACTTTCAGCTTGATTTTTCTTCTTAAGTGGTCCCGAGGACCCTTAGATCCAGGAATCAGAAAAACTGCTGGGGGGGAAACCCCAAGCCTCTAATGCAGTGGTTTTCAACCTTGGATCCCCAGAAGTTCTTGGACTACAACGCCCAGAAATCCTGGCCAGTACAGCTATTGGTGAAGGCATCTGGGCATTTTAGTCCAAGAACATCAGAAGACCCAAGGTTGGGAATCAAATGGTTGTAAGGGTTGTCACTGACTGTATTTATTTTATTTATTTTATTTTAGAGTATTTTTACTCCGCCTTTCTCCTTGGAAAAGGACCAAAGGCGGCTTACAGTAATGAGGGATAATATACAGTCCAGTACAATTAAGGCATGTTCAAGTATTGAGAACAGGGGATTAAGGGACATCTTACAGCGTTAATAGACAACAATACATTAAAGCTACAAGGTTATAAGTAGTCTATGTGAACCTATAGATTCATATAAAAGACACATAATGGTAGTCTGTAATGTTCTGCCCCTTCTGACAGACAGAGGCAGATGCTGCCATCATCCTTTTTCTCACTAGCTGGTGAAAACCACAGCCTCTGTCACATTTCTCAGGAGCAAAGTGGGTGAGGATGTACTTCTCCTCCTGCAAGGAAGGCTCTCTGATGATGAGTGTGGGTCACTGTTACACGGCCAAGAAGGCAGAATTTTGTTTCTTACCTTAAGCATCAGAAGACCTTTTACTTTCCCTGTTTAAATTAGAACTCTCAGAGTACCTGAGCTAAATTGGCCAGTGGCCACGAGAATATTCTTGGACTTGTAGTTCAATAAAGAAATGTGTTTTTTTCCATCTCTACAGTATTCTTACTTGCCGTGTATTTTGATGAACCGAGCTGTGATCCCTGTAGCCTCTAATGAGGTGCAAAAAGATGGGGCCATGCTCTCTGACATGGACTCCACTGACTCAACAGGCTAGTAATCAGGTGCAGATAACTGTATTTCCAGTAAAAAGTGCACCTGCAGGTCTCTCGGTCCCAGTCTCATCTCTAATTTCCAGGACTCCATTGGTGCATTCCCTGGTTACTGTCACCTAAAGTCCACTTGCCTAAAGTCCACTGCTGAGGCTGAGCTTGAGTCACTAGCTCCAGTGGCCAGGCTTTCCACAGTGAGGCTGGTAGGCTCACAGGGCAGCTGGATCAGCTGCCACAGGTGATCTTCACGCTTCCAAACCAGCTATACCGGTCTCTGATGCTAGTAGTGGCATCTACAGGGCTGTCATGGTTGAGTACTCCAGCTGAGGAGTGGTGGGGCATTCCTCCCGCCCTCCCACCATTCCCAGTACTGTGGGGTGGAACACCTGCTTCACAAGGTCCAGGTACTAGGTGAAGGTGGTCCTTGCCCAAGTTTAGGTGTTGTGGGGGGGGGGGGGACAAAGGGCTCCTTTTCCTCCTCTCAGCCACAGAAGATGGGCAGCTGCTCCTCTAGCATGTCTAGCCAGGCTTCCTCCTTTACTCCTTCCGCCTCCCAGCCAGCCACACCTGCCTCTTCCTGCCCAACAGCTGCAACTGTGCCCTCTTCTGGGGATGGTAGTATTTCTCCATCTCCTCCTCTCTGTCCATACACCACTAGGGATGGTGGGGGCACCCCTCTAACACAAGTTTTTCCTTTCCTTTTCCTTCCTTCTTTCCTTGGGTTTATTTATTTATTTTATTTTATTTATTTTGGTATTTCAAACCCACCAAGTTATTAGACTATGGATATTTATTCATTTGGATGACTGCTCTTTTTAATAACTAGAATAACATAAGTTAACAATGGGTCGTTCTGATACGGTTGTAATGCATTTCTGAGTATTTTCACATTCAAATGATGAATTGCTTTCGTACGCTGAGTGGACAATGCTGAAGGAAGCAGGTTTCGTCTAATTTTGCACCCAGACAGAAGAAAACAAAGTTCTCTTTCTTAAGACTGAACAAGCAATGAAATGACTGCATTTGGAAGTGCATTTTGCAGAGGCCTCAAAAGAAAAAAGACAACTCTGAATATATTTCAGAATCTTCTTTTTGCTCTCATTGTGTCTCCCAGTTCTATTAAAATGCAAACGGTTGGTTGATTTTTGGCTGTACAGTACAGTATTTGCTTGTCTGCTTGCTTCATTGTTTAGTCCTCACCAATTTTACTCTTGTCATTTTGGTCTTTTGTGATATTTTTGTGGATGACCTAAAAAAATAAAGCAATATACCAAATTATATCATGGGTAAAGTGACTGCGACTTAGGCATGCTTCTTAGGTAGAAATATATATTATGTACACATATGTGAATATAAGTGTGGAACTAAAATGCACTCCTTTCATACTATATGGATTTGTGTGTAGATATTCTCAGTGTACGTGTACCCTCAAGAAAGATATTTTTCATGAAATAACCCAAATGAACAAACAGTTTGGACATAGTCTACTACTGTGTTAAATGTACTCATGGATATATAAACCAATGGTTTTAATTTCCTGGACTCAAGTGCTGTTGAGTATTTCCTAACTTGGCAGTCAGATCTAGAGATAGTCATGAAGCTGGCTTAGGAAAAACTCAGTCTTCACCAAACTTGTAGGGATTGTTAGCAGAGAGTTAGGGAAAGCTGCTCTGTGATTTTGGTGTCTCTAGGTGTTTGGCAGGGCTTTCTGGGGAGGGTCTTTATTGGTATATAACTTAGACATTTGAAACCCAATCTTCATCAAACACAGTGGAACTATAGAGGACAGTTGGGGGAAGCCTCTCTGCGATTTAGTTTTCTGTAGGTACCCGAGGATCAATATTATAGCCTGACAAAGAGATGAAACAAAAATCACTAAAAATTCATCAGCATTCACTAAAAAATAACTCAAGACTCAACGTATTTGAATTTGAGGCATGCAGTGAAGAGAGTATATTTAAGCCAAGGATGTTCCTCCAGATGACTCTGAATCTAAATTTTCATTTTCTTTAGCTAGTGTAGCCAGTAATGAAGGTTGATGACTTTGCTGTCTGGCAACAATTGGAGAGCCAACATTCATTCAATACTGGTTTCCTCTCCCTTGCTGATACAGCGTCACCAAAGAGCAGGACAAATCATGGCTGGACTGTGTGTTATTGACCGGAGTGGGGAGTGGTTGAATCATCAGCACTCCCCTCACATAAAAAATAATATTGTTCTTATCCAAATTTTCCCTCTCCTAAGAATATGATAGGCATTCTTGCATCTCTGACACAACCTGTTGAGTTTTGTTCTGTGTAATATATAGATCAATGTAGATCTTTGTAATGTGGCGAATAAATGTTCTTTTTTACTTGCAGGAAGATTAAAAAGAATCTTCAAGGAAATAATTTGCTCATAGACACAACTATTTGAAGGAATCATTTTCACTGCTTTTCTACCTCACATAAGGAAATTTAAGACTGATTTAAGGAAAACAGCAAATCATTCAGTCTGTCAATTTTTGAGCTGATGAAAGATTAACCTCTTTGCTGTGATCTATTTATAATAAATCTAGCATAAGGTTTTTTTACATTTTGATCTTTTAGAAAGTTGCCTTTATCCCAGGCAAATTACAAGATAAATGGAAGGGACACACTCTTTGTAAAAAGGGATTTTGAATTGCTTTTTATGTCAAGACAAACGAAGAGAGCCTAGATTAAAAGTAACAGTGTGAATATCCTTGGGAGTTAGAATCACACTTTAGGGAAATGGTAGAAGAGCTCAGAAGAAGTTGTCATTATTATAAGATCCATACAATCTGGCACTTTCCAGCAGTGGCCTGGCTTTCTGTCAATGAAAGCAATGGCAGGGGAAATTTTGCTGGTACGTATATATACATGGGTTGAAGAAATACAAACATGAAAAGACTCGGTATTGCCTTCCATCATTCCCTATAGATGCTGCACAATTTGAAGGCACATGGATGCAAAATATGCCTGATGTTTAGAAATCTGACTTTTGGCTTCCAGCAGCATGTTGCTGTTTGTGTTATTTATAGGCCACTTTTCTCCTGATGAGATTACACATCTATAAAACTGAAATCAATGTGTGCTCCTGTGGAATTAATGTGACCATCAGGCAAAGCAGTGAGATTAACATAACAGTGAATCTTAGCAAAACTGGACATCTCTTACAAAGCTTAGGAAAGTTATTTTTTCGGACTACGGTTCCAGGAAGTCACAGGCCAACACAGCCAGTTGCCATGCTAGCTGACCAATTCGGAGGTCTGTAGCCCAGAAAGTTAACTCTTCCGAACTCTAATTTGACTCACACATCTCTCCAATGCAGGAACACTATGAGCAAAATTGTGCTCATGCAAGTGTAGTGCAAAGTTCCATTGGTGTTAATGAGGCAGATGTTATACCTGGCAACAAGGAAGTGCACAATTCAGTTACACCATTGGTTGTGCATCCTCAATGTAACTAGTTGGGTAATGCAGCAGAATAAGTGCTCAGTGGGTAGCACTTCTGCCTTGACACTAGTGTAGCTGCCACAGGTGTAACATCGAGTTGCACCCACATAGTTACACAATAGGACTTTGCTCTATGTGCATGATGGTGAGCAAATTCCATCCCCCACTTAACATGCAACTTGCAAACTGATGTGATTCATTTAGACCTGAGGTAGGTCATCAACACTTGCCAGGTGTTTGGGGACTCAGTTCCCATCATCTCTTACCTGTGGGCATGATAGCTGTGAAATATACCAAAAGTGAGTAGTCCAAAAATACAGGCCACTGTACTGATAAAGTTCAACAGAATGGAAGTAGAAATTTTCATTTCCACTAGGATGAGGTTTTTTTATAGAATGAACACCTCTCAAATGTCCATTGAACTCACTCCCCAAAAATGTTCTGCAGTAGGAACCCCATATCCACGGAACCAATATGTTGGTTCAGCTCTCTTTGGTCACCACTTCTGCAACCCTGCCAGTAGAACACATGTGCACACCACAGTATGCATGTGCACTTGCGTCTTTCTTTCATCCATCCATCCCTACCTCTCACTCTCTTTATTGGGGTTGCTACTATCTGCAGTTTCACATCTACGCGAAAGGTTTGGAACCTATTCCTCACCAGTACAGGAGGCCTACTGTACATTGTGACAGCTGATAACATCTCATTTTTCCTGAGAAAATCCCACACACACTCATCAGTCATAGAGGAAAAAGTGCAGCTAAGTTGAGAGGGGACGAAAGAGAAGTCTGATGATAACAAACAGACCCCTGCTCATCAGAAGCTCCCAGCACTTCAACCCTAAACCTGGGCTTCGTTATACAGTACCTCAATCAAACTGATCATCTGTAGTGTTACCTTCAGCCATCTGCATGGATCAATCCCATACAGTTACAGACGAAGTGTGGCCTGCCAAAAGAGGCAACCCAGTACAACAGTTCTGGGCATGTGCAGATGGTTTAGCAAGCAGCAGGCTAGATATAGAATCTGCATACTGAGAAGGTTGTAGAAACAGAAGCTAAATTTGGTCAAAATAAGGAATCAAAATCTGAAGCTTCTTCCATAGAGATATGCTAATGTTCAGCATCAGCTAGCAGAATGAACATTGGCTTGAATAAAGATGAGACGTGCCAAGTTAGGTTAAAAACAAAATCCAATTTAAACTGGCTGCCTCATCTTCAGTGTATGATAAATCTAGCACTTAACAAAAAGGCAGTCTGCAAAATTACTGTAAATGAACTCAATCCAGGAAATGCATCAGTTGTACACCTAAATGTTTTTGAAGAAGAGCAGAGAAATATATGTGTTTAAGAAGTGGTGGTTGCATCCTTATGTTCACCAGCTGTGGTACTCAGTGAAAACATATGAAGGAAGCCTTCCAAGTGTTATGGCAAGAAATGGGTGTGTTATGACTCTCATCTTATTCTGCAAGCAAGATGTGTATGACGATATCAAAAGGAAAGCATATAGAAGTTGCCAAACAGGGCTGGCTCAGGCATCTGGTTCTACATTTTGTATTAAGTACCATCAGGAAGAAACCGAGACATTAGCTAAGATTACCATAATAACCCCTACTGTGAACCACATGGGACGATACCATTGTTGATGATATACCAGTTTAATTTATAGCAGAGCCACTTAATGGGACACCTCAGATCAGACCTTGAATAAGTGAGAGAGGAGAGTTATATTGTTTTTGTTTTACTGTAACAGATGAGCAGTTCCGAAAGCTAATAGTCTGAAATAATTAAGTTTTTAAAACTCTGGTTTAGATGTGGGCGTGCATTTGATACTTAATGTTTTGAATTTCAGCTCTGTAGCAGAAAACATGCACATACACACAAGGATGAAGGCTCTTATGTTGGTTGTGAATGATTTTAAAAAGTGCACCACTGGGAAGAAAATCTTATGTTCAAATGGTATGCCATTAAAAATGGTAGGTTTTTAAGAAACATTGGATAGACTGAGTAATTTATTTTTCAGCACTACCATTAGGCAGAATGAAAGAATTGCCTTGAGTGGGAGCACAGAGAGAACTCCTAGTTCCCTGAGCTCCTTGCCCTCTGAAGATGCCAGTCACAGAGTCTGGCGAAAAACTTCCAGAACACGGCCTAGCAGCCCAGAAACCTCACAACAACTATCAGATCCCGGCCGTAAAAACCTTCGAGAATACTACCTTAATAACAAATCTAGCCATCTCATTCACAGGAAACTAAACCTGACTCATTTTTGGTGTGTCTGTCTGTCTTATTCAGTTCAGCTACAATCTCTTTTGTCCACCAGAACAGTGCAATAAATGATCGTATCAGTGAGAATCTTTTATCATCCCTATCAGGCTTCCAGATACTGTGCTGGGAAAATAAAGATACATAAATGAAAGCTGTCTTTGTGTGATTATTATTCCTCCTCTCTACTTATAGTGGTGTATCACAGACCTTGCCACTTCCTCTGTGCATCAGATATGAACTATGATGCAGTTTTCTTACTGTCTGTGTTTCATCTCATTCCTGGGGTTTATGACTTCATTGGCTTTCTGCCTGACTCTTTGCACTTCTGCATTCCAGATTTCTTTCACTTCTTAGTTCCACTCAGGTGCACAGGGAGAATCAAGCAAGAGAAAAGGCTTCAGCTCAGTTGGGGAGGTCAACTTGGTTTCCAGAGTTCAGCTTTGCCGCACTCATTCCTTTTGTCTTAACTACCAACAAGCACAAAACTCTGCCAAAAAGTGCCTGAGGTTACAAACCACTACACAATTACATTATGTTACATGGATTCAGGTCTAATAGAATTTAGTGTTTCTGCATTCTGACTAAACACATATACATGTGCTTTGTAAATGGGTATTGAGGGGCTTGAAACAATATACATGGCATTTATTATTTGTTCATATGTTGTATTTAATTGTTTGTTGCCTTGTTTTGTTGTGAACCGCCTGGAGTTCCTTCGGGAAGACGGGCAGTATATAAGCCTTAAAATAAATAAATAAATAAATAAATAAATAAATAAATAAATAAATAAATAAATAAATAAAAATAAGGACTCAAACCTGCCCACAAAGGAATGTGTATTCAGACACATACTGGAATATCTACTTCCATTGTGATGTTACAACTTTCCCTTGTAGAAATTGCTTTTTGTTTAATAAACATGTATAGCATTATGTATTTCATAATATGTTGTCACTCTGAAAAATTCAGTTTTGTTCTTTTTTGTGTGTGTGATTTGGTTCTAGTCCTTTGTGCAGTGTGCAGAACATATTTAAGTGTGTGTGTGTGATGTAATTCATTTTTTCTGTTATGAGGCATTTTGAACAGGTAGCACTATCTGACATTTTTGGGAATGATCTGGAGTAACACTCCATATGCATCTCCACAGTGTTGTGGTGTTGCAACCTTCCCTTGTGGAAGTGGCTGTATACACACTTTTTGCTTCATTTCCCAAAATATTGGTTGCAATGCTGTAAAGCCAAATTGTAGGACTACTGCGTAAGGCACTGTGCCCCCTCCCTTACTGGAAAAGAAAGGCCTAGGAAGTTGTGTGTCTCTGTTCGTGGTGATATTTTAGTAGCAGGAGCTGCCAAAAGAGTGTTGGGACATGCATATTGCCCAAAGGTCTACCCCTGCTAATACAAAGTTATTATCTGAGAATAAGGCACCTTATGACCGATGGAACTTACTGATGAGTAGACATACGCAGAATTGTACAGCTAAGATTGGTTTGCACATAGTACTCTTCAAGTGTGCCCTTCTCCCTTCGAAACAGTGCAGATCATGATTTGAATCAGCATCTGAATTTGAAAATGCATGAGGACCATGAATTGCTTCATTTCTTGCCATGAGCCTTCTCCCCTGCACTTCAACAGGAGTGTAGTGGTGGTACATTGTGTTATAGGGCTATGTAGAGGGTGGTGCCCACTTTGGTTGGTGGGGCATAAGGCATACCAGTCACTGCTTAGTGGAACAAGATATAAAAGTGAGTATGCATTCAAATATACACATAGGCAGAGAGGCAAGCAAGCATTCTCTCTCTCTCTCTCTCTCTCTCTCTCTCTCTCTCTCTCTCTCTCTCTCTCTCTCTCTCTCTCTCTCAGATCTCTGCCGTCCACATGTATTCACTCCCTCTCCTACTGCATTAATTCATTCCACAATTTAGGCGAAGAGCCAAAAATGCTTATTGTTCCAGAATTAGAAATCTTCCTATCTGCTGTTGTTTCCTTCAGTGCCTGGTTCAAAGCCTGGCCATTGGCTTCTTTATTCATATTCATTCTCTTGTTTTGTCCCAGCCACACACACCACTGACAGAGCATGAGACTGAGGTTGAGCGAGTTGAAATGTGGTGGCGGTTGGGGGGGGGGGTGTTGGCTTGAGACTGGGACACAGCAGCAGTATCCCATTTACACAAATGTACCTACTTCCTCTGATGCTGGGGCCAGATAGGAGTTGGGTTGCCAGGCTTTGCAGCTAACATTGAGCCATTAGGAAAAGCGGGACAATCTGTGAGAGTAGCAGAAGCTGGGGAGTATCCCCTTTGTTGAAGGGTAGGCCTGTGAATATCGCATAATGGTCAGAATTCTGCTCATTCCAGCCTGATGCATATTTATGCCAGCAGAAGTGTGCCAGGACGAAACAGGGTTCAGTTTCTTGCAAGAATAAAAACAGGAAGAAACGGGCCAACTGTACTTCACAGTGCAAAATGCTGCATAGTTGGGGTATAGCCAGTGATGAAATGAAGGAGGCTGTGTAGTTGGGGTATAGCCAGTGATGAAATGAAGGAGGCGTCATTTGGAGATGGCTATGCATAGTAGGAATTATGGTGTCCATGACGGGTTACATCAAGGTTCCCTCTACGGCGCATGGGTGCATAGGCCGGCATTTCTCTGCCCCTTCTCCATGCAGCATTCCTCCCCATCCACACACCCACAGTGTGTGTTTCCAGCCCCATTTGGTTCTGATTGTGGCTGGAACCCGGCAGGAACTTGGCACAGGAGAGCAATGTTGTGTCTGGGGCAGAGTTGCACATGCGAAGGATGGAGGGGAGGTTGGAAGAATGTTGGGTTGGATGCAAATGTAAGCAAGAAGATACATGCCTTCTCTCCTTTGCAAGGGTCCTGCTTTCATCCTGCACCACAGCCTGTGGTGCAGGAAAACCCTCATCATTCAGTAGAACACTTCAGACTCTCCATATTTTTGGGGGGGGACAATCTGGCCATAGGAATCACTGTCAGTCTAATCTATCCCATCAGAAACTGTTGGTATTGTTGTACTGCACGGAAGGGGATCATTAGGCCCTCCGGATGTTGTTAGACTACCGCTCCCATCAGCTTTAGGCAGTATACATTAGATGTGTACATCGCAAATCCTGTGCAGAGCTACACATTTCTCATCCCCTTGTTTATTATTATTATTATATTATTACTGTGTGAAATATTTTCCAAGGGTTTAATCTTGAGACAATAAAAAATAGGGGTGTGGGTGGGGAGAGACACTCTAAACTAATACAGTGGTACCTTGTATAAAGGAATTAATTCATTCCTAATAAAATTATGTTAAGCAAATTTTCCTTCATACAAATTTCCCATAGGAATGCATTGAAAACAGAGTAATCCCATTTTTATGTTGTACAAATTCGCCCCATAGGCAATTCTGTTAAGCAATTTTCCCCTATCTCCGGAATTTTTTATGTTGTACAGATTTTATGTTATACAAACTGTTTGTTATACAAGGGTCCACTGTATTTTGAAATTCCCAATTGTTTTCTGTCTTCTTGCTGTAGTCAGTGTTAATTTTTCAAGATACCTGTATTTCTTTTTCTATCAGCCTTTGCTTGATCAAGCTGTGAATTCATTTGTTTATGATCTCATTTTGTGTTGTCAAGGAAATTCTCTCTGATTTGTGACTTCAGTAATGAATCAAGATGAAGAAAAACTATTAGGTACCTGAACATATATTCAAAGAAAAGGTCTCAATTCCAGTTTTACAACTGGGAAACATTTAATCAGAGAAACTCCAGATTTCCTCCAGCCCCCCCCCCCAAAAAGTACACATAAAGCAATGATTTCTAATAAGGGCAAAACATAGCAAAATTAGCAATATTTCTGTGATCTACTCCAGTACTCATGACTAGAGATGGGCACGAAACAAGCGATTTTTGTTTTCGTTTTTGTTTTTTCGTTTTGTTATGCAACAAAAACAAAACAAAAAATTTTTGTAAAACAAAACGAAAACGAAAACGAAACGACCAAATTTGCCGTGTTTTTGTTTTTGTTGCAGCAGATGCATTGAACTAAAAAGAATGCTAACGAAACAGCAATTTTTTGTTTTCGTTTTCATTTTTTCATTTCATTACCTAACAAAACGAAAATGATTTTTTTTGCAAAAACCGTCACGAAAACGAAAACGAACCGAAACGGACCCCTAAACGACCAAACGACAAACGAAACACCATTTTTTTAAGTTGTGCCCATCTCTACTCATGACTGCAGGAGTACAAAATCTCACACTGAGCTCCATCATAAACCCACAGAGCTTTGACCTGTAGGTGATCCATAAAAACACTTAAATACCACTGAGAGCAGCAGGGGCACAGGTTCAGCAAGTCACTTCTGTTCATATTTGCCAAACTTTGTATAGCAAAATTTGAAAAAAATGTTTGTTTCTCCTCAAATCCAGCCATAAGGAAGAGTCAAAGAACAAAAACATTTTCCAAAACAAAACACATACACACCAGAAATAGTCATGTAGCACATATAAAACTAGTTTCTATTTTGCATAGGTTTTCAAGCGTACACTTACATTTCTTCAAGCAGATGGAGTGGCAGTGTATCTGGAGACAATATAAAACTATTGGCAGTTAAAAGCCATTGGCAATGGTTCCAAGTTGCTAACAGTTCTCCCTACCAATAGTTTCCATCATAATAGTAATTATCAGGGTCTGATGTTTAAGAGTTTTGTCCACCGTCAGGCATTCCTGTTCCTGATGTCTCTTTCATGCCCATTTATTCTCTTATATAGAATTTGACTTGCTTGTCTAAAATAAGGACAACTCAGGACTGAGGCAGAACTAAAATTAAATGGAGAATCTACAGTCCTAATAAGCAAGCATGAATCCATATTGCCACACTTTGCTGCCATTGTCCTTAGATGCTGAATTTGTCTTTCTGGGTGCCCTTTTTATGAATCCTCTTTGTCTGGAAGAAAGGATCAGCTGAGCCAAAATCTAATAGTGTGGGACAGTTTAAGAGCAGGCTATCATCATACAAATAATTAATGAGACGTGCAAATCTAAAACTCATGGTGATCCTTTTATTTGTCATCCGGTTTTCTAAATGGGCAACATTGACACAGTGCTTGGTTTGTAGGAGTCATGTAGTAGAGATGGAGAAAGCAGTTTTGGTAGTGTTTTGAGGCATGGTAGAAAGAAATCTTCAGATCACTGTATTTATTGTGACATGAACTTGAATGATTGAGCACATTAGTTTGCATTGAACAAACTATTAAAATATTCCAGTTATGAAGTCTGTTCCTCTTATAAGGAAAAATTCCACAATGAACAGAAAGCTATTTTGCCTCTTTCTCACTCGTCTATAGAGGACACAAATCTTCTCAGAAGGTGCTAAGCAGAATGCAGTCACTGAAAAATGTATGGGGGAAGCTGAGTTGGAGAAGAGCAGAGCTCAGTGGAAAAAGTTCCACCTTCAACCCTTGGCCTTTCCGGGCATGACTGGAAAATCATCAGCCTGTGGAGAGTTGTTGCCAAACAGTCTGACTCAGAAGAAGGCCTGTATTCCTAAAGTCACTATGGTTCTGCACAAACCAGCTACCCTGTTGTGATGCTGTGACGTGTTGACCTGGGCACAATTCAGGGCATTAACAATAGCCACGGTGCCTGGTTTTAAATACAGGCTTATAAGATCAGGATCTAAGTGTTATCCAACACCAGCTGTCAGATATCTTGAAAAAGAAGGAAGTTGATGGAAAATTCCATCAGTTCAGCCCAAAATGATATGATCTGTCTGAACGGATAACCCACAAACCAATCCATACCATCATCTTGTGTATTTTAAAACTGTACTTAAGGTAGACAGGGATTCTTCTAGCTTGATAGCAGAGACCTTTCATTACAGGATCCATTCACAGTTAAAGAGAAAAACAAAATTAAAACATTTACATCAAGCAGTGCGTTTCTATCTGGATATAGTGCCTGTGGCAACATATAGATTTATTGTCTCTGTCACGTGTAAAGTAGCCTTTTTTTGCTCTCTGTCAGGCTCCCTTCACATCAGAAAGCTACTGATGTCTCATGACACATTGCATTATAGTCAACTGATGGTCTTGGATTTCATATGTTCAGGGGTCACTTGTGACCTGATTTTTTTAGCAAACAGTTGGAGTGATCAAGGAGCCAAAATGTGTCTTCATGTAACAGCTATCATTTTCTATGTTAAATCAATCTATGGTCTAAATATGTGATCCTCAGCATAATTTGTTGCTGTTACGTACCGTCAAATCACCTCTGATCCAAGACAACCTTATGAATGATTGGCCTCCAAAATGTGCTGTCATTGGCAGTCACGTTCAGCTCTTGCAAACACACGGCCATGCCTTCCTTTGGTCTTCCTGTTTTTCTGCTGAAAATACAATTGACAGTGTTCCTATCAATTGTATGTTCTATTTCATTGTGTGTTCTCATAATATGCCCCAAATGCAAAGGCCTTGGCTTCATCATTTTAGCTTCTAAAGAATTCAGGCTTGATTTGACTTAAGACCCACTTCTTTCTGTTTCTGGAGATCTATGGTAATAGCAAAGTGCTCCTTTAACACCTTATTTCAAATGAACTGATTATTTTCCTTTTGGCTTTCTTCACTGTCCTGCTTTCACACCTGTTGATAGTAACTGGAAATATCTATTGTTGATCTTTGCTTTGGTCTACAGCAACACATACCTGCACTGGTGTAACTAGGGAGGGGTGGAAGAGTGCAATTGCTCCTGGGTGCACAGCAATCTGGGGGTGCCTGGAGGGGAACAGAAGGAGGAAGCCATGCGCCATCCCACCAGCAATCCTCCTTTCACCTCACTAAGGCTTGGCAATCCTTAGTCGGGGGAAAGGAGGAGAGGGAAGCAGGTTATTTTTTCCCAAGCAGCACTATTGATTGTTCCCCTTCCTCCTTCCCCCCTGCTAAATCTTGGCGATCGTTAGCCCAGGGTAAGGAGGAATGGGGAGCGTGCAACAGAGGTGCTGCTTGGGGTGGGGATCACATTGCCTGCTTCCCTCTCCTCCTTTCCCCAGGCTAACGATCACCAAGCCTTAGCTGGGGGAAAGGAGGAGGGGGAAGCATGCTACGGAGGTGATGCTTAAAAACAATTGCCTGCTTGGTGCTATCTGCACATTGTGCAGCTTGCACAGGAGAGCATTAACTGGAAAGGAGACCCTCAAAGAGGGCATGAGAAGGATTTAGGGTTTATAATTGAGCGAAGGTATACAAAGACTTGGTTAATATTAAAATTATGTAGTTCTACAATCACATTTGTCTTATTAATGTTCAATTGCAGTTCTACTTGTGTACTTTCACATTTGTCAGGACTCAGGAGTCATTTCAAGTCATTGCTCCTTTCTGCCATTAATATGGTGTCATCTGGGTATCTAAAATTATAAATTTTTCCTCCACCAATTTTTGTCTTGTCTTCATCTGTATCTAATCCAGCTTTCCATATGATATACAGCCAAGAAGATAAAATATATCCTTGTCTGACACCTTTGCCTATGTGGAACCATTGTGTTTCTCTTTAACAGAAGCTTCTTGTCCAGAGCATAGATTATGCATCAGGACAATCTTTAGGCACACCCGTTTCTTGTAGACCAATTTCCCCCTTTTTCTTTATCCACACAGCCAAAGGTTTTGCTATTGTCTGTAAAGTATAGACTACAAAAAGAAAACTGAAATTGAATTTATTTTGTATGTTCTAGAAGCCAATTTATATTTACAATAAGATCTCTATGGTATCTTCCTCTTAATAATTTAATGTAAACATTTGGCATTTCTTACTCTGTATAGCATAAAATGGTGTGGTGGGGTTTTTTGTTTTGTCTTGGTGTGTTTTTTATTTGTTTGTTTGTTTTTTGGCAACAGCTACAGTATAAGGAAAGCCAGTGATAAGTCATGATGTCAATAAATTCTCACTCCAGATCACTTTCATAGCAATATAATGTATCAGTGATGTGCTGGTTTTGGGGGTAACACTGGTTTTTTTTGTTTGGGTAAGGTATAAATATAGAAAGAGGGTTATTTGTCATGGTGGGAGATGCACTCTTGAATGGAAAGATATCTTACCCAAATAGATTGTGGGAATGTGAGACAGAATATGGAACTGATTCCAGACAAAAGTGCTTAGAGCATCAAAGAGACAACAACACTGTGCTCGACTATGGACTTCACATGGTAATAGATTTTAACTGAGCATTTGAGCAAGGCTGAGTGAGCTTTCCTCCTTTGGGAAATAGGTTTGTGGGTGATATGTTGGAGACTCAGTATTTTCATTTTATGTTTTCTTAGTATAAGAACTCTGATGTCCCTTCATGCATTTTAAGAAATTTTTTAAAACTTTTGGGTTATCATTATCAATATGATAAAGGGGTATTTCAGATGCATTTAAAATATGTCTTTTAAGTAAGTTTTGTTTAATATTATTCACATATTACTAAAATTGACAAGTGTTGAAGTTGCCTGGAATTGTTGCAACAACGAAGACACTTATTATTAGATGGCCAGATGAGTCTGGAAATGCTAGTTGCTGATTGTATGGTTTCATTGTGGGATTAACCCTTTATTAGGATAATGTCAGCTATGACATTATAGGCTTCTGTTCTTTGTGTGGGAGGTCTATACATCTCTATGGGACTCTTGGGGGAGTTCTGACAGCATGTATTTGAAAAGTCAGTCTTGGAGAATTCCAAAACTCATGAGGCAGAAGAACATAATGCTTTATTCCTTGGTGTATATTGTGAGAAAAATGCAGCCTGTGTTTTCCAGGGCCAAAGAGTTGTATCCTTGAGGAATATATGCCAGTTTTGCAATTAACCACTAAGGACTGCCCTTCAGAGAGGGTGAGTATGCTTCAGAGGCCAAACTTTAATCAAGACCCGTGTACCATGACCTACACTGATGAATGCTTTCTTAGAACATTGATTAAACTTAACATTTACAATATAGTCATTTATGGATACAGATATCCTATTCTCTCCCTCCCTCTCGATCACTTCAGACCGTTCATGCTGATCATTAATCTGAGGTCTTTGTGAAAACTGTATCATTAACTTGCAAGATGTGTTAAAGAAAGACAGGGGGAATACATGGGTCTGCAGAAAAGGTACATGTGATGATTTCTAGGCCTCAATGCAATTTTTAAAATAATAACTGTATTCAAACAGCAATGTGGTTCCAATCCTATTGGGAAAAGACTATGATCAGAGAGTCTGTTCAATGATTGGTGTAAGTTTCTGGAATACATTTCTCCCCCCCCCCCCCCCAATTAGATTTTAACTGGGTTCTTATTTGTGTCTGAAATGCTCTTGCAGGATGGACTGATGAGCCAGGCTTATAATGAGCAGAAAGGATGCAGTAAGACCTCATTTCCTGAGTCAGCTATTTAGGCAAGCTATAAGGCTGGTTTAGAATTGGTTCCAAAATTGTCTTCCTTAAGTCTCATGCCATTCTCTAAGCACTAACATTTGGTAGGTGTCTCGTGTGCCCCTGAATATCTTCCTTTTGAGGGTCCTATACCTCAAAACTGGACTTGAATCCAATAATTCTTCAAATAGAGGACTTTCTTCCATAATGTATGCTGCGTCACCAACCTATCCATCACAGCGGAATCCACATTGGCCTTTTTTGGAGTTGGGCTCTTTTTATTTCTCTGTTCTCCACCTTCACTGTTTATAGTAGATTATAATTGGAATAGTTGGCCTCACTGGGAGCACTTCAGCTCAATATGCCTTGTAAAACAAATTTATATTATTTTTTCAATGGAAGTCCTGTGCACTCACTAGAGGCCTGCGGTGCTAAATCTCCTTTATAAAATTTCATCTGCCCACCTGTCATTACTCTTTTTCTGGCTCTATTACTTTAAAATGAGAGCTGCTGTGTGGCACTGGAGGGAAGGAGGAGACCATAAAAATGCAGGCAATCAGCTTTTGTCTAAAGTTCAACAGCATTAATGTAGCAGGCAGCCCCTAGTGCAGTACTCCTCTGTTGCTGGATCTGCTCTTTGATGACTCCTTTGGTTGATTGCATAGCTTTGCAGCCCATCTCCTCTGAGAACTGGACGGGCTGCGCAGTGACACCAGTGCGTAAATATTAGCAGTCGTTTGTTTTCTTCTGAACACCATCTTAAAATACTGGGTGTTGTATTTATCGTAACTATTATTATTGCAGAGAATTGTCTCACAGGCTTATAGCACTTCATCTTCAGATACAATGGCCATGTTCTAACAGGATACTCTCAAATATCCTATTAGGCTAGGACTCTGGGCCAGAAATCCAAGACATCATTCAGCAAAGTCAGCAGGATTGTCCCAAACACTGCAGAGCTGGTGTATCACACTGTAAAAAAATAACAATGCAATAGACGGTTGCTGGAATCCTGACGGAACTGCACACATACAGACACATGAGACTGGAACATTTCCAAAGTAGAAGTAGCTCAGCTTGCTTCCATCAGGAGCCCAGTTAACAACTTTTTCCCCCCTCCCCATTTGCAAGGCCTGGGAGTTTTTCCACAGCCAAGGCATTTTTGATCTGCTGCAAAATTCATGCTACATAATTATGACAGTGATTCCCAATGTGGCCTAGTGGATAGAGTGATGGACTAGGACTCTGCTGAACAGGGTTTGAATCCCTGCTCAGTCGTGGAAGCTCACTGGGTGAGAGGAACCAGTAAAACCACTCCTTAAATAACTCACCTGCCTTGAAGCCCTATTAGGGTCTCACTAAGTCAGTTCTGACTTGATGGCACAGAAAACTCTCTCTCTCTCTCTCTCTCTCTCTCTCTCTCTCTCTCTCACACACACACACACACACACACACACACACACACACACACACACACACACACACACACACACACACACACACAATATTATTATAATAGGACAGTGTGTCTGTGCTGCTCAGTTTTGGTCGAGAGTTTTTCTGTCACCATTTCAGCTGCAGTCTGGACTGCAAGACTGACTGTATATTAGCCAAGTGCTGCAGAGCTGGCAGCCCGGTGGACTTTTGTTTGGCCCAGGCCGCACAAAATTTACTGGCAGAGATATGATTTTGGCAAAGGAAAGACTCACAAAATGAGTGCAGTAAGAGCTTTTTTGGGGGGGGGGGGGGGAGAAGGCAAAGTATGAAAAATAAATTCTAGCCAGAAACAGAATCAATGTATGTCTGCAAAGAATGAAAAACAAACTAATAAATCTGGCAGGATGTTAACCAAAGACTTCAAAAGGAATCATTTCAACCAACCATGAATGGAGGGTCTGGCCTTCAGCCTTGGAAGCTTGGCTTTGAGGCCCAGCATAGTGGATGACCCTAAGCAAGTCACTTAAATTCTCAACTTATCCTGCTTTTTAGGGCCATTACTGTATGCGGATATAATGGAACTGCCCTTTAGCTACTGCTCTTGATTCCATAGAGGATGACTGAGATCCAGATGTGCCTGATCAGGAGAACATAGGCTGCTTTTACACGACCCCTAAAAATCCGCTGGCAACTTAAATGGAGATTCCCCCAACGTGGTTTTTGTTCTGCTTCCTGTGTTCCCACCTCCCGCACTCTGATTTCTATTGCTTCTGTCTGCGGTGAGGGGAGAGAGAAAAAATGCAGGCTCATCTCCGCATGCTGTCTGCAGCAGCTAAAATTGTTCCAGCCCGTTAGGATTCCTTTCTGTTGGGGGGGGACCCAACAAAAAACAAACAAAAAGCGGAGGAGGGCCAGGTATGCAATGCTTTAAAACAGCAACAAGGAACAACAACAAGGATTTTACCTCCTCCAGACCAGGTACTTGTAAAATGCGCTGGGGCGCGCTTAAGTGGGTGTGGTCATACTTTTTTTAAAAGTCCGCTGCTGGTGGGAAAACAATTTTATGCTCCGCATCTGCGAGCATTTTGCCGTGGACTTTAGGGGTCGTGTAAAAGCAGCTATAGATGATGTAACCAGAACTATAGATAAGAACACTGAGTGGTTTCCAGGGACTTGGGCTTGAAACAATTTAAGTCTTTGGCAGTTAAATCCAGTATTAGACATTTTACTTTGTTTACAAAACCAAAACCAAAAATAAAATAGCTGGAATTGACAAGAATGCACTGCAACGCTGGGAAAATTCAGAAGGAACTTGGGAAAGTAGCTTCTTGGATTACTCTCAAAATCATCCAGACAGCTTCACCAAATAATTTTTCCAGGTTTTGCAGTTTAGTCTTCCCAATCACATGTGGTGATCAGGTCAGGATTGAGTGATCTCAGCAGGACTGAAGGCCATTTTTTTCAGACTTGGCAGCAGTTCTAAGGGGCCAGAGATAAAATGGCACATTTATAGAAACATATGTTGCTATATTAGCCAAGTAGGATACTGTATGTGTAACTTTCAATTGCTGGTTGTAACTGTTGCTAAGTTGATGGGGCACATCAAACACCTTATCAGTTAGCCACATGATTAAGCATGTGACCACAATACACCCCAGCACCTCATCAGTTAGCCACAGCTCATTTCATGTCTGTTACAGGAACACCCGTAGACATCTGGCCAAAAGGCTTTTTTGATAACTGAAAAATAGGATTAAATTTTAAAAAAGCTATTTTGTACATGAAAGAGCTCCTTTCCGCCATCTAGTGGTAAAAATATGTTTTTAAAAAATTAAGTGGGTGCAAAGGGGACCTCGGTGCCTGGTCAAATTGCCCCTTAAGAACACAAAAGGATTTCCTTACCTATTAAAAATAAAAGTCAGAAAAAGCAAGAAACCGCTTTTTTCTCAAATAAATAAATAAATACATTTGTGATGGCTGGGGGCTGATAAAATAGCTCAGAAGGGCCATATACATCCACAATCTGCATACTGCTTACCGCTGATTTAGTTGGTGCTGCACAATCTGTTTGACCTTGCTTTCCTCTGCACAACAAGATGATGTTCAGGGAGCAGTTTACAAGGGGGAAGTAGCATGCAGACAGGAAGAGAAGATGCCATAACCCCTCCCCATCGGGTGCTTTCCCCACAAAGCCCTCATTGCTATTCCCACCCCTACCCTCATTTGAGCATGTTTCTAGATCCATGCTTTTGCCACACAATTCTGTCCAATCAATTGTTGCACTGAGCAAAGGTGGGCAACACACAATACACTTTATGGGCGTTTATACACGACCCCTAATCTCCACGGCAAAGGGCTGCAAGCTCCGGACCTTAAAAATTTTTCTAGAGGTCCGGAGTTTGCAGACAATTGCGACCCCGCCCACAAAGTGCGACCAAACAGCAGTTTTCTTGTCCTGCTGGAGGAGGGTGAATTTCAACCTGTTCTGGCAGGTCACCCTCCACCGGGATCCCCAAAGGAGGAGGGGAGGAAGGGGCGGCTGCCTCTGGCCCCAGCAGGGGCCCCGATCCTGCTGCTGCTGCTGCTACGGCTGGGGCTGGGGCGTCGGAGAGCCTCCGCTCGCCACTTCGCCTTTGGAGAGAGGAGGACGAGGAGGAGGCACAGCGGTGGCTTTTGGGGTGGGCAAGCGGGGGTCGCCGCCGTGGGTTCGCGGGGTGGGGGGAGACGGGGGGGTCTGAGGAGATGGAGCCCGGGCCCTCTTTCTCTTCTTTCCGCGGACCTCGTCGGTGCTTCTCCTCCGCCCGCCGGCGCGGGGAGGACGACGACGCGGCTTCCTTAGGGACATCAAAGGAACGCGGCGTAATGCGGAGGGAGCGGATAGAAACGCCGCGTTCCTTTGATGTCAGGGAAAGGAGGAGGAGCAGCGTCGTCGTCTCACGTGGGCGGAGGAGGAGCAGCGGCGGCTGGGGCGACCCCGGCTACAACAGGGTGGGGCAGCCGAGGCTCTGCTGGGCTGGAGGCCCAGCTGACACCAGGCCCGGCGGGGAGGAGGAGGAGGAAGAAGAGGTGGGAACAGAGGAAGAGCGACAAGCCCCTAAGATCCTGGTCCGAATTTAGTTTGGGCGTGTAAAAGCGCCCTATCTGTTCCTAAGGAAGCTTCTTTCCGCACTTCCAAAACATTTTTAGCCATAGCATACATCCAAACCACAAACTGTAGCATTTCCTCACGTTTGGTGGGGGCGGGCTCCCCACTCTCCCTTTAGTTTGGGCAGCAAGCATCTAAATAGTGTACTCAAATCTTCTTTGCAGAGCTTACAAAACGACACTTAGATTCTGATGTGTGAACCAAAATATCTCTGCCCTGAATATTAAGCCATATCAATGCCATTCTGGCTCCTAAGCATTGAGCTCTAATTTATCGCTTTATTTTCAAGGGCCATTGCTGTGATTTGGCATATGAGGCATAATATGAATACAAATAGGCAGAGGTAGTGCATGTATCATAGGCCATCCTGGGTGAAGGATGCTAGGAAATATAGTCTAAACATATTGACTTTCTCGGGCTCAGCAAATGGAAGCTGTACGTGCAGTTTCCAGGGTTTGAAATGCTACATCTTGCATATAAGATATAGCAGGGGGTTCTTTCCCTTCGTTAAGAATTGTGTGTGTGTGTGTGTGTGTGTGTGTGTGTGTGTGTGTGTGTGTGTGTGTGTGTGTGTGTGTGTGTGTGTTATGTCGTTACAGTCGTGACCGACTCTACGTGACTCCATGTCCATGGAGTTTTCTTGGCAGGAGTACTGGAGTGGCTTGCCAGTTCCTACTCCAGGCACCTACAGCTCCTGGTATTCCCTGGTGGTCTCCCATCCAAGTACTAACCAGGGCCGACCCTGCTTTGATTCCGAAATCAGGCGAGATTGGGTGTGCTCAGGGCACATAAGCAGGAGGTATTATATATGTAGACCCAGCTAAATACTTTTGATTGCATGGTGAGGAATGGAAGGAAATTCTCCCAGTACCAACCACTTGACCAATGCGTTGTTGCTAGCCTCTGAGTAGGCACAGTTTACTAAGGCCAAACAGGTTCATGCCTCTAGTTTGGGATCGACATCATTTTGCTCTCAGATTGCCCTTGGTCACGACATTGCAAAATATTATCTCCTTTCTGACATAAGCTGCCTTCACCAGCTCCCACCTTTCAAGGGGTCCTACAAGTAGTTTCAAACAAATGGAAAGAGGGAGATAAATATAAACTTGCCCAAATTTTAGAGATGAGGCAAGCCACTCCCATTGTGCAATGGTTTAGATGACCCAAACAAGCACAGCTATTAAGCTGATAATTTATGCATATAGTCAGCATGGGTCAGGAAAATGGCTGATGTGAAGCTGTTGTTCCCCACCCACCTCTCTTCTGTTTTCACTTTTTATTACCCTTGCTGATTAATATCTTCTGGCTAAAGTCACCTTGAGGAAACCATTGTAAGGCCCATGTAGGTGCTTCTGGCCGTATAATTGGCAGTGAGTGAATGTGCATGGATAACTCTCAGCAGGGACCCTTTTGAATAAAGGTACCGTAAATAGCCTGGAACGCCAGAAACATATTAAGAAGAAGCATTACCGCCATTTCTGCACACTTTCAGGTACTATTCAGCACTTAGTAATGAAGTCTTCACAAAATGCACTGCTATCCTTGAACATCCACACTCCCTTGTGTTCAGCCAAAGGCATCATAACTAAATCAGTTTCCCTGGAAAAAAACTGGTGCCCCCCACAAAAGTGCTAGGCTATAAACCCCACCATTCACACCTGGCGCACCTCACTGGGCATGTGTTGCTGTTTGTAAACTATAACATCCAGAAAACACCATGGCCTGAATTCAGTGATGCTCACAGTTTTCTGTTGCACAAGCCACTGGGCAAGAAAATGCATGTGTACAAGGGGTAGAACGAGCGTCATGGCACAGTGGTTAAACTGCTGTACTGCAGCTATAACTGTGCTCATGACCTGGGGTTCAATTCCAGGTAGCCATCTTAAGGTTCACTCAGCCTTCCATCCTTCTGAGGTCAGGAAATGAGTACCCAGCTTATTTATTTATTTATTCATATACCGCAACCATCTAGCCAAAAGCTACTCTGGGTGGTTTATTTATTTATTATTTATTAACAAGATTTTTTAGCCGCCCCACTACCAAGAGGTCTCTGGGCGGCATACAACAAGTATTAAAAACTATAAAACAATACAATTATTAAAACTATAAAATACAATACAATTAAAACAACAATAAATAAGCAAATAAGCACAGATACAATAATTCAAAATGATTTAACAATTCAAAATAAGAACAAATGGGGGGGAACTAATAGAAAATCATCATAAGGTGGGGAAAAATAACGTCTTATTTATATAAGTTGGTTGAAACAGAATGATCAGGGAAGGCCAACCTATAAAGCCAGGTTTTCAGTAATTTCTTAAAGGCTTGTAGTGAGGGCACCAGGCGAATCTCTTGTGGACCCTGGTTCCACAGGTGAGGTGCGACCACTGAGAAGGCTCGGTTCCTTGTTGAGACTTTCTGGGCGTCCCTCAGGGTTGGTACCTGCAGAAAGCCTGCCTGGCTTAAACGAGCGCTTCTGCCAGTTCTTTTTGGGAGGAGCCGTTCTGTCAGATACTGAGGTCCCAGACCGTTTAGGGCTTTGTAGGGGGCAATGTGTAGCCTGCACAATTACTTGTAGACTACCTATCTAGAGAGTGGTTTAAGCACTATGGGGTGGTGTATAAGAAGCACACTTTGCCTTGCTTTGAAAATCAACATTTACACTCTGCTTTTGCCAGATTGGAGAAACCTGCTGTAGTTTATTTAAGATTAATCTCTGATTTTGTATGTACTTTACACAGAGAAAAGTAATATTTCTGGATGAGAACACCCAGAATCCTCCTGCTAGCAAGGGATTCCAGGCATTTAGGTCTGAAACATTTTTTGGAGCTCTGCATATAAATCACCTCAGGCAGTTTCCCTGAATTAATGACTTGCAAGCAAATATGAGAATTATGTCAATTGCAATGTACTGTGATTCAAGCAGATTCAGGAAATCTCGTTTGTGATCTTCCACCCCTGTTAATTGTCTTACAAATTCAGAGGGTTATTGTGCACACGTGAACTCAGCATCAGCTGGAATCAACCTTTGTATCAGGTTGATCTTCATAGTGTTTAATTATGCTTCAGTTTTTTGGTATTGAATTCAGGCTATTGGATAGAGTTACTTGTCTTAAATGGTATTCATTTCCATCCCCAACAAGTTCAGAGAACATATAATTCTTTTTCTTCCTTGTGGGTAACTTTGTGCATAAGCATACCAAAAAACAGAACATAATGCTGTGTATTAACTAGGTTTTGGGAAAGGTACATTGGTGGGATACAATCCCCAGAATAATCAGACAGCATACCCATTGGTTGGCTAAGGGATTCTCTTGGAGGTATAATTTAAAAGGTAATTTACAGTATGTAATTAGAAACTGGATATTGTGATTAAAAATGCATCTGTATTCTACAAAAGCAGGGTCAAGTGTAACTGTTTTAAAACATTTAAGTTCAGATTTTATAATTTGTCATTACCATGTTCCGGTCCAGTTTCAAAGCTCTTGTTATGTGCTAGTTCTTAGGAAGACTGAAAAAAGGACTTTTGCAGTAGATCAATTTGGAAAAAAGGTCATTTTTGAATAATTGATTAATGGATTAAACTTTTGCAAATGAAAATATTAGCATCTATTCAACTAAACCAGTGTTTCTGAACAATCCTAGATGTTAACAGAAAGCAGGAGGAAATGTATTTCTAGAAAGAGATGTGAAATCAGAAGTAGAACATGTGATACTGTACAGCCTCCTGAGTTAGATACAGATGCATAGTACACTCCCATTAATATTTACTCAAAAGAAAATGCTATTGTGTTTAGTATAGTACTTCTAACATGCATGCATAAGAGTTCTGCAATGTGGATCCCATTGATCATTTAAACTTTAACAGTATATAATTTATATCCCTTTGATTTTGGTAAAACTTAAGTGCTACTACGTTTCTGGGCAATCCTGTGCAGGCCTACTCAAAAATAAGTACCTCTGAATTCACGGGGGTTTATTCCAGCTTTCATTTTCATATACAGTGGAACCTTGACTTACGTCATTAATCCGTTCCGGAGGTCTAGACATAAGTCAAACATGCCTTAAGTCAAATGAACTTTTCCCATAGAAAGTAATGGGAAAGTGGATTAATCCGTTCCAGACTATGAAAAAGACCCCCGAAAACAGCAATTTAACACAAATTCGACTGGGATAGGATATTCCTTCCAGGGATGTAAATGAAATGTCTCTTCAAAGAGAGGAGGAGGCAGTGGAATTATAGTCCACAAGTTATATGCCTCCACTTTTTAATGTTCATAGCAACAATGTCTAAGATTTAAGTTTTACTGATTTTTAACCTGATGTTCCAAGTTCTGAACAACTCTATGCTTACCATTAGAGTCCCACAACTGTACAGCTCCCCAACTAAAATGCTTCCATTGTGGACCAGACTTCTGCAGCCAGATTTTTTACAAGACTGAGCCGACTGTCTAACCAGCGAGGCCAGCCCCGAGCTCCCGGCCCTTCTTCTCCTCCGGCAGCAGCGGCAGCTTCGCCGAGGCCGAGGACCAGCTCCAGGTGTTCGGAGTTGGCCTCGCCGAAGCCACCACTGCCGGAGGAGAGGAAGAAGGCAGGAGCAGTTTGGAGGCAGCAGCTGCAATGCTGGGTCATAGCTGCTACCCGATTCCGGGGCCTTATGCCAGGGGCTCTGAGCTGTAAGTCACAGCCCGCGGCGCAAGTCAAATATGCTGTAAGTCAAGCGGCATGTAAGTCAAGGTTCCACTGTAATCACATCCTTAGTCTGTATCCTATCCTGTATGTTCTAAATTCACATTGGGGAATAACATCAGATCGCTGATGAAAGGTGGTGGGATACCACACAAAAAAAACGCCCTCTTCCCTGAATGTGACCCTCTCAAGAAGTTTTGACTACAGCAGGCAACTATTGGAGGAAGAATATTCAATCATGCTGTTACTTCCCTCTTTTTGAAATGTCTATTCCTAGAAGACTGAATCATATTGTTTCCCTGGACTTTTAGCTCAGTTCTGAATTTCTCTTCTTTGATCATCAAAGGCTGTGTCTTCTAATGTCATTTGGCTGTAGCTATTTTATTTCTGGTCTACTGAGGCAACCTTTCAAACTAACAGCAACTGAGCGTTCCAAGTACACAGCTAATGTTTCCAGGATTTCAATGGAAAATCAATAGTGTGCATCAAGATGGCAGTAAAAATGAAGGGCAGTGAGTAAAGTGACGAAAGCATGTCATGCGTACACCTTGACATTTTGTTCTGAGAGCTCTCCATCATAGAAGGTAGAGGTGGGCTGCATGTTAATTCTCTTGTGGTTGATATTACAGTACTTTCCATTTGACTCATTAGTTTTTTTATAAAGGTGGCATCAGGTCATGCTATTTGCAAAAAAAGGTTTTTAAAATAAACATTAAAATATATGGTCCCTCTCTATAAGAGTTATTATAAGGAATGCAGTACTGTGAACTGAGAATTCATCTGAATTACTGGAGCAAGATTTGAATATCATGCTTGGATTACAAGAATTAAGTGTGGTATTTCTGTGATGTTTCCTTCTTACCAGTTGGGTAAGCAGCCATTTCTCTGAAACTCCACCTTAGCCTTACACAGGCACCACAAATATGTAATTTTTTGATCTCATAGATTTTGGCACTGTACTGTGGCTCCAAACCCAACAGTTTTTCAGCAGAAAAATGTAAAGGAATCGGACCTCCAAGTATTCAATTATAAAATCCTGCAGATATCAGTGAGTCTACCTTAAGGGTGAGAATGATGTTTCCATAATGAAGTTTTCTATAATTACTGATTGTAAAGCACTGTGCAGCTGTTCCTCCCTAACCCACACAATGATTTGTTTTTCTGATTAAAAAACTGGAAGAAGTTTGGGGTGATAAATTAAGGATGACATCAAGAGCATCATTTGCAGAACTCTATGAACAAGGCAGGCAAAAGCGGGACAGCTATGTAGAGACACCCTAAGTCTAATCAACCCAATGTTTTTATGCATTTTCTTTTCCTTTATATTTATATACCACTTTTTTCTCCAAGGAATGGAAGGCAGCCTACATAGTTTTACCACCCACCCTTTTAGCCAGTGGTGGCAAACCTTTGGCACTCCAGATGTTTTGGACCACAACTCCCACAGTCTTTTATCACTGGCAATACAGGCTTGGAATGCTGGGAGTGGGGTACAAAACATCTGGAGTCCCAAAGGTTCACCACCATTGCTTTAATCCATTGAGCTAGATCAGGTTCAGCATTAGCAGTGAGTGCATACCAGTCACCTTAGGGCTGAAATGGGCAGCCGTGTCTCCTTCGTGCTAATCCACTATTCTGACCAATAAATGTAGCAGAGCCAAATACCAACCTTATCATGTGGCCAGCAGTGAAAGATTGCCATCCCTGACTTTGGCACCCTCCCTCTTGCATAATCTCCTTCCTTTCTGAATTGGCTGCTATTTTCTACCAAAAAGATAATTTACCGCTTGGGCTAAACTCCAGCATCTTCATGCCTTCTTCAGTTTGTGCTGCCATCAGTATCTTTGTATACTTTAGATCTCGGAACTACCAATATAAAAGTTTGGTTGAAGTTGATCGTTTTTGTTTTACTCATAGTTCACATTACAAGTTGGTGAGTGTGGTGGATAGATGGAAACAAATATTATTTTGTTATTTATAGTGCCATTCAAATAGTGATTTGTTATACAAATTATATCGCACATCACCCTCTTCTCCTTACTTTAGCTTAACATCAATTGGTTAAAGATTGTGTATTAATTAGTTGAAGAGTATTCTACTAAAGATCAATGTACTAAATCATAGAATATGTCTTTCCCTCAGCTCAAACATAACCTCTCTCTCTCAGTGGTCTGTTCTCAGCTGTCTTCCTCAACTTCCTAGTCTCTGTGTCTCTCATCTTCTCCAACATCATTGCAAACTGTATTTCCCCCAGTTCTCATTTCCCCAGTCAGCCTTCATCCATGTGCAAATACATGCTCTCTGCCAGTCGTTCCACGGCTCTCAGTTACTCCATGCCTACTATTGCCAGCTTGTGACCTGTGAGATGCACACAGGCCGCATCTGAAACATTTACTTCAGATTTCACTCATGGCTTTAACTTCATCATGCAATTGTTCAGTGAGAAAGATTCTGTATGTTATTCTGTAAAATATTCTGTACGTTAATGTCGTAAATCAGAGCATAATTTTTTTTCTGAAGGAAAGCAGGGAAATGTTTGATGAAATAAAAAGCATCAGAAATCCAGTGGCCCAAGTTAAGCATGCTTATATTTTAGAGCAGGGGTCCTCAACCTAAGGCCCCGGGGCCGGATGCGGACCCCCAAGGCCCTGAATCCGGCCCCCGGGACCAATTGCAACCTCCCCACCTACCCCTGCTTTGCGAGCAAACCAGCCTCCGCAGCTGCTTCTATTGCTGAGGCAGTTCAAAGCAGTGGGCTATGTCGCTTCTCCCACTCCCCCCAACTACCGCCCAGATGATCAGCATGCTGGCTAGTGGGGCATTCAGAGTGGGAGGGCTACGTCAAGGTCCCCCGCTCCCCCCACCCACTGTGGCCCGGCCCCCAGTGGTGCCTGGGGTGTGGTGGACCAGCCCCCTGTTTGAAAACTTTGAGGACCCCTGTTTTAGAGGTTACATCCAGGCTGAGTTAAATATGTGAAGAAATCTGGTAGAAATGTGTTTATGTTTGGCTAGACTCTGCCCTTAGCATGGGCCTCGTAGGTAATATTCACAAACAGCACCCTGGTGTGTAAAGGAAATGAACCATATTAGTGAACAATGGTTAAAAACAGATTACAAGAAGAGAATTCATTTCTCACTGGAAACATAAACTACCAGCCAACACTGCGTATAATGTCAAATAAATCACAGCTTTTATTATATTACATCTCTTATTGCATATTGCATCTGGGATTTCTAGTTTATCGGCTATGTGGAATCAACAGTGGAGATTTCTCAGATATTATTTCAATACTTTTAGCTCTCACCTCAGCTATCAAATGTAATTAATTAAGTAATGGATTATAAATATTCTTTGTTAAAATGCCGGAGCTTTCACCCTCACTAGCAAAGGATGGGTCCATCATTCTCTGTGAGTTCGTTCAGCTTAAAAGCTTGTGATTTACTGCACCAGCTCCAGCAATCCTTTATCTATTTCCGTATCTGACTTAGAGGAAAGTAAAAATCTATCTGAACATTACAAATTGTGCAACCCTCTTTATGTTGGGGGAAGAGGAATGAAGACTAAGTATGATCCCAATAGTATTCACTCAGTATTCAGAAAATGCAATTTGATCACCCATGTATTAGCAGCCCGCGTAATGACACATGCTTCTAAATGACAGATTATCCAGCTCCTTTTCAAATGTATCCATAGCAGGCTGCCTTTGTACCTTCTCTACTCTATGAATGAATGCTGTGCCAACTGCTCCTGTTTAAAGTTATGCCCTTGGAATGCTTTTTTAAAGTACAGAAGCCCTACAAACGCATCTGTAGATTCACTTTGCAGTTCTAGAAGAGTAGTTAATTCTGCAGCTCTAGGCCGCATCTCTGATTCATGACCCAAGAAACTGTGGCATTCCGTTTACAGTCTGGGTAGCTGTTATCCTGGGGCTTACTCCCAAGGAGACCTGCCTCGAACTGCATTATGCCTTGGTCTGGCCCTATCCTGTGTCCTTGGTCTTCCCAAAAGCTACAGGTTGGCCCTGAGACCATTGCAAAATTGAAAGTTTGCCCCATGTTGAGAACTAAAAGCTGCAGCCACCAACACCACAATTGCATTGCTGTCAAGGAGACTGTACACATGGAAATCCCTGCAGACCACACTAGAAATCATATTGTTCGAGAACCAAACAGTCATATCCCTGTTAATAAGAGGTGTGTGTGTGTGTTGCGTCGTTACAGTTGTGACTGACTCTTCGTGAACCCATGTCCATGGAGTTTTCTTGGCAGGAATACTGGAGTGGTTGGCCAGTTCCTTCTCCAAGCGCCTACAACACCTGGTATTTCCTGGTGGTCTCCCATCCAAGTACTAACCAGGGCCGACCCTGCTTAGCTTCTGAAATCAGGCGAGATCAGATGTGCTTAGAGTGTTAATAAGAAGCCCTTGACTCTACAACAGGCCTGCTCAACACGTCGACCGTGGGTGACCGGTAGCCTGCGGGACCATCAGAAGTCGCCCACCAAGTCTCTGCCAGCCTCCTGACCCGCCGCCTGTGGCGGCATGTTCCAGGGGTTTCCCCCCCCCCCACCTGGACCTTTGGTCCAAATTTCTACCTTTCCGTTACTTTCCGCCGCTGACGCCATGCCATGCCCCCTTGCTTGGCTCCTCTGTAGGAGTCCTAATCCGGAGCACCGGCAAAGTGCACACGTGCACTCCTCTAAGATTGTGGGGCCTTTGATAGGGATTAAAGGAGACCGCGGGGGCCATTTTGGAAAGCAAAGTAGACCACGGGCTGTTCAAAGTTGGATAGCCTATGCTCTACAGCAGGCATGTCCAAAGTCAGGCCCGGGGGCCAAATGCGGCCTGTTTACAAATTTCAAGTGGCCCGCGGCCTCTTCTCCTCACCGGCTCAGCCTGTCATGGCCCTTCCCCATCCCGGATGGAGGCATTAGCTTGCAGTTTTATGTTTTGCCTGCCCTCCCTGCCTCTGTCCACCACCATCCAGCCACCTTCCCAGCCTACCCACCCCCGGCTCTGTTGCTGCACCATCCTCCCTTCCTCCTTGCATGTTATAGGGACTTGACCAAAGTCCAGCCCGGGGGCCAAATGCAACTGAATGGTCGGCCCTCACACATTTTTACCTTGCCAAATCTGGCCCTCCTTGCAAAAAGTTTGGACACCCCTGCTCTACAGCAAAGTGTTCTACCTTAGAGAGCTATCAAGCTATCAAGGAAAGTGCATGGGGGTGTATAAAAAGAAGGCAAAAGCAAGAAACCAATACATTATTGGGAGGCAAATATGGGCTCCAGGTCATCATGCTGTAATACATGGGTGGACAATTTTGACTGGCCTGTGGACCAATTTTACCTCCTGCCACAAACCATGGGCCATAAGACCAAACATAAAAAGCAGTGCTTCTTGAAATTGTACTATCAAATTTCTGCGGCAAATTAGAAAACATGAAATATTTGATTTGAAAGGGCGGAATGGTTTGATACTGGATTTTAGCAATGAGTGTGGGGGAATGGTACCTAAAAGTCTCATGGCCCAGTGGTTAAATTGCTGTACTGCAGCTATAACTGTGTTCACGACTTGGGGTTCAATCCCAGGTAGCAGGCTCAAGGTTCACTCAGACTTCCAGCCTTCTGAGGTCAGTAAAATGAGTACACAGCTTGGGAGGGAGGGCAATGAGTAGCCTGCATAAATGAACTATAAACCGCCCAGAAAATGCTTTAAGCTCTATGGGGCGGTGTATAAGCAGAACACTTTGCTTTGCTTTTAAAAACAGCTTTAAAAGCTACACATGACATTTGCACATATTGGCCACTTCAGCTTTAATACTGTATATTAGTTGTCCAGAGTTTAGAAGGCTACCCTTTCAAAATAATTAGTTCTTGTAAATTGTTCTCAGTTTCATCATTTCAGAAACTTGTACTGTTGCATGATTTGTTGCCCTGCTTTTTGCTTTTTCCATTAACTTCCATTTTTAGGGCTTATGCCACCAGGACTTAAAAACTATAATTGTTACTTGTAATCTGTTAGTTTCAAACTCTGCCATTCACGTACATTGTCTGGAAACAGTCAAAATGGTAAAGATTCTGCAATGAAGACTGGTGTAGTCTTGTTTTCCTTGCTCAACCTGCTATCACTGTAGTTTGATACCAGCCTTTGTGACAAAGATAGAATCTCTGATCTCGTGTTAGCTGCGCCTGAGAGCCATTTACAGCACTATCCAAATCCCTCCAAAGTGTCTTTGAACATTGCCAGCGAAACTCTGGGCAGCCAAAGGTCACACAGCCAAGTAAACAGGAAGGGCAAATCTCTCTCTCTCTCTCTCTCTCTCTCTCTCTGTGTGTGTGTGTGTGTGTGTGTGTGTTTGAGAGAGAGAAGGGGAGAAGAAAACAGCTACACATCACTCTCCCTTGGCAACAGGATCCTGTCAACTGAAATGCTGCCATATAATGGCTGGAAAGCAGTTGTGTATAGGTAGAAAAGTAGAATGGGCAGGCATTAGTTCATCAAAGATCTAGGAAGCATTCATGTAATGCACTGTGTGTTCCATCTGTCTGTATGTCTTCCTGCATTGTCTCCAGTAAATGTGGGTATTGGGTAATATTTACTCCTGACTATCCGCATTGCAGCAATTACCCAATTTTTTATATTTTATAGTACCATCATAATGCTTAGCACTAAGAGAGCACTTTAGGAACATTCCAAGCATGTAACACAGATTGCTTCGGAAATCCTGATTGTAAGCAAGAGTGGAGTGGTAGAAAGAGTTAGCTGGGACTTGGAAGCATGGATTCTAGTCCCCACTGGGCTGTGAAACTGGTTGGGTGACCTTCAGTCAACCTCACCTTCTCCATCTGATCTACTTCATAAGTTGTTGAGTGGACACAACTGGGGAGGAAGAGAAATTTGTAGGCCATCTTGAGTACAGTGGAGGAAACGCAGGATATAAATATTACAATTAAACAGACACCACACCAGCAACAACAGTGCTGTAATTTGGGTATTTCTTCCCCATAGTTGATAGGAAAAGGCCCTAGGGTTGAAAGAGGAAGTTTCTTTGAGGCCATCCAGTGACCCAACAACAATCAAACTCGTGTATTTTGGTACAGTCTTTACTTATTGCTCTTTACCACTTGTTGTACCAGGTAACCAGCCTCTCCTAACTTGTGGCCATCTAGATATTTTGGACTTCAGTTCTCACCTCTCAGCTAGCAATGAAAACAAGTAAGGAATGCTGGAAGCTGTAGGCCAAAATTGTCCAGAGAGCGCTGAGTTGAGGAATGCTATAGCATAAAAGCAAATACGTGGCTAGAAAATTTACAAAAATATAGGGTCCTTGAGAGATCATATTTGTCACTTGATTTCCCTGTGAGGCATATGCTGTATCCAGACTCAGCCATATTTTTAATAGCTCCACCGAGAAGTGTAAAACTTAGTCATGACTACGGTGGTGCTGTTGGTTAAACTGCTGAGTTTGCGAGCTTGTTGATCGAACTGTTGTTAGTCTGAATCTGCATGATGGGTTGAGCTCCAGTTGCTTGTCCTAGCTCCTGCCAACCTAGCCATTTGAAATCATGTAAACATGTGAGTAGATAAATAGATTCCACTTTGGTGAGAAGGTAATGGTGTTTTGTACGCTTGCGTGTTTAGTCACCCCAGCCACATGACCACAGAAATATGTGTATATGGACAAACTCCAGCACTGCACCGTACAGAGTTGAGTATCACCCCCTAGAGCAGGAAATGACTGGACTTACTGTAATTGTCAGGAGGGACCTTGAAACAGATCTAACGGTAAATTAAGCCTTGATCTCTACATGGCTAGAATTCTATTAGCTTACATGATTACATAATGGCAACCACGCAAATGATGTGAACTGTTTTCCAAGCTGTTGCATACCAGGTTTTCTTGTGATAGCACAATTGTGTGACTAGTCATGCAACCGAGAGCCCAGAAACTGTGGGAAACACCTCCACAACCAACCTGAAATATCCAGAAAACTTCTGTTGGATTTTGACTATATTTTTAAGGGTTGCATAACTGTCCGGTTTAGATTTCCCTCCATTTCTGGCTTGATTTATTTTAATCCCACAGAGAGTGACTCGGCTTTGTTCTGTCTCTTTGTTCTGCATACTTGAGTGACCGGAAGGTTATATGAGCTGCTCTACGGTGTTCCAAGATACCTGAGCTGTGCTCTGTGTATCTAATAAAAGTGAAGCTGTTTAGCAGCCTACCTGTGTCTGCCATGTGCTGACCTCAGAGCAAAATAGATCAGTGCATGGAAGGACACGAACTCCATCCCTGGAACTTGCATTCAAAGAAGAAATGTTGTACATTATCCTCTTTCATTCACCCCATCAATCCAGACAGCTTCATTTTATAATGAGGCGGGAGGAGAAGGTTGTTCTTATGTCGTTAAGACTAATGAAAAATGACTGAGACTTTTGTTTCATCCAAATAATTAGCCAAATTACTGTCTCAGAAGAAAATCTCCCAACTTCTTCGTCATGCCACACTTTAAGTACATTGTTGTGACAGGCCACCAGCCCTCCGTTTGCCTCCATCTCTCTCCCAACACTGTGGGCAGTTTGGAGGGAACGGTGGGTATCTTTCTTCAGAATACAAGAAAAAGCATAAAACTTGGTAGCTACCATAATAGATTGCCTGCATTATTAGATATTAGCCCAAATCTGTTAAAGAAATTAGTAGGGTAGAGTACACCTAGACTTGTCTTGGATTATGGCTTTTAAATAAATTAGCAGCATACTCCTTTGTAAATATGTAGCACATATAGTACTAGTTCATTTGAGTTGATTGACCTTATTTCTAGTTAAATGGGAAGAGTTGCGATCCTGTACAACCCTATGTGATTATATGCTACAGCAAACTCCATGATTTCTCTGTCTAAATATACACACATACAATTGCATTGCAAAGCTACAATGGACATTGGTTATCTGAAGCTCCTTCTCTGATTATGTTGTCAGCATCTAATGATCAACTTAATTTTATCCTATTTTTCTTTTAAGTAGCTCAAGACAGTGTGCAGTTCTCCCCATGTTCCACCTACAACAGCTCTATAAGGAAGGTTTGCTAGATTTACTTGGTCTTGAATGAGTCTCAAGACCAAAGACCAATTATAGTTTGATCCTGACCAGTTCAGAGGCAGAGGAGGGAAACATTTGGACCTCCTGATATTTTTGACTACAACTCCTAGAAACTTGGGCAAGTCGGGTCAGTAGGCAATTAGAAACTGTCCTTATGTCATTAAGGCTAATGAAAAATGACCAAGGCTTGCCTTTTGTCCAAATAATTAGCCAAATAACTGTCTCAGAAGGGAACAGTTATTTGGCTACAGTTTTTATTACCCTTTGTCTAAGGGTGTTTATACATGACCCCTAAGCTCCGCTGCAAATGGCTCCCAGCTCTGGAGCTTAAAAATGTTTCCCCACCAGCTCCGGAGCTAACAGAAAATTAAGTGCGACCCCGCCCACCTAAGCGTGAGCCAGCGCAGCTTTCAAGTACCTGCTCTGGGAGAGTGAAAAATTTTGATGCAGAGAGTGCCGGGCTCTCCTCGCTTCTTTTTGTTGTTGTTGTTTTTGCCTCCTGCCCCTTTAAGAGGAACCAGGAAGTGACCGGGGCTCCGGCACCGGAGGTAAGGCTTTATTCTTTTGTCCCTTTTTAAGGCTTTTTTCCCCCTCCCTCCCCTCACGCAGACAGAAGCAAGGAAGTGCGGAGTGGTGGGGAGGAAGGAAGAGCAACGAACCCCCAAGATCTCTGGTCCGAATTTAAGGGGCCAGTGGATCTTAGGGGTCGTGTGAAAAGGCCCTAAGACCACCTCACCAGTGGGAAGAGGGTTATTTGGGACAAGGCTGGGCAACTAATGTTAGCTGGGGACCAGTTTCCACCAGCACCAGGCTTGGCCAGTAGTAAGCTGTAATTGTGGAGTTCAACAACATCCAAAAGACATCAGTTCCAAATCTCCCACAGGAAGACAGGTTGGGGCAAGGAGGGGCCTCTACTATTTGACGACAGCTCCCAGCAGGCTTAACCCATGTCCTCAGTGATGGGGATGATGAGATCAGTAGCTAATCCAACAGGCCAGAAGGGCCCACCTATTTCTCAGCATTGCCCTGCAAATATTGTAGGACTGGGTGCAGTCCTCACCACAACGGTAGGGTGGAATGGTGGAGCAGCACTTTTGAGGAATGAAACTTGAAAAGGCAGCATCCCAGCGAAGGAGGGGCCAAAGAATGGTGTTGGTTTTTCTTGCCCTTCACAGTTCTAGGAGATGGCTTGGGTTTTTTTTTTCCCCCTGCGCCGTCCTGCCCTTGACTTATCTACTCCTTGTTGAGTTGTTTTATATTATACATTTTTTTATTCTTTTATTCTTCGTGTCTTATTTTTGTCTCATTGATGTATTGTTCCTTTTGGATTTGTTTGCCCTCTTTGTTCCCCCCGCCCCAGTTCCTTCGGGAAGACGGGCAGTATAAAAATGAATAAATATGAATCTAAATAAATAAATAAATAAATAAATAAATAAATAAATAAATAAATAAAAATAAATAAATAAATAAATAAATAAATAAATAAATAAATAAATAAATAAATAAATAACCTGTGGAGCCCAACTCCTGTCACCGTGTGAGAACAACCTTGGCAATCCAGAACGAGGCAAACCCAGGCGTCAGGAGGGCCCCACGGGCGTTTTCGGGTGAGAAGGGGAAACAAACCCCGCGCTGGCAGGTTGGGGGGGGGGAGCCACAAAAGAAGGGCTCCGACCCGCCACCAGCCGGGAGCACAAAGAAGCGGAGGGGGGGGGTGGGGGGGACGGAGGCCAGGCACGCCTGCGTAGTCGCCGCCTGCCTCCTGCCTGCCTTCCTCCTCGGGAGAGAGCCCCGCGTTATTCGCCAGCGAAGTCGGCGGGGCGAGCAGCTCGCTCCTTGGACGCGCCCGCCTCGGACCACCCGCCCGCCCGCCCCGTTCTTTCCCTCCCCGCAGCCGTCCGTCCACACGATGAGGTGAGCCGGGGGAGCATGTCTGCCGGCAAGTCCAAATGATATTTTCAGGTGAGTTCCGTTTTTTCCCCCCTCCAGGTCAGATCAGAAGGAATCATCCCCCGCCCTACACCCTCCCGGTTCCTCTTCCCTCCCCCAGATCGTGCCCAAAGCGGCAGAAGCAAGCAAAAAAAAACCATCTTTTGGGGCGAGAAGCCGCGTCCGTCCCCCCCCCCCCTCCGCCTCCCAAATCTGGTCCACGAGCCGGCCATTCATTCCAGAGGGATTCCGGTGATGGTTTGGGGAGGGTCGGCGCTTCTACTGGTTGGATGCATTGCCGGTCTGGCTAGCTTTGATCTTAGCATGAATGAGGGCTACCGGGTGCGTTTGCGTGTGCCTGCGTTGCGTCTCCGTGTCAGTCCTGCTCCACTTTCGACTCTCTGTTGTCCCTTATAGTTTGGCAGCCGGCGATGCCAACGACGTTTTGTTCATTTATGAACCGGCCCTGTCAGACCCTTGAACGGAAATCGGTCTTAGCGACAGGGCTGGAGGCTCCTGCGGGGGTTTAAATGGTTCAAGAGCTGGAATGCGGAGGGTTTTTGTTAAGCTCTTTTTAACACCTCCGGTGGAGAGCTGGCTTGGGTGGGTTTTTTGTTTTTGTTTTCTTAATCCATGCAGATTTTGGAGATCTTATTTCTGCGAATTTTGATGCTTACTGTAGGAGTCAACTGGATTTTGGCCAGTCCTCTCACCTCCTCCCAAACCTGTTCCAATTCCATGGGCTTTGTCTGAGGTTTGCTCCGAAGTTTGGTGAGGTTCCCCGGTTTCAGCCTTCCTCCTAAAGTGCAGCCCTTAAAATACCAAAACAAAACAAAAAAAATCAGTCCCATACGCTGATAGAAAAAGCAGTTAAAGAGCCACATTGTGGAATGCAATACCCTCAACCCCAGAAGATAAAACAGCTTGCAAAGAAATCAGCCTGCTTTTATGGCTGGTACATTTTGGAGGCCAGGAAATCATTAGCCAAATCCTTTGTAGAAATGTTGCTCTTTCTCATTTCCCCAGAAATTCATCTGTTGTGTTTTAGCCCAGGCGCTTCTATTCCATGGAAAGAGAGGAACACAAAAAGATGGGAGGGGGGAGTGTGTTCATGTTAGAAGCTGTTTGTGTTTTAAAAAATTGGTACTTCCACATACTCCTTCCTCATTAGCTGATGGCTTGTTTTTCATAGGCGTGCTTCTAAGAAAGTGAAATTCCTCAATGGATCATTTCACCACCTTTTGCCATGTGCAGATCATAATCTCCTCCACTCTGGGGAAATATGCACATTTACACATTGGGAACCCCTCATATCATTTTGAAAGGTGATATATTCACATGTGGTCCATTTCTGAAGGATGGCTGCCCACGTAAACAACTGGTGCTAAACTAGCACCATATGCCATTAGCTGTCTCATACTCCATCACATGAAGGGGCCCTGAGACTACAATTATACTGTAATAGGCTTTTACAAAGGCAGAAGACCATCCCATTCTGATCTCTTGCAAACACATTTAACATTTAAAAGAGGTCACATGATACTGCACTTAGTATTTCCCAATGACGTCCTATAAAGGTTTACTCACATTCAGGTTCCATTGAGTTTAATGGGTTTACTCCCAAGTAACTGGATGTACAATTGCCGTCTTGTGGAGACTTCCCCCCCCATTTTTCTTGTTACAAGCATAATTTTTAGCGTCAGTTTTCTTATGCATTGTAGAACAGCATTCCTCAATTTAGCACCCTTCAGCTATATTGGGTGACTGTAGCCTTCACCCTGCATACCCCATAGCATGAGCACACTGAGCGTGGAGAGTGGTGGTTGTAGTCCTGTGCCTTTGGAGAACACCAAATTGGGGAACACCATGCTATGGAACCATAAGGTCTGCCTATATTCTGCCTCTGTGACAAATGGTTTGAATCCCCCCCCTGTTTTTTTTAGCTAGCTTTGCTTTCTTAGCAAAAGGGGAGCTACACAAAGACAGTGGTTTGATCAGTAGATCTGAGCAAAGAAACACAAACAAAATCTCTTTTCTGAAGCCAAAATGTTTTTTCAAGCCGGACTGATGAAGGAGGCTGTGTTTATCCTGCCACCACATCTGAGAGAGAAGAAGACCCAGAGTGATGTGTTGGGGGAAGGAAGATTCTTGTCTTTGCAATATTAGACTGAACTCGGCACATAACTGTTCACCATGAAAAATCCCTATATAAGCAGTCTTTTAAAATCCATTGTGCCTTGTGTGATTCAGATTTAGTCCAAAGCCTGCCAGCGCTGGTAAGAGATACTCCTTTTATTTTAATGAGCATTTAATTGGATACTTGGATTCTTTGCCTGAAAAGCCAGTCTCATGTAATGAACTGAATAATTGTCTAGTCACAAGGTCCTGTATGACACAGACGTTGGGTTTACATGTCATGCTGGCTTCCAGCATCTGCCCACAAGACCTGTCATTGTGTAAGAGCTTAAGTTTCCTATGGCATTTTTAAAAAGATCTTACTTCGTGTACCAATCCACATGTGGCCTGGCAGCAAGATGCAGAAACAGCCGTGGCTTGGCCCACAATGCCTTGGCCTGTAGATACTCCCATGTATCTGCTCTTTATTTCTCCTATTAACTCATACATGGGGTTGAATATGCTGTAGGACCCCCATATCTGTGGGGGATTGGTTCCACTAACACCCTCCCAGGGGTACTGAAATCCAGAGATAATAGTGAATGCTAAATACAATAGGACCCCCATATCCACTGATTTGTTATCCACTGATTCAGTTATCCACGGTTGGCAGGGGGAAAATTAAATAAATAATTCAGCAGCCACAAAGCAAGCTACTGTCACAAACAGCCGCTGTAAAGGACGCTATATCATAAAACAGCATCCGTAAAGCAAGCTATTGTCACAAATAGCAGCTGTAAAGGAAGCTACTGTCACAAAACAGCAGCCGTAAGGCAAGCTACTGCCACAAAACAGACGTTTTGAGGATTTTGGTGTTCTCTCTTATCCACGGTTTTCATTATCCATGGGAAGGCCTAGAACCAATCCCCAGCGGATACCGGGGTCCTACTGTATATAACTTAGTAAAGGGGAGGGGGAGGAAACCAGAAAAAATATTTTAACATGCATTACCAAAACAGGCCACTATAGATACCATAGATGCCATGCTATGTGTAGTATTTTCAAACCTTGAATAAGTGAATACCCAATTTGCAGATACAGAAGTCCTACTGTTTCTGCTAGCAGTTAGCTTAGTTTAAATCAGAGGTGGGTAGACATCCCTCCAAATGGACTGCAACTACCAGTAGACCTAACCTACATCACTGGGGATAAGACACTGATGTCTTTCTGGAAACAGGCAAAGACCTTTCTCTTCAGTCAAGCTTGCCCTGAATGATGGACTACCTATTATATGTCTTATATTTGAATCTATATCATCACATAGATGTTGTGTTCATAACCACAAATAATGTTGTATGATTGCATTGGCATGTTTTCAATGTTAGTTTCCATCACTTGTAACTTTTACATGGAATTTTACTCTCTTTTTAACTGCTCGCATTCTCTTGTAGCTTTAATGCAATGTTGCCTTTTAATTCTGTAAGATGTCCCTCAATTCCCTGTTCTTAATACTTGACTTAATTGTACTGGACTGTATATTATCCCTCATGAAAGGGATTCAAGAGGCCTTCATTACTGTAAGCTGCCTTGGGTCCTTTTCCAAGGAGAAGGGTGGGGTAAAAATACTCAATAAATAAATAAATAAATAAATAAATAAATAGCACAGGGAGATGCAATTCAACAGTAGCCAGAAAGCCACGGTTTGTCTACCCCAAGAGAGGATGATTTAGGTCTCATCCATCCACATAAGATCTTGGAAAAAGTACTTCCCTGGACTCACAATCCACATGGAGATCACACCAAGTTCTATCGTTCCAAAACTTAATGCACGTGGAAGGACTTTTGTAGACAGTTGCTGGCCAGTAAAATATTTCAGAAACTTGGGGTTGTGCAGGTATAGGCAGGAATATGGAAGGCATAAAAGAGTGATGACCCTTTTTTCACCCTTCAGTTGGCAGAGTGGGTAAGTCAGAGCACAATCCACAACCATTCTACAGCGTTAAGCACACTTGCTTGGATGTAAATCTTACTGAAACCATTTGTTATGTTTTTAAGTTAGCACACTTAGAATATGTGAAATACTGTACACTATTTATTTGTTTTAATTACAGTGGTGCCTTGTATAAAGTAATTAATTCATTCCAAATGAAATTATGTTAAGCAAATTTTCTTTTATACAAATTTCCCATAGGAATGCATTGAAAACAGAGTAATCGCTAGTCGCAAATATTTTTATGTTGTATGGATTCGCCCCATAGACGATTCTGTTAAGCAAATTTCCCCCTATCTCTGGAATTTTTTATGTTGTACAGATTTTATGTTATACAAACTGTTTGTTATACCAGGGTCCACTGTATATCTTGCTCTACCACTGCTGGGCCTCAAGCTGGTTTAAAGAAATGATTAAAAAGAACAATACATAAGTTAGACTATAAAAGCAGTTAAAAATACTCAGGCACTTAGTAACTAAAAACATTTTTTAAAATATAGAAAGGGGCTCTATCCACCATTAAAAGGTCCTTTCTCCACAAACCTGATCAAAATCTTACCTGAAAAGAAAGATTGGAAGGGTAAGCAGAGAGTGCAACAGGCACTGATAAGGCCTTCCTTTCACCAGGTGTGCACGTGAGGGTGATGCTGGAGAATTCCTGCTGGAGAAATTAAAAGCAGAGAGGGTTCATATGGGGGAGACAAACTCCTTCCAACAGTTTGGGCCCATGAGGCATAGGGCTTTGTAGGTCATAATGAGCTTTGTTATAACCAGAGTGTTGTAACAAGGAGGTTAAATGCTCCTCCCAAACAGCACATGGTTGGAAGTCTGGGATCATTCTGGAGTTTCCAAACAATCTTCAAAGGCAGCCCCAGATAGGGTGCATTACAGTATTCTATGTGGGTTGTAATCAACCTACTGTAGGTGTCACCAGAGCCAGATCAAACATTAGGAAAACATAGAGAGTTCTTTCCTGTTAAAATAGCTTCTTGTTAGAAAAGGAATTCAATTGTTCAGAGTCACCAAAATTATTTCTTTGCACAAACTCCCATCGAAATACTGTACATCTCTGAGTTAGGTCAAGTTTAACTCATCCACAATATACTCTTGTTGAAATCATATAACAATGGACTTGGAAGGGGGCTATATAGGGCTACCACAAGGACTGAAGTTGGTCATGACTGACATAATTCTCCTTTATGTCAATGGGTCTATTTTAATTAATCTGCACCCATCCTATATAGATATATAAAACTACCATCATCATTGGCATCCTTCAGTCTCGAAAGACTATGGTATCATGCCTGGAATAGAGATCCTAAGAACAACACCTAGTGTGACTAAATAGACCAATTTGGGAATGGCAGTCTCTAACGCACTGGGGACAGATGTATTCTGTTTCTTGCCCGGTCCTCGAGTTTCGTTCTTTCCGTGCCTGCCTCTTTTCCTCTGCCTGTTGGACAAATGCCTCTTCACATTTATGTAGACCATGCTGTATCCCTTGCCTCCAGACAGTGTGATCAGAGGTCAGGGTTTCCCATCTGTTGAGGTCCATTCCCAAGGCCTTCAGGTCCCTCTACAGATATCCTTATACCGTAGCTCTGGTCTCCCTCTGGGACGCTTTCCCTGCACTAGTTCTCCGTATAGAAGATCTTTTGGGATCCGTCCGTCATCCATTCTCACAACGTGTCCAAGCCAGCATAGGCGTGTTTCCTATGTGTTTCCAGTATCTGGACGTTATGATCTACAAAGTACAAAGGAACATTTTGAAATAATAATAATAATATCAAATAATAATGATAGGTCCTTGTTATTTTAAATGTCCCACTTTTTCTGTGCATTGCATGCCTTTTCTTTAATAATGTGGAGAGGAACTAATGCTTTTGGAAACCCAAGTTTAAAGCATCAGTGAGGTAGGATTGGACAGCTACCACTCCTGGCCTTCATAACTGTGGAGAGTCTGTTATGTTGCAATAAACCACTGCTTTGAAAAGAAATGTATCCTTCAGGGATCTTGCCATATAATGCTCTATACTTCTGTAGAACAAAATGCCATTTGGGTTGATAGGGAGGGGCAAAAAAAATAGCTCAGTGCCTTCTTATTGGAGGGGGTTCAGCAGATGTATTTTGCTTTCATGCTCAGATGGTAAAACGATTGCCTCCCTGTGAAGGAATTTTCCCTGTAGCTTGCCCGTATGGTTTGCTTGCCTTTTACCTTCCACTGTCATGCATGACGCATCTCATTTATTTGAACCATCTGGATGTACATTAACTAATGATATTCCTTGCATGACATTTAACTCTGTCTTCTTTTCACGGCCACTTTTATATTCCAGACTGGAGGAGGAAGTACTAAAAATTCTGCACTCCCAGTGGTCACTTGATTTTAAAGGCAATTGTTATGATCTGCGCTCCATAGTGTGTTTTGCCACAACAAACAGACCTTTTTCCCAAGGGTCAGGCTCTGTGAAAGGGCTTCATAAAGTTATTTTTGGATCATAACACCCAGAATCTAACTCTAAAGGATTCTGATAATTGTAATTCAGAAATGTTAATTTTTCAAAACTCTGCTCCATAATATCATCAGTGCTAGTCTTCTTTCAACACCCTACTGTTGACCTTGTGGGGACATTCTAAAGCAAAGAAAATTGTATAATTAAAATGGAACACAGCTGCATCATAGTTCTTCAGACAGTTCTGTTACAAGTCCTATGGTTGGAATAGGAATAAAGGTTGTCTTAAAATTATACTACATGTATTAATTTTCTTACTCAGTACCAGATTATTTGCATTTTCCACAGCAAATATTCTGCAAATGGCTGATGTTAACAACATCATTGGCACAATGGTCTCCACAAGCTTATGATATAATGAATATTTTAGTTTTTAAGGTGTTACCTTAAATACTTTGGTATTTCAATGGTTTTCTCCCAGATACAGAATCTGTGTGCTTGAGTGTAGTTACCATCTATTACGTGCAAAACCTCAAAAGAAAAACGTAAGCATCAAGTACTGAGTATTTTTACAAGCATGTCAATAATTGGTGTTGTTTAGAATCCTTAATAATAAAACTCCGGGTTCAAAATACCAGGAGACAGAAAAATCATTACATACCTGGATCTACTCTATACAGTAATTGCTTAGCAGTATGCTGTCATCATTCATCATCTCTAAGTAAAATTAAGATTTCCTCATACAAAAAGTATGTGAGCTTTCTACATATTTCTTGGAGTAGTTTGAAATCCCTGCACAATGAAGCTTGCTGAGGGCCCATCACTCACTCACACTCCCTCCTCTCTCCCCTACCTCCCTCCATCTCCCTCCTCCTCTCCCCCCCCTTTCACACACACCACTTTATTTTGGGGGATAAAATAGGTTAACTCCAGCTACATTTTCCTGAACTGCCTGGATTAAAAACAAGATACAATAATGTGAAATTAGATTTTAAAAATTACCTCCATACTCCTTTAGCAAGGAATGAATATCAATTAGGAATGGGACCCAGCTTATATAAAAAGTAGTGCCCTCCCCTGTGCCCTGCTTACGGTAGAGTGGAGAACTCCTGGATAATTTTGCCTGTTACTTGTCTCAGCCTATTCCAGTGTGGCCAGTGGTAAGGAGTTGTAGCAGTTTTAATCTAAAATATCTGGAGGGCATAAGGTTCTCTGCACAGTGGCCAATACATTTATTTATTAGCCCTGAGCAATCATGAAGAGCATTTACCTCTTGTGTCTTTATAGCCAAAGTGGGATTCTCTAGGTGCCATATTCTGTACTAGTCCCTATGATTTCCACAGACATACTGAGTGCAATCAATCTTGTATACAAACAATCTTATTTCAGTGGAAGAGCCACAGTGGGTCCCAGTGGCTCACCCTGGATTAGCATCTGAACAACGGCAGACTGAGCTACCTGGTTAGTCTCCTCCGTTCCAGTGAAATGTGCTACATTTCAGTTTAAAGAAAAGCAAAAGCAAAACATGCAGCTTATATACTGCCCCATAGCACCTAAAGCACTCTCTGGGTTGTTTACAAGTTATTGTGCAGGCCACTCATTGCCCCCCCCCCCCAGGCAAGCTGGGTACTCATTTTATCAACCACAGAAGGAAGGAAGGCTGAGTGAACCTTGAACCAGCTACCTGGGATTGAACCCCAGGTCATAAGCACAGTTATAGCTGCAGTACAGCCATTTAACCACTGAGCCACAAGGCTCTTAAAGCAGAGATGAGCAGTGGTGAGGTTCCAGATAATGTTGCACTGCAACTTTTATCAATTGTAGCCAGTTGTGGGTGTGTGATGGGAACTGTAGTCCAGAAACATCAGAAGGCCACAGTTCTTAAATTCGTACCTACACATGCAGTACTAATTAAGGCATATGTACATACAATCCATATCTACATGTATCTGTTCTTGTTCTCTTTAGGGGTCATGTTTAAGTAGAGACCCTGTCTTTGGTCCAATTCTGACATTCTGTTTTTTATGTATCTTTTGTCTGGCTTCTTCCAGGTATTCTACTGATCTTGGCAGCGACAGAAGAATTAATATTTGCTGTTCAGGTGCTGTCCCCCAGTTTGGCATCATCTTGGGGCCTCCTGACAGACAGTAGTGACATTTCAGCGATGGGGACAACTCCGGGACATAAAGGCCATCACACAGCCAAAACTTTACCCACAGTAACCCGTGCAAACTTTTATTCTACTAGCTCAGTGGAGACTTTTGCTCCTTCCGTTGGCCAGGAGAAAAGAACCAGCCGCCATCCAGGTGGCAACAAAGAAACGTATCACTTATACAACGAGAGTGCTGTGTTTCCTGGAAAGACTCATGCAAAGGGGGAAGTAGTACAGATTGTCCGTGGAAATGCCACAGAGTTTACAGAGCCTCATCTGAAGGCAGAGCAGCATTCTCCTGCTACCCCAAGGAACTGGCCTCCAAGGCATCCATTGCAGCCTCACACTACAGTCTCCAGCACTCAGAATAACACTGTACTGATAACCACACCAGACTCAGTGGCTTCCTTCCACAGTGATGCCTTGGAAGGTCTTAATGGAGGAGAGAAAGAGAGCTCATCGGAAGCGGTTGAGCAAGAAACAAATCTCATCACCCCCATGACTAGCCCATCCACTGCTCCGGAAATAGGGACAGTGCCTTTCAGAACCCCACAGCATGGCATATGGGATATCCTGAGCAAAAATAATTCTTGGGGCATCTCAAACCAGAGCATAAACCAGGCACCCTTTTTTGCTAGCCCTGGGACAGCAGCAGCAGGGACGACGACGACGACGACGACAACATTTGTTCATTCCGGTCAGACTGGAACCAACGACAATGCTTCCTCATTACATACAACAAGAAGCCCTAATCACGGGACGTCATCTACACTGTATCCTTTGTGGTATAGTGCCAGCTTGCCAAGCGGTGTGCCCTCCACAGAACCCTCTACGTGGCTGTCGAGTTCCCCTTCCACAGCAACGGGAAACTTCCTAAACAGACTGGTTCCTGCTGGAACCCGGAAGCCAGGCATGCCAGGGAACATTTCTCATGTCACAGAGGGGGACAAGCCCCAACACAGAACAACCATTTGTCTCAGCAAAGTGGATATAGCGTGGATCATTTTGGCCATCAGCGTACCTATATCTTCATGCTGTAAGTTAAATTTAATTTTTTTTTGGAGGGGGAGCATACATAGGTATATTATGACTGCATTTGCACATTACATCAAGCCATTATTGGTGTGTATGAATGTGGGTTGTTATAATATGCAAACTTGCCTCTGCTAACAAGCTGTGCTTTACTATCCAGCCACAGATCACAATCTGAACGGATGGGTATGAACTGTGACTTGTGCAAACTATGGCTTGTAGCGACACCTAGGGCTTCTCCCTAGCTGCCCACCTTGAAATGGGAGGAGATAAGTGAGTAAAAATGAGATAGACAATCCCTAGTTTGGTAATCTGCTGTGCAATTGGTCACTGATACAATAAATCATGATTAGCACAAAGATTCATTTTGTAAACAGTACATGATCATGTAGAGGTTTTATCATAATAGTGAATTGCTGTGGCTTGTCTGATGATGCGTAAAAGTGTTCTGCTTGTATAGATTAGATATACATGATGCATTGATTATGATCGCTATCAGCTGGGGAAAATGTAAAGCTTTTATTAGACAAATACTTGAACGATTTGTACTGAGAACTTTATATGAGTCTTATTTTTAAATCTACTAACAGTCATATTCCTGCATTGCTACGTTTGCTAATGATCACTGCAGTGTATGAGTGACTGCTTCTCTTCTGCCCACCTGACACCATCTTTCCAGGTGCTGCCCTTGCTAGCTACAAGCAGTTCCAAACACTCCCATAACTTTTGGAAACAGGGAGCAGATTAAAGGCTAAGCACACAGTGGGTGTGTCCTTGGCCCATTACTGGCTTGTAGGGATGGGTATTTTGTTTTGTAACCAGTAGGTTACGAAATGAATCACTCGATCCAATTGCTTTACCTTTCTCTGTCTTGCGCAGGGTTAAAATCCAACAAGGAAGTATGCTGCAACACCATCTTTCCTGCTTCATGCTGCTGGCCAATCAGAGAGGAAGGCAGGATGATGCCTGTCCCCTGCACAGCGTCACAGCATGCTTCCCCTTTGGATTTTAACCCATCCCTCCTGGCTTGTGCCCCTGCAACACTTCTTCCAGGTATATCATAGCTCCTTTCCAGCTCTGGCTGCCATTTTGAAATTCTGTAGGATGAGCAGCGCTATTATAGTACTGCCTAGCTCTGCAGGATTTGTTCATGAGTAACCATGACTAGTCTGGAAATTCTGAAGCCACCTATAAGAAGCCAACCCCCTGAACACACTGCCTCTGATATCCCACTCTCACCACTGTCTTCCTACACCTTAGACTCTATCAAATAGAGTAGCAAAGGGGAGCATTAGCTCGTTTGCGTTTTCCTGGTGGTTTTGCAAACAGTGTCTAGTATAATTAATTTTCTCTTCTCCTGATGGATATTACTTCACTGGAGTTAATTATAGCCAGACCTAGTCCATCAGGAGAGATTAAGGGATTTGATTGTAGAGAAACACGGAACACTGGTGATTTCAGTTCTTCTGCAAGGAGATGATTAGCATGCTCTGCATTAAACAAGCAAATACAAAAGCATGCACATTTTTAACAAAGCCAATCTATCCCCCCCCCAAAAAAATAGTGCAGATGTCTATTAGTTAGTTCTCCTTGGCTAGAACACCAGTCGAACATGGCATCCCAGGTTGTAAAATTACAGTCTGTCCTAGGAGAGGAAAAGGGAAAAGGCAAATGGGCTTCTAGTACTGAGTCTATAAATAAATGTGAACCCTTCATATTACATAGACTGGAATACATTGATGGGTGGTAGTCAGGGTAGTTAAGTAAGGAAGTCAAATAAAACTGTCTGGGATGAACCATCTTTGACAGCAAAGTCTGTGCTACAGATCAGGGACTGTGAAAGTTGCAGTTTCAATTCCTAGCAGCCCTGGCTGGCATACACCATGATGGGGGATGATGGGATTTGCAGCCTGGACATTTGTAGGCCACACACTCTCCGTTTCTCCTCTAGAAAACCGAATGACAAAGTCTGTTGTCACCCAACATTTGCTACTGAGGGATAAGGCCTTAATATTTTCACGGCTGTGGAAGCATTTGCCAATGATAGAATTTCATTGCAATTCCACCAGCTTCTGGAATTGTTTCATATACATAGCTCTGAAGAGGCTTGTTCAGAACGGGGCATGGTTGTGACTTGTCTGTAGATGATGCTGTGACCCAAAACAACCCCAGAGACCAGTAAATCACTGCATTTCAGAGGAGGTTCTGTGATGAAATTACGTAAGTTTACCGTCAAAACTTTGGGACATGTGCACGCTCTTAGAGCCATCTTGTGGGTACCGAATGCTGTTTCAGAAACAATCCAAATTGCTACGTAGCTGATGTTGTAGGAGACATGTTCTTTGTATTCAAGCCATAGGGTGACCACTCACAAAGTGTGAATATGGAGGAACATAATGGCAGGTTTCAGCAAATAACAGAGAAAGATGAGCTTGCCCAAGAAATTTCTACAGCTCAAATACACACATTATACAATACAGTACTTGGTTCGGTAAAAGTGCTACCTGATCCAGAGAGTACTCTTGTCACATGAGAGCCAGAGGTTGGGAGTTTGATTCCCCGCTGTGACTCCTTGACAGGGGCTAGGTAGAGGCTATGATCCATAAGATACCTTCCAGCTCTGAGAGTATTATTATTCTATCCCACATATATAAGACACACCTAGGCACCAGAGAGTGCTATATTTGGGCAATAAGCTCTGCCTGTTTATGGCTTGTTTGTGGGTGGTAAAACTACTACTGTCTAATTTTTTAACAGGAACAGAGGTCTGGAGGGTGGCCATAGATGGCTCTGGTCTTGCGAGGGCTTCTCCTGTGAACATCAGCTTTGGTACTTTTTCTTTTCTTTATTTTTTTTTAAACTGAAAAGGGTCCCCCTGCGCCCTCTAGTGACCAATATATTTTCAAACCCTAAGCACATCCAATCTTGCCTGATTTCGAAAGCTAAGCAGGGTCAGCCCTGGTTCGTACTTGGATGGGAGACCACCAGGGAATACCAGGTGCCTGAAGTAGAAACTGGCAAACCACTCCAGTATTCCTGCCTAGAAAACTCCGTGGACATGGGGTTGCAAAGAGTACTCATGACTGTAACGACACAACACACACACACACACACACACACACAGTTGGGATACAGGGGAGTCTGGGTTGCTGGCATTCTCAAAACAGGGCAGAATTGGCCACTCATGCCCTAGATGGCATAAGGGGACTTAGGACCTTTTCACACGACCCCTAAGATCCGCTGGCCACTTAAATTCGGACCAGAGATCTTAGGGGTTTGTCGCTGTTCCTGCGTTCCCACCCCCTCCGCACTCCTGGCTGCTGGCTGCGTGAGGGGAGGGAGAAAAAAAGGAAGAAAAGAATGCCGCTCACCTCCGTTCTGCCGTCCCGGCACTGCATTCAGATCTCTTAAAGGGGCGGGGGGCAAAAAAAGAACAAACAGAAGCAAGGAGAGCCCGGCAGTCACTACTGTTATATCCGCATCAGGAATTTTCACCTCCGGAGAGCAGGTACCTGAAAAGTGCGCTGGGACGCGCTTAGGTGGGCGTGGTCGCACTTAATTATCTGTAAACTCCGGAGCTGGTGGGGAAATAATTTTAAGCTCCGGAGCTGGGAGCCATTTACTGCGGAGTTTAGGGGTCATGTGAAAAGGCCCTTATTGTCATCACCCACCACCTCCCAATGTATGGGATCTGGGAATGCTAGCAGCCCAAAGGTGCTGGGCCACTTCAGGCTGCTGGGGAGTTGCACCTTCTATTCTGTAACCCAAGGAAATAAGGGAAACATCCCTGGTTTCTATATTGTGAAATAGGTTAGCCAGTGAGACTGACTGGAAGTCACCCAGTGAATTCCATGGCTCAGTGGAGATAAGAATCTTGATTGTTCAGGTCCGATATTGCAAACTTGACTGTATTGGGCCCTTGGATCTTTTTCATAATAATTCTAGGGTTTGGGTGGGTGTGTTTCAAATCCTGCAGACCTTTTTGTCCAGATATCACAAGCAACAGAAGAAAGGCTTTGTTATATCATAGGTATCAAGACTTTCATGACACTTCAGCAATGTCTATATTGGCTGGCTGTCTCCTCGTTTTTAAATGGCTTTTAGCAACAAATGTTGCCCTCATACATATTTTTCAGCTCTGTTGTTGAACTGTCCTGTTTACTTTCACTTGCCCCGAAAGTCTTAATTTTCTCAAAATCACCAGTTCTTCCCCCCTTCTGGAGACACTTGCTCCATAAGGAAGGTGCAGTTCATGATGTCATGCCAAGGTAACAATAACTCGCCACTGTTGCTGTCATTGTTGTATAATCTTTGATTGACTTTGCCTACTTGGCGCACTGCTTTGCCATAAGCTTTGAAGTGAAGAGCAGGCCTTGTAGTCTGGGTATGGTGCAGATCCTCACACAAACAAGACTCTTGTCTTGTCTTTATAATGTGGGGAAAATAATCCAGTCTCCTTGGTGGACACATCAGTTCCAGTTGCTTTGTGCCGTTAGCATACAACACTGCTGTGTTTTCCTGAAAGTCAGTTTGCACAGCTTCATCCATACCAGTTTTCCACTGCAGAGCATTTGCCAAATGGCTGATGTAGTAAGGAAATTGCTGCCATCTTCAGGGTACAAATATGGATGCAACCTTCAGCCTTCTCATAATTCAGTGACAATTGCAGGTTAGTTTCTATATACAATGGTACCTTGTATAAAGGAATTAATTCGTTCCAAGTGAAATTATGTTAAGCAAATTTTCCTTCGTACAAATTTCCCATAGAAATGCATTGAAAACAGAGTGATCTCATGTTTATGTTGTACAGATTCGCTCCATAGGCAATTATGTTAAGCAAATTTCCCCTATCTCCGGAATGTTTTTATGTTGTACAAATTTTATGTTATACAAACCATTTGTTATACAAGGATCCACTGTGTAATGTCCATACTGTACTGTTTTTAAAAAATTAAATGAATCCATTTATTCAATCAATCACAAGCTGCCTTGTTCCCTAGATGGGATTCAAGGTGGCTTATAAATCAATTTGAACCACACTAAGCTGCCTGGATGAGTAGTGAAACATTTTGATCTCACAAGCAAAGAAGTCCAGTTGCCATGACTCAACTTTCAGAGAACCTCACCTGGATGACTGAGAATCATCACAGACCTAAACAACACTAAGTTATCACCATTCAGAACATCATAAAATATAGTTTAAAAACCAAAACTATTAATATTGTTAAAAGTCATTTTAAACTATGCTAAAACATATTTCAGTATCTCAGTTCTACCAATGCAGTGTTCCTAAAGAAAACAAAGGGTCCAAATCACTTTAAAGCTTTGGTAATAATACAGTAGGACCCCGGTATCTGCTAGGGATTGGTTCCAGACCTTACGGTGGATAATGAAAACAGCGGATAAGAGAGAACACCAGCCCACCCACCCCAAACTGCTGTTTCCTGAGAGTAGCTTGCTTTATGACTGCTGTTTTGAGACAGTAGCTTGCTTTATGGCTGCTGTTTGTGACAGTAGCTTGCTTTACAGATGCTGTTTGTGACAATAGCTTGCTTTACAGATGCTGTTTGTGACAATAGCTTGCTTTGTGGCTGCTGAATTATTATTTTTTCCTCTGCCAACCGTGGATAACTGAATCATTGGATAATGAATCAGTGGATATGGGGATCCATTTTTATGTTGTATAGATTTTATGTTATACAAGCTGTTTGTTATACAAGGGTCCACTGTATATAGATTTTTTTTTTGCCTGCCAAATACGAATAAGAGGGATGGAGCCAACCTAACGTCTTGGGACGAGACACTCCACAGCTACATTTGCTTATTTATCTATAATTATGTATATACTACCCGATTAGTGCCAGGCGATATCCTGAGCAATTTAATATCAATAAGAAGCCCCAACAACATAATCAACCATCAGTAATAAAGCAAGGATAACTAAAAACCTAATAAACCAGACCTAGAACCTAAATTAAGAGATTGGTTGTGATTTGTTTTCACCCTTTTCCTGCTTGGCAAGGGGAAGTAAGACACAGAAAGCAAGGGTGTATTACTTCCCAAAGACATGGGGCAGTGTTGGGACAGTTCAGCTCGCTGACGGCTGCATTCCTACAGCACTGCCAATTGGAGATCCATTTACATTTTCATAGTTTTAGGCTGGGCTCCTCATTATGCTTCATATGTAGTTCCACTGAATTAAAGCATTTCCGTTGTTGCCTGACTTAAGTGTCCTTCTCTAAATATTGTGTGAAGGTCCCAATGTCTCTTAAAATGCTGGGGGAAAATAACAGCGGCCCTTCTCTAAATCAGTTATAGGGTTATGATACCCATGTTTCCACTTAAAGGGAATTGTGGCAGATCCTCCCATCATAAGGGACAATTTGTGTTTAATGGCAAGGGCAGGATTATTAAATTAGTGAAAATATTTCCTCCACACAACATGTTCCATTTCAGCTTAAGGAAGTGCCCAGAATCTCTGCAGTTTTGGCCAGTGTCCTAAGGAGTGAAGAGAAACTCCATGGCTTGCGTTCCCCATTTCTCTAGACAAAGCTCGTAACTGTTCAGTTGAAAAGTACTGCATGACATTCACTTTTTAGACCACAAAACTGGCTCCGTGGTTCTAGGACCATCATTTTTGTCGTGACATAATTCCAGTTGGTTTTGTGAAATTCTTCATGGAGCCTTGAATCTGTGGGCGAGAAAGAGAGAGGGGAAATATGGTAAATTTATAATATTCTTATGATGCTTCTTGAGCTCAAGAAATCCTGCTCTTAGAGTTAACTCATTCTGCATTATTAAATGGGAGTGTACAAATGGGAATTTGCTTCCACCATAGCTGTGGTCAGCTAGAAATCTAAAACTTGGCATGCATCATAAGAACTGTGCTGTTGGAAGTTAAAACATTGTGAGTCATGAGGCGGCAGATCTGCTTATTCGGCAGACAATGAACTAACATATTCCTTTCTCCAGATGACCACTGGGTTAGAGGCAGAGCAAGGAAAATATCATGATCTGATTCCTGGGCAGGGTTCTGAATATTTCCACTCTGATATAAATTGCAGTGAAAGCAGGGATGAGAGAAGGGAAAAGCAGAAGGAAAAGATGAGCAGCCACTAAGGGGGAGGGAGAAAAAGACCAATGAGAATGAAGCAGACACTATGAGGAAAAATAGTGTCAATAGAAAAAGATGAGAGAAAAGTCACCTCAGGGTTCAGTACTGGGACCCTTGTTTTTCATCCTCTTCATAAATGATCTAGAAGTAGGAGTAAACAGCAAGGTAGCCAAATTTGCTGATGGCACAAAATTATATAGAGTAGTAAAAACTGAGAGTGTGTGTGAATAGCTCCAGAGAGATCTCTTGACACTGGGGGAGTGGGGAAACCAGTGGCAAATGAGCTTCAACATTAGTACAGAGTGAAAACCCCCAATTACATTTAAAAACTTATGGGTCTGAACTCTGTGCAACAAACCAGGGAAGGGACCTTGGTGTCCTGGTAGCAGCTCAATGAAGGTGTCAACCCAGTGTGCCGCAGCAGTGAAAAAAGCAAACTCAGTGCTAGGGATCATTAGGAAGGGTATAGAAAATAAGTCAGCAAGTGTCATTTTGCCTCTTTATAAATCTATGGTGAGGCCCCATCTGGAGTATTGTGTACTGTTCTGCTCACCATACCTCCAGAAGGATATTATGGAAATGGAAAAAGTGCAGAGGAGGGCAATCAGAATGATTAGGGGATTGGAACACCTTCCTTACCATCTGAGGCTGCAACGGCTGGGCCTCTTCACTCTGGAACAATGGCGCCTAAGAGGTGACCTGATTGAAGTTTATACAGTTATACACGGTGTGGACAAAGTAGATAAGGAAAATCTGTTTTCCCTGTCACACAACACTAGAACTAGGGGGCACTCCATGAAACTGTTGGGTGCTAGATCTCAAACAAATAAGAAAAGTGCTTTTTCACCCAGCGGATCAGTGGTCTATGGAACTCCCTGCCAGAAGAAGTGGTGACAGTTGCCAACCTTGACAGCTTTAAGAAAGGATTAGAAAAAAATCATGGAGAACAAGGATATCAATGGCTATCATTATGGATGTCTAAGGACAACCTCCAGATTGGAGAGATAGGCAGGATATCTCTCAATGCCATTTTTGGGGAATCATAAACAGATGAAGACATCTGCTTGGGAATACCCTGAAGCAAATGGTGAGCCACTATGTGAGACAGAATGCTGCAGCCTGTTCCAGCAAGGCTGTTCTTATGTTCTTATGTAACCTTCTAAGGTTGCTTTTATAGATAGCTACACCTTGATGTGATGCTTTTATAGATACCTGCACCTTGAATTTTCTGCTGAGCAAGATGAGCTCTCATTTTAACTCAACTATTGATCAGAGTCAGAAACATAATTCAGTCTTTTTAGTGCATATTGGAGAACTGAATGCATGCTTTATTATTTCCTGCTGAAGTCAATCAAACATCAGAAATCCTGTTCTATCATTTATTCCAGTGTAAGAAAATTGGCATCACTGGAAAGATCACCACTCATTCAAGTCTCCAATGTGATGTTTTGTGCCTGGGCCTAACGACTTGTCATTCAACTCCCAGTCCAAACAAAGGCACTTTAAATAAGCAGCACCTGCTAGCCATGCAACCAGGAATCACAATGAGGACTCGAATGAGCAGTGATATGCCTCTACAGTGATGTCATTTCCCTTCCACTGGTGTAAGGTAGCTAACAGGATTTTGGCCGTAGATTAACATGCATGCCCTTTGTTGGAAAGTGCTAGATCCATTCCTAAAATAAGGAAGACTATGAGTTTCTTAGTGCTCCACACTATATTGTTTAAAAATGTAATATAGATGGCATGGTTCTTTATGTAACCAGAAATAGATTTAGGAGCAGTCTGTCTTCCAAATTTATTTGAAGTGGGGCAGATCACTGGTCCATCTGGCCTAATAATAATCCACTCTGAGTGAAGAACAAAGCACACCTCCTGAAATTTTGTCTTTTGCACAACTACCAAGAGTATAGGAACTCTGTCCTCTTTTGCAAGAGACTGTGCAGATCAGATCTCGGTTGGTTTTAAACATCGAAGGCTATGGATGTCACAACCCTGCAGTGCTGGCATTTGAAACAAAGCAAAACCCCGTATTTTTTGCCATGAAGTTTTTAAATTGAGTTGATTAGTGGTCTTGTTAAAATAATCAATATAATAGACCCATTCATGTAACTTTCAATTTCTTGAAACAATGTATATATTTGTTATTTCACTTCAGTATAAAAAGTAAGCCATCACTGTAGCAAATAAGCAAGGAAACTATATTTCCAGTCCACCAAAGACTTTGCTGGCAACAGTGATTCTACAATACTTAAAACTCACATTTTCCAGACTTCCATGGAATTGCTTTCAGAGTTTCCATTCACTTTAACAGAAGCCCTGTAATTAAATATCAAAATACTATCACTGTCTGTCTAGGTGAAAGCACTTTCAGATGTCTTTTTTTAAAAAAATGTAATATAGAGATTCTTTGACAACGTAAGCAAAAATCAGAAGTGGGCAAATAGTACTTGAATCCTGTTCACCTTACTTTTTTATAATTCAGAAAGAAAAAAATTATCCTTCATTTCTCTCTATTATGAGGAGAGAACAGCAGAAAGGTCTTCGGTTCATGTCATTCATACTGGTTCATTCGTGAATAAATAAGATCATTAAAACTGTAGCTCAGAACTCCTGAAGGGCCAAATGTATTCACCCTTTCTTAAAGATACGGAGTCTGTTTGACTCCAGTTGCCACCTTTCCTCATTTTAAACATGCTTCCTGGGCTTCATTGGAGTTTGAGTCTAAGAATATGGGGGGGGGCACAGGTCCCCACCCTATCTTAGGGTGCTTTTACACGACCCCTAAGATCTGCTGGCCACTTAAATTCGGACCAGAGATCTTGGGGGTTTGTCGCTCTTCCTGTGTTCCCACCCCCTCCACACTTCCTTGCTCCTGTCTGCGTGAGGGGAGGGAGAAAAAAAGGGAGAAAAGAATGCAGGCTCACCTCCGTCTGCCGGGTCGCAGCCCCAGAAGCGGGCATTCCAGTCTCTTAAAGTCTCTTAAAGGGGTGGGGGGCAAAAAAAAAAAAAACAAGGCGAGGAGAGCCCGGCACTGACTGCTTTACATTCTCATCAGAAATTTTTCACCCTCGGAGACCAGGTACTTTTAAAATGCACTGGGACGCGCTTAGGTGGGCATGGTCGCACTTAATTTTCTTTAAAATCCAGAGCTGGTGGGAAAACAATTTTAAGCTCCGCATCTGGGATCCCTTTGCCTCAGATTTTAGGGGTCGTGTAAAAGTGCCCTTAAAGAGTCCATTGCTTTCTCTTTTTTATCTTGTGTCTAGGAGAGGAACTGGTTGTTACTCTGCTTCTATTTTTATAATTCCTAAAGAATGAGATAAAGATCAGCTGTTCCAGTAGATCAGCAAACATTATTTCTGAACCTTTACAAACCTCTTCAAAAATTGTTCATCATCTTTGATGTCACAGGCATGGTTACATAGGTAAGCAACACCAACGTTGTAGGTCTCTTGAGCTTGAGAGGGAAAATAGACATTCTGCAAGAGGTCTGTAGCGGGCAGCTATTAAAAAGCTAAAAGCAACCATGGAAGTGACAGGAAAGCTACAGCATGCGAGAAGTATGTTGTCACGGAGGGTGGTGGAGTCTCCTTCTTTGGAGGTTTTTAAGCAAAGGCTGGATGGCCATCTGTTGGGAGTACTGTGATGGGGTTCCTGCATGGTTGGACTGGATGGCCCTTGAGGTCTCTTCCAACTCTATGAACCTATGAATCTATGATTCTAGTCTTATTAACAGGGAGAGGGAAAAGCCATCTCTCTTGTCTAATGTCTTGGCATGATAGAACAGCAAGGCAAAGGCTGAAAATGAGCACAGGATTTATCTGTTCAACCCTGAAATTTCTTTTGGAAGTGAATGGAGTTTGGGATTTACTGGCAGCATATGGGCGGTGACCTTTCACTGTACACATTTTCCAGGGAACCCCAGGATTGTTGATTCTTGATCAAAAAAGATGGCTGATTCACTATCAGAATCAGTGTATTATTGTATCCTTGTTTTTGAACTTTTAATTTGATTGTATTGTTATTTCTTATGCCCCATTGAGGATCAGCTTTACTTGCTTGGATTGCTTTTGTATTGTTCACCGTCCCTGAGTTCCCTTGGGAAAATCAGGCAGTATATAAGTATAATAAATGAATGAATGAATGAATGAATAAATAAATAAATAAATAAATAAATAAATAAATAATCAACTAGATCAACAAGTCACACAAAAGGAGCACAGTTACTTTTCCTGCCCTCTTGATTGCTTACCTACACTTTTTTCTTTTTCTATTCATTCATTCTTCTTTTTCAATGCAAAGGTAGAGAGCCTATGGTCCTCCATATATAAAACTATTAGAGATGGGCACAAAACAGAAAAATGGTGTTTCAGTTTTTCGTTTGTTGTTGAGAGGTCTGTTTTGGTTCATTTCCGTTTGTCGTGGATTTTTTGAAAAATTTCGTTACCATTTTTCGTTTGTCGTTTCTACCCGCTTTTTGTGCAATTTTTAAAGCATTTCCGTGCGTGGGCGTCCCCCAGGGTGCAAGGCAGCCGCAGAGTGACTGCACTGCGGGGCAGGGGAGGGTACTCACCGAGAGGTACGCAGCATGCACACACACAGGGAGGCTGCAGGACTGAAGCTAGAGTCGCAGAGACAGCAATCCCACCCTAACTCCCACCAGAGACTGTAAGGAGGATGGGGGCTGCCAGAGCTTTTTATGCCCTCTGTGGCTGCCAGATCTGCCCACCCAGTCTGCAACCTGGGCATGCTATTGGTTGAACATGATCCCACATCACATGGCTTGCCTCCATTTTGTGGCTGGTGGCGACATCCATTTTAAAGGGAAAAGAAAAATACATCGCGATGGGAGAAGACAAAAACAAACGTTTTAAGGACCCTAAGGACCCCGGTAGGTATTATCAGACAATATAAATAATTATCGCTGCATTTTTACGGATGTCCAGGGCGTTTTTTAACATTTAAAACAGGTCATTTCATTGCGTGTCGCCATTAACGGAAACGAAACGTAACGACCACAATTTTCGTGGTTCTGTTCGTTTCGTTGGATTTTCATCACAATTTTCGTTTGTCGTTTCGTTACGTAACAGAAACGACAAATGGTAATGGAAACGAAAAAATGTTCGTTCCATGCCCATCTCTAAAAACTGTAGCTCTGATCTTCCTCAACCACTGGCAGACTGGGAGGCAGAAATAGGAGCTGAAGCCCAGTTGCATCTTGTAGGGATTTCATACCCCGATAGCTCTGTACCCCAAGAAATGGGTAGAGCACAAAAGCGCACCTAGAGGAAGCTGAGGACCTGGATTTCCCAGAAATCCCCAGGGCTGAGCAGGCACCCAGGTGCAGCTAAGCTGATGCTGATCTAAGCATAGGTCAGGAGGCCAGGAAAACAGGATATCAGGATACATCTGCTCAGGCCCAGGGAAGCCTCTTATCAGTAATGCCTCACTAGCTAGGGAGCATTTTCCCCCCACCTATGGAACCTATTTCCTGCCTTTGTGTACCTGTTTACTGAGCAGATAAGGCTTGCATTCTTTCCCCCCACCGAGGAATGTTTCCCTGTATCTATTGTGTTGCTCTCTTATAATAAACACGGGGGCTCAGGCAGCAGCAGGAGAAGGCTCAGAGGGACAATAATCACCAGACAATCTCACATACACGCATGCCTCCACACACATTCAGACACACAGACATCCATGGAACCCTGACAGACAGACGAACAGGAATGCTGCCCTGAGCACCAGATATTGCACCCCGAAACTCTGTGTCCCGTGTGATTCGTAACGCAACAGCATCTCAAGCACCACAGCTTCCTCTGCATTGGCTGACATCCTGAACAAGTTGTCAAGTAGGAAAGGATAAACTGCAAAGAATCCAGCAATGCTTGGATCCTTATCTAAACATGGTGATAGACACCCAAACAGCCTGCAGTTTTGAATTTGATTGTAGCAATAACATTTTTTCTGTTAATCCAACACAGAAAGTTCTAGTGTGAGTTGAAAGAGTTCATCTGATTAATAGCCTGACCAAAACAGGGCTCTCTATTGTACTTCAATAATGTCCTAAGTTTATAAGCAAAGGTGGGAACATTCAGTAAAAACCCATGATTGTTGTATTCATTCCATTTGTTAAAACATTCACAGTGTTTCTGGAGAACAGGTGTATTCTGCAACTATTAGACACTACTTTTTGTTCACATATCTGGAAAAACCTATGTGGGTTGGGGGATTTAGTAGTTTTTGGATGTTTTTCTCAGCTTAAGTTTTGTAACTGCATTTTTTCCAAGGGCTTTTTAAACAAAAATAATATTTGTTTAGTGGGATTCCATGCACAGCTAACTGCCTTGCAGTGGATGTAGTGTTAGACTCAAATACAGTATATAAACCAAGGAAATATCTGCTTTGTCTTAGGAGAGCAAAGTGGGCTTGTGTAGCCCCCCCAAAAAACGTTGTGACCCACTAGCCCTAGCCCCTTCCTTGGCACTCTCCTTTACTGCTAAAAAATGGGGGGGGGGGTTTAATTGCTATGCCTATGGTGATTTATCTTTCGAATAGATCACTAAGACAGTATTTCATTTAACACTTAAAAAGACATACAATTTCAGGATCAGAAGTGCTGTGGTAGCCCATGCTCTCCTGCTGTCTGAGGCAGGAGGAGAAGCCCTTGTTCTCTGCCACCTCCCTTGCTCTCTACCACCTCCAGCTGTATGTGGGAGTGGGAGAGGAGGTGTTGTCCGCCATGAAGTTTGGTTGCTTGACATAAGACACTCACTGCTGGTTACCTTTAGAGCAGAGGTGTCCAAACTTTCTGCAAGAAGGGCCAGATCTGGTGAGGCGAAAATGTGTGGGGGCCGACCATTCAGCTGATTTGGCCCCCGGGCCGGACTTTGGACAAGCCATTAGGACAGGCATGTCCAAATTTCAGCCCTCCAGATGTTTTGGACCACAACTCCCACAGTCCTTTGCCATTGGAAATACTGGCTTGGAATTCTTGGAGTAGTGGTCCAAAACATCAGGAGGGCTGAAGTGACTAGGACATGCAAGGAGGTGGGGAGGATGCTGCAGCAATGGAGCTGGGGGCAGGTAGGCTGGGCAGGTGGATGGGGGGGGATGGACAGAGGCAGGGAGGGCAGGCAAACCGTAAAACTGTAAGCTGACATCTCCATCCAGTATGGGAGAGGCCAGCTGGTGGGGATGCATGACAGGCTGAGCCAGCAGGCAGAAGAGGCTGCGGGACACTCAGAATTTGAAAACGGGCCACATTTGGCCCTTGGGCCTGACTTTGGACATGCCTGCTTTAGAATACTGGGCCTCACTCAAAAGGAAGCAAAGAGCAATTCAGAACAGCCCACCATTGCAGCTGCCTCTGCCGTCTCTTCATGTTCTTCCTCACCTCCCCCAACCACCATAAATGTCCCTGTGCAGCGGAGGGAGGGCGCAACACCTGTTAAATGCATCGTTTACACATTCAGTGTATTGTGTTTGCATTAAGTGCATTGTTTATGCATTGTTTGGCAAGTATGTGATGTGAGTGAGAGGCATGGAATATTGGTAGGAATGGTTAGGATTGTATGGGAGGAATGAGAAGAGTGGAGTGATAGTGAGCATTTTGGAGAAGGCCGGTGAAGAGAGATCAAGGAGAGGGTGCTTTTGGAGTCCGCCGTTTAGGAGGGAACTCCGAGAGAGCAATTGAAGGAGAATGAGGGACTACAGAAAATGAAGATTGTACTGAATGAATTTCAAGTTTGGGAATTAAACACACACACACACACACACACACACACACACACACACACACACACACACACACACACACATTCTTTAAGCATTTTTAATAATGCCTTGTTTGGTCTATTCAAGTGTTGGCCATCCTATGGCACAGGTGTCAAAGGTGGCACTCTGAACCCTTTGTGTGGGCACCCACCATCACCCCTTCACAGCCACCTGTATTCAGTACAAATTGTTGTATTGGCACTTTGGGAAAAATTAGTGGGTTTTGAATCGCAGTTTGGGCACTCGGTCTCTAAAAGGTTCGCCATCACTGCTCTATTCCACCTGAGTGGCGCTAAGTTCAGTACTTGCAGGCAGGGAATGTAAATGGTGATATAAGGGCCTGAGTAAAGGGGCAAATAAGCGTATAGGGGCAGCTAAAGGGTGGTAGCAGTGATAGAGGAAGAGGGGAAATAAGTGAAGTTTATTAACAAAAGCACATTTATTCTTGTGGTGGTTTAAAGCAGTGTTCCCCAACCCCCGGGCCGCGGACCGGTGCCGGTCCGTGGATGAATCGGCACCGGGCCGCCGCCGCGCCACCCCCCCGCAATCGCCCCCCCCGCGGCCGCGACCCCCCCGCAATCGTCCCAGCCGCCGCCGCCGCAATCGCCCCCGTCCCGCCACCGCCGCCACGACCCCCCGCAATCATCCCCGCCGCCGCCGCCGCGACCCCCCCCCGCCGCCGCCGCAATCCCCCCCGCAATCACCCCCATCCCGCCGCCGCCACAACCCCCGCAATCGTCCCCGCCACCAGCGCCGGTGCCGCGACCCCCCACCGCCGCAATCCCCCCCGCAATCGCCCCCGTCCCGCTGCCGCCGCCACGACCCCCCGCAATCGTCACCAGCGCCGGCGCCGCGACCCCCCCACCGCCGCCGCAATCCCCCCCGCAATCACCCCGTCCCGCCGGCACGACCCCCCGCAATCGTCCCCGCCACCGGCACCGGCGCCGCGACCCCCCCCACCGCCGCAATCCCCCCCGCAATCGCCCCCGTCCCGCTGCCGCCGCCACGACCCCCCACAATCGCCCCCGTCCCGCCGCCGCCGCCACTAACCCCCGCAATCGTCCCCGCCACCGCCGCCACCGCCACGACCCCCCCGCAATCACCCCCGCCCCGCCACCGCCGCCGCGACCCCCCCCGCCGCCGCGACCCCCACCCCCGCAATCGCCCCCCGCCGCCGCCGCGACCCCCCCGCAATCGTCCCCCCCACCGCCGCCGCAATCGCCCCCGTCCCGCCGCCGCCGCCGCGCGACCCCCCCCGCAATCGTCCCCCCCCGCCGCCGCCACAATCGCCCCCGTCCCCGCCGCCGCCGCGACCCCCTGCCGCCGCCGCCGCAATCGCCCCCCCCGCAATCGGCCCATCCCGCCGCCGCCGCAATCGCCCCCGTCCCGCCGCCGCCGCCGCGACCCCCCCCGCAATCGCCCCCGTCCCGCCAGAAAGAAAGAAAGAAAGTAAGGAGGGAGGGAGGGAGGAAAAAGAAAGAAAGAAAGAAAGAAAGAAAGAAAGAAGAAAGAAAGAAAGAAAGAAAGAAAGAAAGAAAGAAAGAAAGAAAGAAAGAAAGAAAAAAGGAGGGAGGGAGGGGGGAAGAAAGAAAGAAAGAAAGAAAGAAAGAAAGAAAGAAAGAAAGAAAGAAAGAAAGAAAGAAAGAAAGAAAAAAAGAAAGAGAAAGAAAAAAGAAAGAAAAAGAAAGAAGGGAGGGAGGGGGGAAGAAAAGGGAAAGAAAGAAAGAAAGAAAGAAAGAAGGGAGGGAGGGAGAAAGAAAGAAAGAAAGAAAGAAAGAAAGAAAGAAAGATAGAAAGAAAGAAGGGAGGGAGGGAGGGAGGGGGGGGAGAAAAGGGAAAGAAAGAAAGAAAGAAAGAAAGAAAGAAAGAAAGAAAGAAAGAAAGAAAGAAAGAAAGAAAGAAAGAAAGAAAGAAAGAAAGAAAGAAAGAAAGGGGGAGAAAGAGGAAGGGAGAGAGAGAGAGAGAAAGAAAAAGAAAGAACGGAGGAAGGAAGGGAGGAAGGGAGGAAGGAGAGGAAGAGGAAGGAACAAAGAAAGAAAGAAAGAAAGAAAGAAAGAAAAGGAGGGAGAAGGAGGAAGGGAGGAAGAAAGTAAGTAAGTAAAGGAAGGAGGGAGGGAAAGAAAAAGAAAGGGAGAGAAGGAGTGAGGGAGAGAGAGGAAGAACGAAAGGAGGAGGAGGAAGGAAGAAAGAAAGAAAATGAGGGAAGAAAGGAAGAAAAAGAAAGGGAGGGAGGGAGGGAAGGAAGGAAATAAAGAAAGAAAGGAGAGGAGAGGAGAGAGGAAGAAAGAAAAAAAGAAAAGGGGGAAAAAGAAGAAGAAAGGAGAGTGGGAGGGAAGGAAGGAGAGGAGGAGGAGGGAGAAAGAAAGAAAGAAAGAAAGAAAGAAAGAAAGAGAAAAAGAAAGAAAGAAAGAAAGAAAGAAAGAAAATGAGGAAGGAAGGAAAGAAAGAAGGGAAGGAAGGAGGTAGAGTAGGAGGGAAGGAAGGAAGGAAAGAGAGGGAGAGGGAGAGAAATAAAAGAAAAAAAGAAAGAAGGGAGAGAGAGAGGAGAGAAAGAAAGAAAAAGAAGGGAGAGAAAGAGGAAGGAAGGAAGGAAGGAAGGAAGGAGAGTGGGAGGAAAGAAAGAAAGAGGGAGGAAGGGAGAGAGAGAAAGAAAGAAAAGAAAGAAGGGAGAGGGGGAGGGAGGGAGAAAGAAAAGGGAAAGAAAGAAAGAAAGAAAGAAAGAAAGAAAGAAAGAAGGGAGGGAGGAAGGGAGGGAGGGAGAAAGAAAAGGGAAAGAAAGAAAGAAAGAAAGGAGGGAGGGAGGGAGGCCTCATGTCACGGAAGGGCAAAGGGTCCCAAGACCTCACGACGGCTGGGTAGCCCCCGGGGGGAAAATGCGAGGAAGTAAAAACAGTGTTTCCTTGCAGCGATGCCAAGGACTCATCGCACAACACTGGCTCTTCGGCTTGAGTACGGAGATGAGCACCGCCCCCTAGAGTGGGAAACGACTAGCACGCATGTGCGGCAGCAGCCGGGGGGGGGGGCATTTACATTTTTTATCTTATTAAATCAAAACAAGCGGGCCAGGGAAAAATTATCAAGCATTTACCGGTCCACGGTGATAAAAAGGTTGGGGAGCACTGGTTTAAAGAGACCATTCCTTTAAAGAGCCAGGCGACAAGACAAATGGCTACATTGATGATGACTGATATAGAAGATTTATGTCAGGATGGCAACATTTGGCATTCTTGCGCGCACACATCCTTCACCGAGCCCATGCAGACATTCAGGCTAGGCATACAATGGGTGAAGGTGTCATGAAGGAAGAGTGTTCCCCCAAGCCCACCTCAAGTGGTTTCTTTTTAGATTTTGGGGGTTGAGGGAAGGATGCTTACAATCAGATGCCATGAAAAGGCCAGGGAGGCTTCTAAGCATGGACATGCCTTTGAAGAAACGAGGTTACAGCGTCACTTTAGACTTTCATGCTAACAACTCACAATGGTCTTTAGAGCAGTGTTCCCCAACCCCCGGGCCGCGGACCGGTGCCGGTCCGTGGATGAATCGGCACCGGGCCGCCGCCGCGCCACCCCCCCGCAATCGCCCCCCCGCCGCCGCGACCCCCCCGCAATCGTCCCAGCCGCCGCCGCCGCAATCGCCCCCCCGTCCCCGCCACCGCCGCCACGACCCCCCCGCAATCATCCCCGCCGCCGCCGCCGCAACCCCCCCGCCGCCGCCGCAATCCCCCCCGCAATCGCCCCCATCCCGCCGCCGCCACAACCCCCGCAATCGTCCCCGCCACCAGCGCCGGTGCCGCGACCCCCCCCACCGCCGCAATCCCCCCCGCAATCGCCCCCGTCCCACCGCCGCCGCCACGACCCCCCCGCAATCGTCACCGGCGCCGGCGCCGACCCCCCCCCCACCGCCGCCGCAATCCCCCCCGCAATCACCCCGTCCCGCCGCCACGACCCCCCGCAATCGTCCCCGCCACCGGCACCGGCGCCGCGACCCCCCACCGCCGCAATCCCCCCCCCCAAATCGCCCCCGTCCCGCTGCCGCCGCCACGACCCCCCACAATCGCCCCCGTCCCGCCACCGCTGCCACTAACCCCCGCAATCGTCCCCGTCACCACCGCCACCGCCACGACCCCCCCCCGCAATGGCCCCCGCCCCGCCACCGCCGCCGCGACCCCCCCGCCGCCGCGACCCCCCACCCCCCGCAATCGCCCCCCGCCGCCGCCCGTGACCCCCCCGCAATCGTCCCCCCCACCGCCGCCGCAATCGCCCCCGTCCCGCCGCCGCCGCCGCGACCCCCCCCGCAATCGTCCCCCCCCGCCGCCGCCAACAATCGCCCCCGTCCCGCCGCCGCCGCGACCCCCTGCCGCCGCCGCCGCAATCGCCCCCCCCCCCCGCAATCGGCCCATCCCGCCGCCGCCGCAATCGCCCCCGTCCCACCGCCGCCGCCGCGACCCCCCCCCCCCCCCCCGCAATCGCCCCCGTCCCGCCAGAAAGAAAGAAAGAAAGTAAGGAGGGAGGGAGGGAGGAAGAAAGAAAGAAAGAAAGAAGAGAAAGAAAGAAAAGAAAGAAAGAAAGAAAGAAAGAAAGAAAGAAAGAAAGAAGGGAGGGGAGGGGGGGGGGGGGAAAAGGGAAAGAAAGAAAGAAAGAAAGAAAAGAAGGGAGGGAGAAAAAGAAAGAAAGAAAGAAAAAGAAAGAAAGAAAGAAAGAAAGAAAGAAAGAAAGGAGGGAGGGAGGGAGGGAGGGAGGGGGGGAAGAAAAGGGAAGAAAAGAAAGAAAGAAAAGAAAGAAAGAAAGAAAGAAGAAAGAGAAAAGAAAGAAAGAAAGAAAGGGGGAGAAGGAGGAAGGGAGAGAGAGAGAGAGAAAGAAAAAGAAAGAACGGAGGAAGGAAGGGAGGAAGGGAGGAAGGAGAGGAAGAGGAAGGAACAAAGAAAGAAAGAAAGAAAAGAAAGAAAGAAAAAAAGGAGGGAGAAGGAGGAAGGGAGGAAGAAAGTAAGTAAGTAAAGGAAGGAGGGAGGGAAAGAAAAAGAAAGGGAGAGAAGGAGTGAGGGAGAGAGAGGAAGAACGAAAGGAGGAGGAGGAAGGAAGAAAGAAAGAAAATGAGGAAGAAAGGAAGAAAAAGAAAGGGAGGGAGGGAGGGAAGGAAGGAAATAAAGAAAGAAAGGAGAGGAGAGGAGAGAGGAAGAAAGAAAAAAAGAAAAGGGGGAAAAAGAAGAAGAAAGGAGAGTGGGAGGGAAGGAAGGAGAGGAGGAGGGAGGGAGAAAGAAAGAAAGAAAGAAAGAAAGAAAGAAAGAAAGAAAGAAAGAAAATGAGGAAGGAAGGAAAGAAAGAAGGGAAGGAAGGAGGTAGAGTAGGAGGGAAGGAAGGAAGGAAAGAGAGGGAGAGGGAGAGAAATAAAGAAAAAAGAAAGAAGGGAGAGAGAGGGAGAGAAAGAAAGAAAGAAGGGAGAGAAAGAGGAAGGAAGGAAGGAAGGAAGGAAGGAGAGTGGGAGGAAAGAAAGAAAGAGGGAGGAAGGGAGAGAGAGAAAGAAAGAAAAGAAAGAAGGGAGAGGGGGAGGGAGGGAGAAAGAAAAGGGAAAGAAAGAAAGAAAGAAAGAAAGAAAGAAAGAAGGGAGGGAGGAAGGGAGGGAGGGAGAAAGAAAAGGGAAAGAAAGAAAGAAAGAAAGGAGGGAGGGAGGGAGGCCTCATGTCAAGGAAGGGCAAAGGGTCCCAAGACCTCACGACGGCTGGGTAGCCCCCGGGGGGAAAATGCGAGGAAGTAAAAACAGTGTTTCCTTGCAGCGATGCCAAGTACTCATCGCACAACACTGGCTCTTCGGCTTGAGTACGGAGATGAGCACCGCCCCCTAGAGTGGGAAACGACTAGCACGCATGTGCGGCAGCGGCCGGGGGGGCATTTACATTTTTTATCTTATTAAATCAAAACAAGCGGGCCAGGGAAAAATTATCAAGCATTTACCGGTCCACGGTGATAAAAAGGTTGGGGAGCACTGCTTTAGAGCAGTGCTCCCCAACCTTTTTGTCCCCACGGACCGGAAAATATTTGATGATTTTTCCATGGCCCGGAGCTGGGGGTGGGGCGGGGGGGGGGGAAGATGGGGGGGTGCGGGGGGTCAGGGGAGTGTGTGGGGGGGATGGGGGGAGGGAGGAGGGGGTGCGGGGGGGCTTGGCGTGTGTGCCTTGTGGGGGTCACGGGAGCGGCGGCGGCGGTGCTCGCCGGCTGGGGGCGTCGGGCGTGCCGCTCCCCCCCGCGCGCGCACGGGCGGGGTGGGGGGGTGCCCGGGGCTCCTGGGCGGGCGGGCCTCCGCCTCCTCCTCCTGTCGGCCAGGGCGAAGCGCAGCGGCGGCGGCGGGGGCGAAGGCGGCGGAGGCGCCCGGGGCAGCAGCAGCATGACCGCGCTCTCTGTCCCTTGGGCGGCCGAGAAGGAGGAGGAGGAGGAGGCGCCCGGCCGGCTGGCCACGGGCTGCTGGGGGACTCGGGCCGCCCTCTCCGGCCGCGGGCTCGCAGGTCGTCGGGGCTGGGCGCCGCTGGAGGACGCGAGAGAGGGAAGGCGAAGGAGAAGAAGGCGGCGGGCAGGAGGCAGCGGGTGGAGAAGAGCCTGGCCAAGGGGGGGAGGAGGAGGAGGAGGAGGGTCGAGGGAGGGGCGGGTGGGGGGGAGGCGTGAGCGGGGGGGAGAGAGCAAGGGAGCCAAAGGGGACCGTTAGCCGGCCAGGCACATCCTCCTCCTCCACCTCCTCCGCCTGGACGCGGCCGAGCCTTCGCCCACCGCTGTGCAGTCCCACCCCCGCACCCCCCGCATGCGCCTCAGAAGCTCCACACACACGCGCGCCCGCGCGTGCCCGCCCGCTTACTTCTGCCACCAGGAGAAAGGGCGGCCGGCGCTGAGGAAGAGGAGGAGGAGGAGGATGCCCTGGCGCGCACCACCAGCATCAGTCGCCGCCGCCGCCCCCTCCGTTTTCCCTCCGTCCGCCGCCTGTCAACCGCCGCCGGGCTGGGCGAGGCGAGAAGGCAGAGCCAGCGAAACCTCCGCCCGCGTGCGCGCGCGCCCCTTCCTTCAGCCGGGCTGAAGAGGGCTGATGAGGAGGAGGAGGAGGCGCCCCCAGGGGGGGTGGAACGGGGGTCTGGAGGGGAGGGGGCGTGCGCGCGCGCGCGTGTGTGCAAGATGCTCTGCCTGCCCGGCTGCTTTCGGCCGCTCTGCCGCCCCCTCCCCTCTTATGAGGCGCCCCCTCCCTTTGCCCCCCTCCCTCTCCCCCTCCCCTCCCGGCCCGCGGCTCCTTTCCTTCCCCCCCCCCAACACCCACTTCGCCAAGTATCGTCCCGGGTCTCTCGCAAGAGGGAAGGAGGCGCCGGAGGACCCGAAGCCCAGCCAAGAAGGGGAAGGGGGAGGGGGGCTCTCCTTTCTCCGAACCCCGTTTGGCCCGCTCGCCCCTCCTCGCCTCCTCCCAACCCAACCCCCCACCGTCCTGCTCTAAGAACCGGGCGCGCAAAGGCCACCAGGGAACATGACGACGGGGACGAGGAGGAGGCCAGGGCGAAGCGCAGCGGCGGGGGCGGGGGCGAAGGCGGCGGAGGTGCCCGGGGCAGCAGCCGCATGATCGCGCTCTCTGTCCCTCGGGCGGCGGGCGGCTCCTCCTGCGCTCCTCCAGCCTTCTTCTTCCATTGGCTGCCCGTGGGAGAGAAGAGGAGGAGGAGGAGGAGGACGCGCCGCCGCCGCCGTGGCTGCTGCTGCTGCTGCTGGTGGTGGAGGGCGAGGAGGAGGAGGGCGGATGAGGAGGAGGATGCGCCGCCGCCGCTGCCGGCGGACAGAGCAGGGAGGCAAAGGCGGTGGCGGCGGCTCCTCCTGCGCTCCTCCAGCCTTCCTCCTCCACCGGCCGCCCGCGGGAGAGAACAGGAGGAGGAGGGCGGCAGAGGAAAAGGGGAGGAGCCTCCCCGGCCTCCCCAGGCGGACCGGTGCCGACCGGTCCACGGACCGGCACCGGTCCGCGGCCCGGGGGTTGGGGACCACCGCTTTAGAGGACTTCTTCTAGCCAGAAATACTGGAGACATGGCTTGCATGTGCTTCCCTTGCTGCCAGTCTCAACCCCCATGTACGTAATCTATAAAATTATATGCATAACTAAACTCAATTTACACAAGGGGCAGAATAGACAGATCTAGCATTGCAGTTCTGTTTTGCAGAATCAAAGAAGGGAAGGGGAAACATGGATATTCAGAGCTTACTGTAAGAGAAGGGCTTGGGATAGAGTGTGTTCCAGTCAGTCCAAGGAAACTTATGCCAATGAACCATTTTACAAAACAAAATGGGAATGTCTAGCCCTGAAGACAGTGAACTGCAACTCCCATCAGTCCTTGTCAAACCGATGAATCTGTTTGGATGAACAGCGGAACGTTTCCATCTCTCAAAAAGAAGTCCAGTAGCCATGACTCAACTTCCAGATAAACTCACCTGGATGACTGAGAATCTTCACAGACTTATGCCAAATAATAATATCTTTAAGATGAGGCGGGGTGTGGTGGCTCAGCGGTCTAGAGCACTAAAAACTGTTGGCTACAAAGTCAGCAGCTCAACGGTTCGAATCCCAGGTGCCACGCAGCAGAGTGAGCTCTCGCTGTTAAACCCAGCTCCTGCCAACCTAGCATTTTGAAAGCATGTAAATGGAAGTAGATGAATAGGTACTGCCATAAAATGCAGGAAGGTAAAACAGTGTTTCCTTGCAGCCATGCTGGCCACATGGCCACGGATTTGCACAACACTGTGCAATATGGATGGCTTGAATACAGAAATGAGCACTGCCCGTAGAGTCGGACACAACTAGCACGCATGAACAGGGGGGGGGGACCTATACCTTTTTACCTTTTATCTTTAAGATGCGATGGGATCTTTGTTGTTTTGGCTTAAAGTGATTAACTGGAACCTTAGTCATGCACATGGGCCAGGAACAGTAGCTCAGGCATTCTCCACTGCAACACACACACACAACAATTTTTTTTGTACGGAGGACTCTGTAGAACCAGGCATTTGTGTCCTAGAAGGCTCTGGCAAGTGCTGCTCTCTGGAAAACAGCCCTGCCCAGTAGCTGTGTGCAGTTTGCCCCGGCAACAGGACAGGACATTAATCTTGCCCAGCTGGGAGCAAATTGTGCCTTGTGTGTACAACAACATGAGGCAAAACAGCATGCCTAGCAAAGGGATTGTGACTGGCTTAGGTGAAAATGACATATTCTGAAGCATTTTCCATAGCCGTAAGAAGATATAAGGCATCCTGTGATCCAAATTGAAGTAGATATTATATTCACAGAGAGAGAGATCAAGAAGTAATTGTACTGTGAATCCTGATGATGTTCATCCAAGCTTTTGCAATGCTGTTATTCAGAATACTGTGGGTGCTAATGAACTGAGAGCTGAACTGAATCTCTGATACTGATAATACACAGATTTGGACAAAACTCAGTTCTATAGACCAGTTGTATGTAATAGTCTTCTAAGAAGACTTCCCCCACCCCTTACAAAAAAAAAAAAAAGCAACTTTGGAGGGTCAATGTCGGGGAAGGGCCACTAAAGCAAAACTGTTCTGCTTATATACAGCACCTTAGCACTTAACGCACTCTTTGGTGGTTTACAATTTCTTTATGCAGACTACATTTACACTCTTTCCTCCACCCACTTCCTGCTCAGTACCTCCCCCAGCTGTTTTTCTCCCATCCGGAGATGGAAGGCAGCAGAAAAATCAGACAGGACAGATTTCAGTAGCCCATTCCTCACTTTCTGCTGAAACATAACCTCATATATTTTGTTTTGTTGGTTTTTTTAAGAACTAGGTGGCTGCCTTACATGTATCCGATTAGCTTTCATCTTTGGCACTGAGATTTATTGTCTATATCCTTAATTTTTTAAGGAGCTCGATATAGTCAGAATCCATTTTACAAAACGAAATGGGAATGTCTAGCCCTGAAGACGGTGAACTGTAACTCCCATCAGCCCTTGTCAACACAAGTGGGGTGGGGATGGTTGGAAATATGGTTCTATATACAGAGGACTATATGTTCCACATTCCTATACCACACGTTAATCAGTGTATTTTCTGGAAATAATGGGAGGTGAAAAATGTACTGGGTCCATCGGGCAGAAGGAATGCTGCATCAGCAGGATTCCAGAGAGGTCAGTGGAAATGTTCTCTCTAGCTTCTTTCAGAATTTGAAAATAATGGGTGGTCTTTACATAGTACAGAGACAATGCAATAGTCTCAGATAGAGAGTTTGACTTGCTGTGAAATTCTACTCCATTTACCTCTGGCAGGACCTTTGCTTTAGGATACCTTAGTTTACTAGCATAATATGTTATGAAAACATACTTGTAAACCAAAGCACTATTATATCAAAGCCACGTTCCCCTTAAGAAATAATGGAAACTTAGATGATTCATTCAGAGGTCCAATAGATGACAAACTGTACACACAAAATGCCAAAACTCACAAAAGAAGTTGGCTAGAAGTCCACATCCACACCATGGTTTAGCTACCTAGCTGTGGAATCTGCTCTGCTTGGGACTAACAACTGGATTTTACTCTGGGTTTTTAATGTGACAATAACAAAGTGCAGTTTGTAGCCATCTACATACTTGACTGGCTGCCCCATAACTAGAAATGGTTTGAAAAAGAAGAAAGGATGTTGAAAGAAAATTAAATAAAAATATAAATATAAAGAAAAATAAAACCCTAATCTGCACCCTCCTTTGAAAACATTCCTGGCTGGTGCAAGGGAGACCTCTGTTCCTCTCTCCTCACCCTGCTTTGGAGGCTTGCCTGAGATGGAACATTCCAGACAATCACGCACAATCCAGCAGGGAAAGAGAGAGAGAGAGAGAGACTGTTGACCCACTTGTGATCATGTGACCTGCTCCAGTGCTTGTATTGCAAAACGTTGCTTGTTGATCAAGGCAGAAATGATCAGAAATGTTTGCTCATCTTGCAAAACACTCATAAACCAAGGTACTTGTAAACCAAGGTATTACTGTATATTGAAAACCCTACTAAGTCTCCCTAACTCAGAGGCCACTTGACAGCACTCAACATACACACATACAAATGACATCATGTTTTTAATTTCACTGTCAGTGTAGTCTACTACAGTCCTGTTCAAAAGTAAACTTACCCGAGGGCCTTGTCCAAGTGTTAGGCAAAGCAGGTTGGGGAAATTCAGCTGATGCAGTTTAATTCAACATTCAGTTAAGACTTACTCCCGGATAAGTGAATACAAGATTGAAGCCCCACTGTCATGAAGTTTTCAATAGTAGAAAAGTTTTCTACAGACCAACATTTATCTCCCTCTATTGGTGGGCACCCATTTACTAAATAGCATCCAAAGAGCTAGTTGTTCCCAAAAGATGCAGGTGTACCAAGCCATGAGGTGAAATCAAAGACTGTTTGAAAAACATGAATCACTGAGAGTTGCATCACCATAAAAAAAGAGAATCATTTAAAAAAAAACAGATGTAAGCAATGCAAATGAAAAGTAGCATTGCAGAAATCTAGATTTTTATGAATTAGATTCACAGCAGCTAAATCTGTCTGACAAACTGTTATTAGCATTTATTGTAGCTAGTGGTTTTGAGGACTAGAGGACAAAGGTTGCAATTTTAATTGATTGATCGATCGTTCAATCAATCGATTGGACTACATGTCTAAGCATCTAGGAACTGTAGTCCTGAATAATTAATTGTTCCAAGCTCTGGAACAGAAGTATAATTTGAGTTTTAAGGATATAAAAATATAGCTATGGACTTGTAAGTACTGGAGTAGACATTTTGCAAAACATGTAACGGAGATGTCATAGGCCAGAAAGGAGACAAAAGCTCCATGTCCTCAGGCAGGGCAAAATCCTGCACGCTCCAGTCCCAACACCTGGATTATGATGTAATACAGTAATCTCATTATGATGCAATACAGTAATGCCACAAGTGAGGTGGCAGCTTGGTTTGACCAAGGTACGTACAGAGCAGATAGCTTCAGATAACTTATGTAAACAGCTGTCGCCATTTTCATTTCCCACGGGGCCATTCACAGCTTCTCAACCTGTTTGTGTCCACAGCTGTCCTACTCACTGTCTGCTGCATGAGGAGAAAGAAGAAAACCTCGAATCCAGAGAACAACCTGAGCTACTGGAACAATGCTATCACCATGGACTACTTCAACAAGCATGCTGTGGAATTGCCAAGAGAGATACCGTCCCTTGAAACATCAGAGGTACCTGAGAAGCTTGAGGGCAAGTCAGTGTGTGAATTCCAGCCACTCTACCCATTCTTGTTTCTCACATGCGGTTGCTAGCCCACACTGCTGGTGCCATGGACAGGCCGTTATCAACAGAAATCTTTCCTGTGCCTAATGCAGGCATGTCCAAACTTCGGCCCTGCTGATGTTTTGGACCACAACTCCCAGAATTCCAAGCCTGTATTCCCAATGGCAAACGACTGTGGGAGTTGTGGTCCAAAACATCTGAAGGGCTGAAGTTTAGACATGACTAAGGCACATCAATGCTCTCAGATTCCATACCTTCCCTTTATGAACCTCTATATAGTTTCTTCATGTGCACTTTTCTTCTCCAACTAACATAAGCAACACAGAATCACATGATACCCAGCCTTCTCTCAAGAAGCTGCTTTTCAATCTCTTTTAACTATTATACCAACATTTCTTTAGTCATCTTCTATTGAACACCCTCCTTACCCTTCTCTCTGCTTTTTACATTTATCCTTTTTATGTGAAATCCTTTCAACAACTGTGGTTATCTATAATTCTTCTGTCTTCTCCCTTCCTCTTATTTTCTGAAGGTCTCAATTTTTCTCCATCTCTATGTTCCTCAGGTTCTGTTCCTTGTTTCATCACTTACTGGGGGCAGGACAATATTTGCCACCATCTAATTTCCCTGCCAAATCTCTGTGTCCCATGGCCCACACAGCACCTCCGTCTCAAGGGCTTCCATAAATGGATCTTTCACTTTCTTATGATAACCTGCATGGCTTTTGAAGATCCTGTTACTGAGAGTTTCGTTTCTTGGCAGTTAGAAAATGTATGTCAATTCTGTGAAATTACAGTAGAGCAGAGGTTCTGCAGTTACAATTATTTCTCTCACCAAAGCACTATAATAGGAGAGTTGCATCTTGCAAGTTATACCCTTCCACATGTTTATAAAAGATAATGGAGAGGAAATTTCTCCAGGGGATTGCCCATAGTAATCCTGTAGAATTGGGATCAGTGGGACAAAATAACACACAATGTGTTATCAACTAATAGGTGTTTGGTCAAATAAAATTTTGTCATATTCAAGCTTCTTCAGTCTGAGCCGAGTCCTGTTGTTGTTGTTGTTGTTGTTGTTGTTGTTGTTGTTGTTGTTGTTGTTGTTGTTGTTGTTGTTGTTGTTGTTGTTCAGTCGTTCAGTCGTGTCCGACTCTTCGTGGCCCCATGGACCAGAGTTCACCAGGCCTTCCTATCTTCCACTGCCTCCCGGAGTCCTGAACTAAAGCAATAGAACAAAATGGAAATTCATGTGCAACTAGTACATAAAATAAAGCAGTCCTGTGATGCATTTGTGGGCTAATTCAACATAATGTTTAATGTACCTTTTTTTTAAAAAAATATCATAATCATATTCCTTTTATTAGCTCATTAAGAAAACTACTATTTCAGTTTTACACCTAGAATAAAGTAAGATTGACAGGTGTTTTATTATTAAATTGACACTTAGTTGCTGTTTCTCCTGTGCCTGACCCTTTCTGGAGGTAGAGAAAAAATGCTTCCTTCAGCCAATCTCAATGGGGAACATATTGTTATTGTATAAAAGTAAACTAAACTGTATTTAAAAACATGTTGCTTCACCCTTCTACATAAATTCATCTACATAAGACATATGACAATACTCTAACTTAAACTTTAGTTACCATCATGGTACCTTCTGTACTTTTTCTGCTAATGTGAGATAAGAAAAACAACACATTATCACTCCAGGGTAATGTTTGTAAATTCATGATCTTTTATTGTTTGGGCTGTTGTACTATATTAAAAATGTTTGATTCCCCTAGATACCTCCTGGAGTATACCGTATTTTCCCATCTATAAGAGGACCCCATTTATAAGATGATTTCCCCACCACCACCACTTTTCCAACTCCAAAGTACTGTTTCGCAACCATCCAGTTCACTCCTCGGCTTACTTCCATGGATAAGACAACTCTCAATTTTCAGTCTAGCAAATTTAGACAAAAATAGTCTTATACGCAGAAAAATGCTGTATTTGCCTATGAGGTTTCAGTGTGAAACTTAGCCTGATTAATTTGGAAGCCAGAGTGCATGCATCTACTGCTTCCAGCTCTAATTTGCTTCCATTGATTTTTTGGGGTGAATGTGGTAATTGAGATTTTATCCATTAAAAGGCATAGAGACATAATCAGTGTAGCACCACTGCCAAGGCTGGTCGTACCATTAAGCAAACTGAGGTAACCACCTCAAGGAATAGGAACAGAACCTTGGCTATTTCTCTTCCTGGCTCTCTGTAGGAAGATTAGACCAGTGTTTTTCAACCTTTTTTGGGCAAAGGCACACTTGTTTCATGAAAAAAATCACGAGGCACACCACCATTAGAAAATGTTAAAAAATTTAGCTCTGTGCCTTTTGGTGACTCGAGTCGCGACGTCGTCTTCTCTCCGCTGCTGCGCACACTGTGCTCGGGCGGGAAGGAAGTCGGAAGATGATGTCCTACTGTGATAGGTCCAGGCTGGAGTCTTGACCAATCACAGCCCAGACATCAGAAAAGTGGAGGGTGTCCCCCTGAGGAGCGCCAATTGGCGCCCCTGCTGGCCGAGGGTGGGGTCAAAAACCCCACTCCTTCATACCCAGGACACAGTCCGGTGCCCGCCTAGTGGGTGAAAATTCGACATTTTTTAAAAATCTTTCGAATTTTTCAATTTTTCCAACGGCACACCAGGCAACATCTCGCGGCACACTAGTGTGCCGCGGAACAGTGGTTGAAAAACACTGGATTAGACCATTCACGCCATGCAGCCTATTGTTTGTCCCCTTAAGCTCTCCTACAGGACTCAGGCATAGCAGAGGATGTTATTATATCACCAGTGTTGAAGGAAGAGTCACCTGATAATTCATGTGCCTTCTCTGCATGAAGCAGAGCAAAGCATGCTGCTTGTATACCACCCCATAGCACTTAAAGCACCCTCTGGGTGTTTTATAAGTTATTTATGCAGGCTACACATTGCCGCCCAGCCCAGTGAGCTGAGTGCCAATTTTATCAAGCTTGGATGGATGGAAGGCTGAGTGAACCTTGAGCTGACTACCAGGGCCGTCTTAAGGATATGTGGAGCCGTGGTTCGAAGATCCCTCTGGCGCCCCCCCCCCCTTTCACAGAGCTGTCTACCTTCCTTTTTAAGGGAGCTAACGCGACACTTAAATAAGGCTCCAGTTTACATAGAAAAAAACAGAAGAACCCTCCAGCCCGAGCAACTCTTTTCACCTGGGGTTGGAGCAAAAGCACTCTGCTTGTGCTCAGAGGCTGCAGTATTTTTACATCCATTTGTGTTGGCAAAAACAAGAGATGCCAAGAGGAGGCTGCTGGATTAATGCCCCGTGTTTCGGCAGCCCCTCTGCATGGTGAATTCATAGTGGCTCAGCGGTCTAGAGCACTGAAAACTGTCAGCTACAAAATCAGCAGCTCAGTAGTTCGAATCCCAGGTGCTACAGCAGCAGAGTGAGCTCCTGCTGTTAACCCCAGCTCCTGCCAAGCTAACAGTTGGAAAGCATGTCAATGCAAGAAGATAAAGAGGTACCCCCGTAAAAAGCGGGAAGGTAAAAGTGTTTCCTTGCAGCCCTTAGGCCACATGGCCACGGACTTGCACAACACTGTCTCTTTCGGTTTGAATAAGGAGATGAGCACCGCCCCTGGCACGGATCTGCTGGGGGAACCTTTACCTTTACCCGCCGCTCGCGCCGGGAGGGCCTCTCTCCCCCCCACCCCCCACAACCACCTCGCGTTGGGGCGGCGGCGGCGGCCACTGAGGGAGGGAGGCGGGCGAGCAAGCGAGCAACCCTCCCTTTCCGTCCCAGCCTGGGAGTCTCTCCAGGGCGCGCGCGTGCGCGCGCGCCTTTCCGTCAACGAGGGTTACTCAGACGGAGCTCGGGGCGGCAGAGTCGCCACCTCCCCTCGAGCTCCCTCCCACCCTCTTCCCTTCCTCCTCCTTCCCTTTGCCCGCCCCAGCCGCCCCTTTCCATTGGGCGCCCGCGCGCAAGAGAGAGCGCCCTCCCCGCCCCCGCTGCTCGCGCCTCCCGCCCTGAGCGGCGGCAGAAGGCGAGCCAGGCAGGCAGGCAGGCAGCGCGAGGCAGAGTTTTGGGGTTTGGGGGTTGAGGCGCCCTTGGGGTTCAGGCGCCCTGGTTCATTGAACCACAAAGGCCTATGGGAAAGTCGCCCCTGCTGACTACCTCAGATTCAACCCTGTGTTCAGTGCATCAATTTAACCACTTGGGCCCTGAGGCTCCTTAGAGTCCCTTACCTTGGGTGGCAAAAGTGCTTGATTCTACCTTGGGTTGTTTCCCCTGAAAAGAGGAGATGTTGCAGAAGATGTTCCCCTGAACACATCTGATTCTGTCTTATTGCTGAAGCCAAGGAGAGTCGAGCCTGGTTCAAATATGAAAATACGGATAGGAAAGAATCAGGTATCTCCTGGTAAATGCTAGGAAGGAGTCAGGTGAGGGAGTCTTAAGACTGAACCTCTCCCTAAGAGTCAGACAAAACTTTATAGACCTCCAGGGAAAAAGAAGAAACCTATGTTCATCACAGTTGGCATTTACCTCAGTTAAGGGTTAGTTCCAGAATGAAATCAGACAACCATTTCCAAACATATCAAAATTCATTTGAGGATCATTTGTCATTGTTGCAATGCTTCCAGGCACCGTTAGCTTGTCTAATTCAACAAACTTTATTTCTACATTGCTTCTGTGTTCTATGCATAAAAATACTTCAACACTGTTGAAAAACATTTGAAAGTCTCACATCTATGGAAAAATGGAGGTGCAAGTGCTTAAAAATATATGAAAATTAAACTGAAGCTGCAGACAAATATTTAAGTCAGAGCTCAATCCAACTACAGAGTATGAAAAGTACAATAATATTTTTAGAAGTTTTAATTATATTCTTAAAAAAGGAAGAGCTTAAAGCCAAGAAGCCAATTTAAAAAGCTGAAAATTCATGTGTTAAGATATCATACTTCATATGAGTAAGAATATTTTAAATGATTTTTAAGCCTCTAAGCACATTAAGAACACACACAAAATAATTGCTACGTTCTCAGCAAGCCAAACCATGTTGTCCTTGTCAGCTGGTACTTAATGGTTGTTTGTATCTGGTATAGAGTGCATGCTGTGTTGTGTTACCTTCTTGTGTTGATGGTATGTGATGATATTCTGGCTGTGTGTGTTCCTCCCTATATTTATATTTCCCTCAGATGTCAACACCTCCCCCAAATCCATCAACAATCTCTTTTCCAGGAGTTACAGGTGTCTTATGGGCTAGCAGAAATTTTATAATAGGAATGTCTATTGTTTTTGTACCTCCTGTTGCTACAAGGACTTGGTATCATGCAATGAGTCTCATGTCTGGAGACCTGGCTGATTGTTTTCAGCTATTCATAAGGAACTGCTGTTCGAACCCCATTTTTAACGTATTTTCATACATTTTCATGATTGCATTTGCTGCAGGAATTATTTCAATTATCACATTTTAACATAGCAACCAAACCCCGGGGAGCCATAACTAGTCAGAGTTGGCAACTGGGACATAGATGGACCATTGTTTTGATTCTCTTTCAAGCAACCTCTAATGTAAGAATGGACCTTAGTTGCCTCCATAGCATTTTGAGCTGCCTAGACCAGGCATGTCCAAACTTCGGCCCTCCAGATGTTTTGGACCATGACTTCCACAGTCCTTTGCCATTGGCAATCTAAGCTTAGAATTCTGGGAGTTGTGGTCCAAAACATCAGGAGGGCCAACGTTTGGATATGCCTGGCCTAGACACTTCATAAACTCTTTGCATTGCACAGGTGCACACAATTGTACAGAAGGTGAATGTGGGATGAAAGTTCTGAAGCTTAATTACTCTCTCTCTCTCTCTCTCTCTCTCTTTCCCTCCCTCCCTCCCTCCTTTTTTCCGCCCTAGGATCATCTGTCCGAGCCACGCTCCCCAGCCAATGGCGATTATAGGGACACCGGCATGGTCCTTGTGAACCCCTTCTGTCAAGAAACGCTCTTTGTAGGACGTGAACAAATTTCTGAAATTTGACTCCCTGCTTCACCATCTTTATGGCCTCCTGATTATAAATATATAAATATATAAATATATATATTATAAATATAACCTTTGTGTAACCCTGAATTATGAGAAACATTTTCAGCTTCCCCAATCCTCAAGAATTATCAACCTCATTTTTTTATAAGTGTGATTGAAAACTTTGCAGACCAGACTTCAGCTTTATAAAATAAAAGCTATTTCTAGGCAAAAAAAAAAAAAAGCTTACTGGACCCATTCTTTTTTCTCGCCCGGAATGAATGCCTTTCATTCGCATATGGATTGTGTGGAATGAAGTCAAGTTTAATCCGTTTTAAGCATTGTGGGCACAGCTGCCCTCCCTTGCTCAAGCCGGTTTCCCCATGTTGAGCCTTCTCAGCCGATTGCATTCTTTGGGGCTGGGCCATGGAACAAAAAAAGGGGGGCACTATCCCTCTCCAGCGAACACAATGTGCTGCAACTAAACCAACCGCTGACAGAGCATTATCTAAGCACTAAGGGATTGGCTGACAACCAAGCAGGAATCCGGTCCTATGTGCAAGCAGGCCACAGAGCATGGAGCATCTTTGTGGTCGTCTCTGCTGGTGAATACTGAATAGCAGAACAGCCGTGGACATCTTATGTCAGCCTGGCTCCACGATATTCCAGCTCTAATTTGCCCTTTTTAAAAGAATTTGTAGTTAGATTTTGGTTGGGTTTTTGGTGAAGCCTAAAAGTTTGACAAGACCATTTTTGAACATTCTGTGCCATGTACTTTGGATCATTCTGCACACACACCCCATCCCTAATTGGTGGGATCTAGGGATATTGGATCTTCTTCCTTAGCAATCCTAAACTGGGCTGACCCACTTGCTTGCTTTTGATCAAACAGGATTGTTTTACAAATTGTTTGTAAAACTAGTGGGGAACCTGGATCAGGCTTCCTACCACCGTAGCTGTTCTGAATGTACCCCTTCTCAACTGAGTTTGGAAGCTAAGTGGGGAGAGGCCTGGTTAATACCTGAATAAGTATGCCCAGGTAGGACAAAGAAAGAATATTTCCTGAAGACCAGGAGAATTGCCGCCAGTCAGTATACTGGACTACATGAGCCAATGATCTGGCTCATATAAGGCAGCATCCTACATCCCTTGTAATCCTGGTTGATAACATGAGATTCCTCTTTGTCATTTATATTTACAGATATTACACTATAGCTTAAAATAGCCATGCTGTGTATTCACCATTAGGTTTAGCTATGAGGACACAATTATTCCTATTTTATAGATGGAGAAATGAAGTTCCCTAAAGTCAAAGACCAAGGCTAACTGCTGCTCCTACCTTTCACCACACATATCAATTTACAATATTGCATTCTCTGTGGGCTAGGAAATAAAACAGTTAAAGGAAATATTTTCTACATTGGTCTCAGGGAACAGAAGGAAACAGCACACATTCTGTGTGACCCACAGAATTTCTTCAACTGTCCAGTTTGAAATATCAAACCAAAATGCCACTAAAATTCATGGGAACAGAATTATCTATCTTCTTATTCTGTTTTTTTCCTCCCTGCAATCATCATGGCAGCTATTACCACTATAAATGTGTTAAGGTACTTATTACAGCAAATAAGTTTCAGGAAGACAGTTAGACTCTTTCACTGTGATTTTGCTAACTAAAACAAACACTCTTACCCAGTTTGGTAATATATCTCAGCTTTCAAACACATTCTCTTTCCCATTATTATTAGATTTTTTTCCCTTCACCTCTTCTTACTTCTATCCAGTTTCCTTAGTCCATTGGCGTTTGTGAAATCTCAAACTGCAGGCTACACTCATTGTTAATATAGTTTAAACAGGCTAGATAACAGAGAAAGGATGGGGAACCAGTGGCCTTCCTGAGGTTGTTGGGAGTCCTGCTTCCATAAATCCCAGCCATCATAGCCTGTTATAATGGATGGTGGGAGTTTCAGTCAGATACCTTCTGGGAAGGGTACAGGTTGCCAAGTTATTATATCAGGGAGGTTGCAATTGTGCCCTTCTGGATGTTCTTTAATCCCAGTTCCCAGAATTCATCAGTATTGGTCACACTAGCTTGTACTGATGGGAGTTGAAGACCAAATACATCTGGAGATTCCCCAGTTGCCCATCCTTGTCCCACTGTTGTAAAAATAAAGAAGATATTTTTATAGTGTAATCTTATACATGTCTACTCAAAACTCAGTGGGACTTACTCCCAGGTATTTTTCTACAAGATTGCAGCCTTACTGAAGACATTCTTGGTACCCTAAGGTGTGGGTTAGAGGACATCTTCTAACGCTGACTGTGCTGTTGTTTCCAAGACTCCTCTAGGTATTGAAAAAGTGCCTACAGACCAAGGAGTCAACACAGGTTTTTCTTCTGAAAGCTCAGATGTGCAAACTAGCAAAGCCAGCACTGGTTCGGGCATTAGTTTTGCCTCTCACCAGCATGCTTCATGTGGGCTATCAGTCTTTGAAAACTCTATTCAACAGGTGTGTGTTTTAATGTGCATGTTCATTCACCACAGTCTTTTAAAAAGATGTTAAGCGTTGTGCAATTATTGTGAGAAGGCACCAGTAATCTGGTGTAAACCAACCAACACTGCATAGAGTCAAGGTCAATTGCAAATCCAGGGCTCAATCCTGGGATGGGGCTGGGGAAACAGATTCTCTGACGTGCACTTCCAGAGCAGTCTCAGTGCTTGATTAATCTGACATCTCCATGAACTTGAATGAGGTGAGTACAAGTTTCTGCATTACCCAGAATCCAGTTTGTTTCCAGCTCTGGCCTTTCCTTTCACAGGTGGCTCTTAGTGCATCCGGAGGGTTCCGGTGGAAGGGTACAAGCAGTTTTACTCAGGGAAGGTCCTCCTGACAGAAGAGCATCTCTATTAGTAGGGCTTTTGCTAGTACATGTAAACCCTACATGTGGAAGCCGAGAGAATGTCGGTGTTTAAATATGTAAAGTGTTCCCTTTCTTTCTCCCCTTCCATTATGGTTCTGAACCGCATTGTCTTGCTCATGTGCTGCCCTTGCAGCAGACAGATTTCTCGTGAAATAGATTGCTGACTGAGGGAAAAGGCCCAAACAATTGCCCTAACAAATATGCCTGGGTTAGACGGTGGAAAGACAATGAGAAATGTCCCAGAAGCTCTTGGGAGAGAGCTCTGATAACGACACCCCCCCTCTCAAATCCTGCTTGCCTCGGCAGATCTCGACCAGGGTCGGCAGCAGCAACGCAGAAGGGAGAGGGAACTCATTGAGTGCAGACGTCCCGGGTGGTGCAGCATGCCCTTACCCAGGCGCAGGGCTTCCTTCCTGGGGCAGCAGGCCTCGACGTCCACCGCCGAAAGCTCTGGGGCCACCGCTCGGAGGTTTAGCGCTGGCCGAGGAGGAAGCCTGTCAAGAGCATCAGGTGTTTATGTGGGCACCGTCCCTACAGGAGGTGTCAGCAGCCTGGGCACCCGGGTGTCTCGCCGAGCTCTGGGCATCAGCAGCGTCTTCTTACAAGGCCTCCGTAGCTCTTCTTCGGCCGTCCCGCTCACCCAAGGGCTGGAAAGAGGGCGGGGGGGACTGTCCTACGAGAGCCTGAACGGGTGCCTGGTGGACTACATTGAAAAAGTGAAAGCCTTAGAGCAGGTGAACCAGGAACTTGAGGAAGGCATCCGAGCTTACCTGACTAAGAAGTCCTCCAGTGCAAGCAACTGGCTAGCCTTGAGGGAGAACTGGGAGACCATCTACCACCAAGTGAGTATGAGACCAAACAAAAGGCAAGCGTTAAGGAATCATTAGCTCCAACAAAGAGTTTGCTGAATGATTAAATGCAGCTTCATGCTAAGATACAGCCACCCTGCACAGCACAGTTTAACTCAAATCTCAGAGGACAATTAGCATTATCTTTTCACTGGGTGCTGTGAGAGATTCCTAATATCTATGAGAATTGCCTAAGGAGGTTCATTCACAGAAGATTGGGGGGGGGGAGCATCCCTGCCTGGCCTGATGGTAACCAGCTGTTTCCCTTTGTAGCAAAATGCTGACTAGAAAATGCTTCCATAAATGGTTTGAGCTTATCCACCCCAGCATTATCCCATTACCCGCTCGTTACTGTTTGTAATAAGTGGGATTTGTAGTTTCACATTTTGTTCCTTACAGTTTTCAAAAAGCTGGGGTTGTTTTTAAAGATGAACCCGTGGCGTGCCATTTATCCTGTCTTGGCACACGGCCACCTTTTGAAACAGAGGTGCACTGACTGATTGGGACTGTGTCTCCAAGGAAAGGAAGCACATCTTTTGGCTACAAGCTGAGAACGTGTCTTGAAACCCCCATCATCCCACATGTACCCTTTAAAGACCATGCAAGAGACAAAAGGACAAAGTAAAAACAGCAGCATGCAGTTGTGACCCAATTCTGTTATACGCTAAGGTGGCACTTTAGTTCTAGAGAACAGGGGACTAGTGAGCAAACACTCGGTCTGGGGTTACTGTACTTTTCGTGGCATGGGCATACCTGGTGAACCTTTTGACAACCCTGTTCTGAATGCAAGCATTATTTAACTCTGTTGTATCTCCTCAGAAGAAAACCACACAGAGTCAAATAGGAGTTGCTCTTATGTATGTATGTATGTATGTATGTATGTATGGGATTGATTGATTGATTGATTGATTGATTGATTGATTGATTGATTGATTGATTGATTTTATAGACCGCCCAACTTTCCAAGGGAACACTGGGCAGTTCACAACATAGAATGCATAAGAAACAAATACAATAAATCCATATAAGAGAACATATAGAAGCATATAATACTGAATCTAAGGAAACAATACAAATACAAATACAAGATGGCGGCAAATAAACCAGATGGGCAAAAGAAACAGAAATAATGTAACTGTGCATAAATCTTGCGACTAGAGATGGGCATGAAGAGCTGGTTCGCTGATTCATGCTGGTTTGACCAACGGCTCAACAGGTATTCCTCTGGTGGGTGCCCACTCAAAGGCAGCACTCCTACTTTCCTGCCCCGTCTCCTCCAGGCACTGCTTCTGAGTGGATGCCCACCAAAGGGACCAAACCACAAAACACCTATTGGGCTGTTGGCCAAACGGGCACAAGAAGCTGAATTAGCAGTTTGAGCCCATCTCTACTTGCTGTCTTGACGTGGTTGCCTTTGAATATTTGGTGGATGGGCAAAGGTGGAGGTGGGAAAATTTTGCCTCTTCATATGCTTTTGGCAACGCTTTCCATATTTCTTGACCATCAGCCATAATGGTTGAAGATTTTGGGAGAGGATATTTAAATCGTCTGGAAGACCAGAAGTCTAATACACTTGGTCTTCAGTGCATTAGCCTGTAAAAAAATTCCAGAGATAGGGGAAATTTGCTTAACAGAATTGCCTATTGGGGGAATCCATACAACATAAAAATGGTCGTGATTACCGATTACTCTGTTTTCAATGCATTCCTATGGGAAATTTGTATAAAGGAAAATTTACTTAACATAATTTCATTTGGAACAAATTTATTTATTTATTTATTTATTTATTTATTTATTTATTTAGATAGATAGATAGATAGATAGATAGATAGATAGATATACACAAACATTCTACCTAATACCTTTTTAAGCGGCAGTACATGTACCATAGTAGAACAGAGGAGTCTAGGTGTGTTACTGGGTTTTCATTTTTAAAAACTTAAGCATTCATTGTCCCTTGATCCTCATTGTCCTCCTGGAAGTGTGGCGTGGCATGCCATCCCCACCAATTCTTCCTGCTCTGGATTATTCATCTGTGGATATGTAAATAGTTACTCTGGGCATTCAGCGTAATACAGCCCATCTTCCTGCCCTGCCCACCGACATATTGTAAGGCATTACTGACTGCTTGGAATCATATAAAATCTTTCTTAGAAAAAGAGAAGCTTTTGTTTTTAATCATGTTAAGCTCACTTTTTTATTTTATTGTTTTTTATTGATAATGCAACCGGTGAAAGACATGAAGGCAACACTACCACTACTATATTTTACAAGCTTGCTGTGAAGAACAAATGGCTCTATATACTACTCTGAGACCCTTGGGGGGAAAGTGCGTGGTACAAATGGGATTACCAAGTGTGCTTATCCTCAGTTCTGATTAATTGTAACATTTTGTGTTATGCCCGTGTGCTGTTGAGTTTAAAGTATTGGGCTAGGTAGGACTTGGATGAACTAGGTTTAAATTCCCTTCTCCTCCCCTCCCCCAGTCAGCATTTAAACTCACCGTCTGGGCTGGTTTCTTTCTTTCTTTCACCCACCCTACCTCACAGGGTTGTTGTAAGGATAGATAGGGGAGGAGAAGTAGAGCCAAATATGCCACTTTGAGCTTCGGGTGGGAAGGCCAGGTGGAAATGTCACATGTAAATACATTATTTATTTACATGTGACATTTTTGAAAGGGGTTTTCCTCAGGTCATATTGGACAACAAAGTCCAACCAAGTTTTGTTTGTTCGCCTTTTCCTGTATTATAAGCCACCCAGGCTTGTGACTCTCTAGATGTGGTTGGAAGAGGACTCCCACAGTCGCTCACCACTGAGGATGCTGGCCAGGGCTGATGGACGGTACAGTCTAATACAGGAATAGCTGGAGCCTGCAGTCAATTCTTGGCAACGTTCCTGCTCTCTGACTAGGACATGGCTGTTGTCTTGGACATACACTGGCCACTCTGTAAAAGAATGATGGGTGTGTGGTCCAGTGCCAGATGGCGTGGCATGGACAGATGAAAGGGCTCCGTTGCATGTAGCAGTTGTGCAGAGAAAGGTATTACAGAAAGCACAGCCTGGCATGAGATGCGCAGTAGCAGACACTCCTCTTCTATGCAATCCTCTCCAACCTTTCACTTGGCCACCATGAATAAGGGATTGACTGAAAGTATTTGTCGTACTACAATCCTGCAACAGATTCCCCTGTACCGAGCAGCGATGTGTTCCGATTTGCACAACCCGGTGGCCAGTGTGCATAAGCATATTTCCTTCTGTGAAAAATTGATGTCTTCTGCATCGGAAGACATATTCGGTAGTAGAGCAATATAGCTTCTATGAAGAGAATTCTGAGCATGCCGTATGTATGCAAGGATGTCTAATGAGTGCACATGTGTCTGTTTTGGCGAAAGTGTGTACGGGGTGGCCCAAGACATTTTGCAGTCTGAGGTAGAGAAAAACATGTCTCTCTTAGCCACCAAGGTCAAGATAAATACAGCATCTAGAGCTGGCCAAGTTATTTTAGCACAAAGAAAATCCCGCATTCCTCTCTTCTTAACACTAATACATTACAGAACACCAAACTAAATAAACAACCATTGTTGTCATTCGACAACTTCTCTAAAGCTGCTGCCCAAGGGCCTGCCTCATTTTGCCTAGTGATAGAATCGGCCTCTGTAACATATTGCAGAAGCTGCAGTGGTGCCACCTATACAGAGCAGAACTAGTGTATATGCTCCTCACACACAAATAGTATAGATGGATACAGTAGGACCCCCCCCCCGGTATCCGTGGGGGATCGGCCCCACCTCCTCCTCTGCAGATAACAGCAAATTGTCTTATCCGGGAGTGCCAGGGTGAAAGCTTTCGCCCCTGACACCCTGCAAATGCTGGGCAGGGTGAAGGGCTAGAGGGGGGGGGGGGCAAGCCATATGGGCGAGCACCTTGCCGACCTGCTCAGCAGGGGTGGGTTAGTGCTGAGGCGAGGAGCCATGTGACTTTTCCTCAGCACTAACCCACTCCCGCTGGGCAGATTGGTGGACTGGACAGTGGGAGAGTGCGCCTTCACTCCATGTGGTCCTCCGTGCTGCAGCACCAGGGTACTTCAAGGGCCAGATGCAGGGGAGTGGTATCAGGAGACAGATATCTAGTCTTGTGCACTCCCAGATGCATCTGGTGGGGCCACTGTGAGATACAGGAAGCTGGACTAGATGGGCCTTTGGCCTGATCCAGCATGGCTCTTCTTATGTTCTTATGTTCTTATGGATCAGGTGGCGGCGCTCCCTCCTGCCACCCAGTCCACCACACTGCCCAGCAGTTGTGGTGGGGTGCTGGGGACGAAAGCATGGCCCAGTCTGCTACCCAGGGAGGGTGGTGCAGCTTTCACCCCCAACATCCCACCACCCCCCACCACCCTCTGATTACCAGCCATGGATAACTGAATCCGCAGATGCCAAATCAGCGGATATGGGAGTGGTGAACATACATAAATAGACAGACATTTTTGTGAACCAAATATATACAAAATACATCTACACAAGGACCAATCAGTCTAATACATGGCAAGCCTCAAAACAATAGGAGGTTTCTTTATGGTTCAGTATAAATACCTAAAGCTTGAAAGTAACTACTGTACTTGTTGTGTATTGATTATCTGGAATTCATTCCTTCATTGAATAACTCAAGAATATTGAATTTCTAATATTGAGGGATAATGTCACTACATTTAGTGGAAGCGTAATTCTAAAAGGTTAATTTTATACTTATAGGAGGAGTGTGGCCTCATTACTGTATTGTGTTTTATGTGTCATCAAGTTGTGTTTTATAAAACCAACTTGATGAAACAATCAAAATTTAAAATAGGGCTGCCATGTTTTATTGATGAGTCAGTTTGATTAAATGGACAACAGGATTCCTTTTCCCATGCTGTTTTTATTGGCAGTGCTTATAAACATTTGATGAAGCAAGCATCACCAGCTTAGAAGTAATATTCTCTTTCACCTATAAAAGGAATGCCTCTTCTAAGCAGTTTGTTCCAGCAACATATGTACACAAAAAAGGTGTGTTCGCATTCAGAAGCATTGTTTTAATGTGCCAATTTTCTACATATGGGCTGAATTCCAATAATAAATCACAACTTGAGTAGGCCAGTTAAATCAATGAAATTCCCAGATCAGTTGACTCACCAAATCTCCACTGATTTAATCAGCCTACTCTAATTGCAATTACTAATGGATCAGCTAAGATTCCTTTAATTGGGTGACAAATCACATATTTGAGAAGAAAACAATGATGGCTACAATCTATATAATTAATCAATGTGCTTCAGCCGATTGATTTAAATGAGGTGGATCTTGTTTGAAACCAAGCCAACAAACTGGATTTAGCTTTAATCATATTTGCAGAATAAGACCCAGTTAAATAAATGATGCTTCAATGAGTTATGACTTACCGGTCTCAAAAAAATTCAAGTCACCTATTCTAAGCATTGCCCCTTACTGAACACCCCAGAATCAGATTGCTGTATTCTTAACATAGGCTCCACAAAGTGACACCACTCATAAGTCAGGCCAATAAACAACAACTTGGTCAAAGGATGCTTGAGTCTTCCATGAGGAAGGATTTGTTTTTGGACTACAGTTCCCAAAATGCCATAGCCAGCATGGCCATTGGGAGCTGTAATCCAGGAAACAAAAATATCCCTTTTGGAGTTCAGCCTAGTAGGTGCCTCTCTCAGATCTTCTCATGCTAGAGGTGGATGCCCAAAACGACTCATTGTTGATGTTTAACAGGGGAGAAAACAAAAGAAAAGATAGAAACTTGGTTGTGTTCAAATACCTTTGTCCCTATCTATGCCTTACCTTAAATTAGAATGGGCCTTAGAGATTACATTCTCCATTTTCTTCAAACACTTATTTGAACCTTCACATCAGAGACAGAACTATTTATTCCTCCCAGTATGCCACAGCTACCAAAGCCACTAGCCGTACTGCCTTGAAGACTAGAAGCCATAGTCCAAAACAATAATTCCCCATCACCAACTCCACTCCAGGTCTGCCACAAGTGCAACAACAACTGCAGAGCGTTAGGTGGTGCTCACTGATCTTAAGAGGAAGACCAGAGAGTATATCAAAGAGCCTTTGTACACAACCCCTAAACTCCGCCGCAAATGGCTGCCAGCTCCGGAGCTTACAATTGTTTCCCCACCAGCTCCGGAGTTTGCAGAAAATTAAGTGCGACCACGCCCACCTAATCGCGTCCCAGCGCACTTTTCATGTACCTGCTCTCGGAGGGTGAAAATCCCTGATGTGGATTTAAGGGAGTGAGTGCCGGGCTATCCTCGCTTCTGTTTGTTGTTGTTGTTGTTTGCCTCCCGCCCCTTTAAGAGAAGGAATCAGGACGACCACGGGGCTCCGGGCGGCTTCGGAGGTGAGCCTGCATTTTTTTCTCTCTTTTGTTTTCTCCCTCCCCTCACGCAGACAGGAGCAAGAAAGTGTGGAGGGGTGGGGACATAGGAAGAGCAACGAACCCCCAAGATCTCTGGTCTGAATTTAAGTGGCCAGCAGATCTTAGGGGTCGTGTGAAAAGGCCCAAAGCCTCAGTTAAACAGTGACATACTGCCATTGTGCAACTTGATATAAGAATCTCTTTTGCTTCAAGCACAATATGGAAATCTCTAGTTGTAGCAAAGGTTCCATGAGACACTTTTTTCCCAGTGTTTCATATACTGTATACAGTATTCCATCTATGGGGTTGCCTAGACGTCTATACAGTGGACCCTTGTATAACAAACAGCTTGTATAACAAAGAAATTGTACAACATAAAAAATTCCGGATATAGGGGAAATTTGCTTAACATAATCGCCTATGGGGAGAATCCGTACAACATAAAAATGGGATTACTCCGTTTTCAATGCATTCCTATGGGGATTTGCATAAAGGAAAATTTGCTTAACATAATTTCATTTGGAACGAATTAATTCCTTTATACAAGGTACCACTGCAGAGAGATAACTCTACTTGACAACAGGCAACAGACACTAGTTTATTAAAAGTACCAAAATGGATTTTCACCGTTAAACATTATATTCCAACTTAAAACAGTAACTGTCACTAGAGTGACCCAATGTCACTGTTGGGGCTGAACAAGAGCGGCTCACAGGCATTCTGTCCCCGAAACTGTTCACAGAACTGTACGATAGGAGAGGACAGCACCATCCCCAACTGTCCAAATGAATAGAAGCCTCGTGGCGCAGTGGTTTAATGCCTGTACTGCAAGTAAAACTGTGCTCATGACCTGGGTTCAATCCCCGGTAGCAGGCTCAAGGTTCACTCAGCCTTCCATCCTTCCGAGGTCGGTAAAATGAGTACCCAGCTCGCTGGGGGGGGCAATGTGTAGCCTGCACACTGTAATTAAAATTGTAAACCGCCCAGAGACTACTTGTAGTAGTATGGGGCGGTATATAAGCAGAACACTTTGCTTTGCTTTATTTAAATAATTATGAATAATAGGCACAGATGTCTCATTCACAAATTTGTCCGGTCTTGTTTAATGCAGCACGGTGATTTTAGATCATGAAATCTGCAAATTAATTATGCAGCGTGAAGAAGTACTTTGCCAAACCAGCTATAAATTAACTTCTTTGGGCGTTCTTGTATAATGCGAGAGGAAGAACACGGCCTGCTCTCTTTAGGTGCAGCCGTCCCAATTATATCGCACCCAAGTTAGTCACAGAAAAAGGAGGGCGGGGTTGCTGTCGTTTTAATAATGGTTTGAAAGAGGGGATTTCTGCAGTTTTAGCTTGTCCTTCAGGCTACAACTGCTGAAATTCTGCTTTCCTTGTAGTCATTAAAGGCAAAGGAGCCCAGCTGCCCTTTCTGTGTGGTCTCCCTAACTATCCAGCAAGCTGATGGCAATGAGCACGACACACACATTGTTTTAACATTGCCTTGTGGCCAGTGAGTTATATGGTACCTTCACTATAGAAAAATGAATATAAAGACAAGGGGGACTCCACATTGGTCACAAGGAGTGCTTTAAAAAGGCAGCCAAGTGTTCAGTGGTCAGTTTATTTGTTTGGGGGGGTTTAGTTTGTTTTTTTAATCAGGCATGTTTATAGTTACAGTGACCCCCCTCCTATTGCGGGGGTTAGGGACCCGACCCGACCCGCGATAATTGAAAATCTGTGATATGTGGATGCAGGTCGGGTCAGACCTGGGGGGCCTGGCTGGGGGCTTTTCTATTTACCCCCAGCCTGGTGCTGCCCAAAACAGGCCTACGAGGACCTTCCCGGGCCTTTGGGGGCCTCCAGAAGGCTCGGAAAGGCCCACTTGGGGCAGCGCCAGTCCTGGGGTAAGTAAAGGAGGCCTGAAACAGGCCTTTCCCCCCTTACCCTAGGGGGTCTTTTTTCATATACTATGGTCCTGTGATATAGCAGGACCGCAGTATATGAACCGCAAATGGGAGGGGGAACACTGTACCTCTTTTCCATGAGCACAACACAAAGAACCAAGTTGCTTCTCCTCAATTTTATCTGCTCCACAGTCCTGTGAAGCAGTGATCAAACTAAGAAAGATGGACTCAACCAAGGCCACCCAGTAGGTTTCATGCCTTGACAAGGACTAGAACCTGTATTGCTCAAGTCCCAGTCCAGCGCTCCGGCTCTTTGTGGAAATCAGCTAACAAGCAATTCCTTGAAGGATAGCATTCCACTGTCTAAAGAAAAGCAAATCCATTCTCTGGCCAGTTGAAGGGTCCAAGAGTGAATTCTGATTATATATGTTCTTTATATTTGACCAATTGAATTGTTCTAGGTCGGGGAATCAGTCCTAGAAAATGCTCGGCTCATGTTGCAGACAGAGAATATTCAAGCCTGTGCTGAAGATATGAAAGAAAGGTAACACTCTAGAAGTCAAGTTTCTCTCTATATATATATTGACATGGAAGATACAAGAAACCCCATCTGCTTTGCTGATTGACAAAGAGCAGAAAATGTTCTCCTTCCCTAGTCAACAAGAATAGTACAGGTTGTTTTGGCCCATAGGAGACGGGCAATTCCATACGCATCTTTCTAATTTCTATCCATAAAAATACAGTAGGACCCTCGTATCCACTGGTTCAGTTATCCACGATTGGCAGAGGAAAAAACAAATAAATAATTCAGCAGCCGCAAAGCAAGCTACTGTCACGAAGAGCAGCTGTAAAGCAAGCTACTGTCACAAAGAGCAGCTGTAAAGCAAGCTACTGTCATAAAACAGCAGCCGTAAAGCAAGCTACCATCACAATCAGCAGCTGTAAAGCAAGCTAATGTTGCAAAACAGCAGCTGTAAAGCAAGTTACTATCACAAAACAGCAGTTTTGGGGACATTTTGGCATTCTCTCTTATCCACGGTAAGGCTTGGAACCAATCCCTAGTGGATACTGGGTCCTACTGTACAATGCATGATTATAAATAACTAAACAACTAATGATTAGCTACACCTTTTTGACATTCAGAATTGGTTGGCAGAGGTCTCTGCCTCACTCCAATTCCAGAGCCAACCCTGATGGACAATTCTCACTGGAAATGATAGGAAAGAGAGTGATGCTAAAAGGGGGAGGGGATTAATTCATTGCAGCTTTATCTGCCAGAGGACTGTGCTCTGTGTTATTATGTCGTACATGTTGCCAATTTACTTTGCAGATATGAAAATGAACAGCCTTTTCGAAAGGAGATAGAAGAAGAAATCAACTCTCTCTATAAAGTGATTGATGATGCTAATTTGACCAAGGTGGACCTGGCAAGTCAGATTGAAAGCATTAAAGAAGAACTAACTTTACTGTCAAAGAATCATGAAGAGGTAAAATCAAGCTGCAAAAGAACATAATGATATACATAAGGCAGATCTGTTTAGGTGAATCCTTGCCTCATCCTTCTGCTTGAACAGAAGCTTGTGTAGCATTTACTGACAAACAGTTATGGTTAAAGTCTCAATGCATGAGTCCTAATTTTGTGCAATTTTGCATGTGATGATATAGCACATTGACACAACCAATATGAAGGTTGTCTTCAAGGTAATGTAACAATCGATATATTTGCATCTCATGGTGGTGCAAACGAATTTAACTTCCCATGTACAAAACTCCCAAGTTCACAGAATATTAAAATCAACAGAATGCCCCTTCAGATAAGCCAAAGACTCTTTTTCACCCAGATGAGTGTTAAGCCCAGTCATGCACAATTTCCTCTAACATTCTGAAACCTCTGACTCAGATCCGTATCCCTTTAGATGCTGTTGGACTCCATTTCCCACCACCCTGGGACAACATTGACAGTGGTGAGGGTTAATAGGTGTTAACAGTCTGAAGGGACACATATTTTCTACTCCTGATGTTGATTCTGTCTTGTAATCCTCAAAGCAAAGCAAAGCCAAGTGTGCTGCTTATATAAAGCCCCATACTGCTTAAAGTCCTCTCTGGGCAGTTGACAATTGAAGTATGTAGGCTACACACTGACACATACACACACCCCTGCCAAATTTACAGTGAGCTGGGTACTAAATTTATTGACCTCAGAAGGATGGAAGGCTGAGTGCCCCTCAAGCCAGCTACCTGAGATTGAACCAGGGCCACGAGCAGAGTTTTACCTGCAGTACAGCAACACACAATGCCACAAGACTCTACTAATGCTTCACAATCACCAGATGCTGATTCGTTATATAGAGGCGGTGTGTTCTAAAGTGAAGACAGTTGATTATGACACAAACATAGGCTGTATTTGGGAAATTATCTTGTTTTTGCTTTGTGATTGGACAATTAGCGAATAGCTCGGCTCGGAACACTGCTTTATTTGCATGTCTGATGTATCCAGCCTAGAGTACTGAAAGATTTGCACTGTCTGGAGGGGTAACATTACAGGAGGAAACAGACTCTTGCCTTTAGTTGTGATATGAGCCTTAATACCATTTTGGTCTTTGCACAGAAATACAGGCTTTTCTGTACAAACATAGGCTTTTCTGTTGCTTCTCGGGATTGAACTGAATTGTAGAATCTGGCCTACAGCAGAGGATTTAGACAACTGTTTCCCCAGGTGTGACCACTGCCATCCCCACTCAGGAGTTGCCTGACAGGGTCTTCTTGACCATAGGTTCCATGAACTGCAGGCTCTCGTTGCTGCTAGAACTAATATTTTATTCAAGTATGGGAAAGCAGTAGAAGGATAATTGGGGTGTCCAACTCTTCCCATCCCAATACTCCACAGGAGGGTTTAGTTAACCACAGTAGTCCACCCACCCACCCCTGGTTACTGTTAGTCCACAACCAGACCAGAATTCCAGTCACTGGACTCTCAGCATTTCCAAGTTGAGGTCTGCAGTCATGTCTGCAGCACTGGCCCCAACCAGATGATCCCCTTGGGGGTGGGGGGCTTGGAAGAATGACTACCTGTGCTGATCGGGATCAAACTCAGGTCAGAGGATGTAGGTTGGGATGGGGCCGGTGGACCAGAGCTTGGCCAGGCAATTGTTTTTACAGGAGCCCACACTGGATGACTGCTAGCATTCTTCCCCTGAATCCTTTAACAACACAGAAACAGACTAATTTGCTCATCCAGGGATCCCGCAACAATGACAGGTCCTTGCTGAGGGAACAGAAGATGGGAGGGGGGCTTCTCTAAAGCTTCTTCCCAGTCTTCCCCCTTTCCTGAGGTTCCTGAGGGTGATGAGTCCTCCCCTTCCTCCTCCTCCTCCTCCTCCCTTAATTCCAAGTCCTGCCTACCCAAGTACAGCTAAGTATTTGCTTTGCTATAGTTGTTACTCTGTGAACAAAATAAATATTTTCTACTTATTTTAATATATGTTAAACTGGATTCACAGCCAGAATTTATTATTTCAGTGTAGAAAAAATGTAGCATATACTTAGTAGTTCTTTTTCTCCCATGATCCAGAGCTCCATATAAAATGACCACATGTTCTAGTACATGGTGTCTCTTGTTGAAAAGCTGTTGTAGAGCTTGGGAAGACACTTTTCAAAAGTGCCTCATTATATAACTCTACTGGACCACACATACACCCCCAATAACCTTTGAACATTTCATGGCGCTCCCCTTGAACCTTGTTCGGCGACTGCAGTGGGTGCAGAATGCGGCGGCCAGGTTGGTGGTTGGTGCGGGCAGGTTTGACCGCATCGCCCCCATCCTGGCTCGCCTGCATTGGTTGCCCGTTGCCTCCCGAATAAGGTTCAAGGTCTTGGTTTTAGTTTACAAAACCCTCCATGGCTTGGGTCCTGACTATCTGGCAGAGCGTATCTCCCTACGATCAAAGCTGGCCCGACCTACCTGATCCTCCATGGTTCTCTCGCTCCGGGTGGCCACCCCCAGAGAGGCCCGAAAGGTAGCAACACGTAAACAGGCCTTCTCGGTGGCTGGCCCGGCCCTCTGGAATGAACTACTGAGCGAGATACGCCAGACTCCTTCTTTGGCATCCTTTAAAAAAGCGGTTAAAACCTGGCTGTTTAGGGATGCCTTTGGTGATCGCTAGGGTTTGGTTCACTGTCCCCCCCCCTTTTAATAAGTAGTTCTATGCCTCTTGCCAATTACTATTTTTTTTCTGTTGCTGTTCAGTATTTTCCATTTTATTTTATTATTATTGTCTTCCCATTGATTATTATTATTCCGTGATCTCTAGTGCTTTTATGTGAACCGCCCAGAGTTCCCTCCGGGAAATTGGCGTGGTATATATATATATATATAAAAATAAAATAAAATAAATACCCATCCCATCCTCTGCCTTACCGTCAAACCTTCATCTGTCACTGCTTCCTTACACCCAACTTGGGTTCCACTCTCACCTTCTGCTCCCTCAGGCTGCTCTATTGCTGTGGTCTCTGTGAAATCCACCAAGGGGCACCTAACTGAGGCAGCCAGCCATGGAGTGCTGGCGTGTCCCCTTCCTACTAAGATGATAATCCACCAGGGCTGGTAGAATTAACTCTCTCACTTGAAACTAGCACTTTAGTCTGATCATTAGTCAGAGATTATGAGTCCATCTATACCAGTGGTTCTCAACCTGTGGGTCCCCAGATGTTCCTGGACTGCAATTCCCAGAAGCCTCCACCACTCGCTGTGCTGGAAGGAGTTTCTGGGAGTTGCAGTCCAGGAACATCTGGGGACCCACAGGTTGAGAACCACTGATCTATACCCAACTCTGATGGACAGCAGTTCTTCGGGTGTTTTGATAGTTGTTGTTCCCAGCCTTTCTGCACATTCCTTGTACTATCCAAAATTATCCTACCCTGCTTCATTTCCATGTCAGATGAGATTGGGTGAATTTAGGATGGGATGGTGTTTTCTTTGTCAACTGGCACTCCCAAGATGGGAGAAATGTCATAGAAAATGTGAACAGAGAATCCTCTTTTAGCAACTCTGAACAATTTTTCCTCACCCAGAATCACTGCCCATAGAAGCTATTGGTGAAAAGGCATGTCTCTTTGAATCAGATGGGAATTGTTTTACATTTAGGATAATGTGACTAACTACCCATGTAATTTGTACAAAATGAATGATCCCTAAATAGTCTGATGTAAAGATAATGTGTGAATGATGTTCAAGCAACTGTACCCGAGGGACTGATCTCTCTCACTGGCATTTCTGTGGATACTGCTTTTCCCGATACGGATGGTTTTCAGGATGTCAAGATGCTTTACAAGCAGCTGGCTGTCACATCACCTGAAGAACTAGATATTCCCATTGGAATTGGCCTAGACGACATCTTGGAGAAATTTCGGATTCACTGGGAGAAAGATATTGAGCGGAACCGTACGGAGACTGGTGTCCTACTTCACACCAAGGTATAATACACAAGAACAAGCTAAATGCAACTAAAACCATTAATTCCCATAAAAAGCTGGCTGAGGCTGCTTTCACACTACCCCTAAAATCCGCTGGCAACTTAAATTCGGATCCCCTCAGCCAGAGATCATGTAGGTTTTGTTCTGCTTCCTGTGTTCCCACCCTTCCGCACTCTGATTCCATTGCTTCTGTCTGCGGTGAGGGGAGGGAGAAAAAAAAGCAGGCTCACCCCCGCCTGCTGTCACAGCAGCCTCATTAGGGATTCCAGTCTGTTAAAGGGGCAGGGGACAACAAAAACAAACAGAAGGCGGAGGAGAGCCAGGCATTCACAGCTTTACAATCCACATCGGAAAATTTGTTACCTCCAGAGACCAGGTCCTTGTAAAGTGCGCTAGGGCGTGCTTAAGTGGGTGTGGTTGTACTTTATTTTTTTTTAAAGTCAGCTGCTGGTGGGAAAACAATTTTATGCTCCGGATCTGCAAGTGTTTTGCTGCGGATTTTAGGGGTCATGTGAATTGGCCCTGAGGTTGAAGCAAAGAAGACAGCATGTCTCTCTGCAGCTAAGCTGAAGAGATTGCATCTGGCCATTCCTTAAATTTAATTAGTTATGGGCTTAGAAGTTATCCCCTTACTCAAAAAACTGCTGATAGTGAATGTTGATTAACAGCACTTACTGCCACGATTTGGAAATAACGATTTGCTGGTTAACAACAGTCACTATCCCTATGGTACAATGGAGAACAGATTTTTCCTCATTATTCACTGCAGGGATGGTTTCAAGAGGACAGTCAGAGAGCATTGGGAATATTAGCGCAACAAGCGACAGGGACTGATTTCTGATCATGGCCTAGGCATTCAATACACGAGTTCTAGCACTGAACTTTTGCTTCTCAACTTGAGTGCCTTCTTGACATTTTCTGATTGCAACTGTCTGGGAGATGGAGGACACTGTGCAGGAAAATGTTTTGTACATGCATAGACACTTGGAATATTACTTGTTGAGAATTCTCTACCTTTCTTTTATTCACTTCATTCCTCACCCAGATTTTCTAATCCAAACAAATAATCCAGGGTTTGGAGGGTGAGTGAAAAACATAGAAACTGTTGGGGAATTGAAACAGATAAAATCTTCTTGATTTATTTTGAATATTTTTGCCCCACCTTTCTCCTTGGAAAAGGACCTAAGGTGGCTCACAATAATGAAGGAAAATACACAGCCCAGAACATTCAAAACATATTCAAGTTAAGAACAGGGAATTAGAAGAGGCATCTTACAACATTAAAAGGTGACATTAAAACTACCAAGAACATGCAAAAAGAAAAATATATATTATGAGGGATGGAAACCAGCATGGAAAACACTGGTGTTCTTATGAGATCAGTTAATGCAGTCATGCATGGTAATCTATCTAAAAGTCATATAATAGGTAGTCCATCTTTCAAGGAAAGCTTTCTTTAAGATGAAGGTCTTTGCCTGTTTCCGGAAAGACAGTAGAGATGAGGCAGTCCTGGCCTCCAGGTGGAAGGAATTCCAAAGTCTGGGAGCAGCAACAGAGAAAGCCCTTTCATGTGTTCTTATGGGACACGCCTGTGAAGGTGACGGGATGGAGAGAAAGGCCTCTCCTGATAACCTTAGCACCCGAGCTGGTTCATACTGCAAGATTCGATCTTTGAGGTAGCTTGAACCCAGGCCATTCTGTGCTTTGTAAGTTAAAAACAGCCAGTGGAGCTGCTTTAGTAGGGGTGTCATGTGATCTCTGTAACCTGCCCCAGTCAGCAATCTGACTGCTGCATTTTGGACCTATTGAAGTTTCCTTAGACTTTCCATTGGCAGCCCCACATAGAGCGCAGTACAACAATCCAGCTGTGATGTTACTAGGGCATGTGTCAAAGTGATGACAAAGACATCACTGACCAAGCAGTTAGATTCCTTGTCTAACCTGGTAGTTCCATATCTCTTGCAAAAGACATGAGATTTTCTCCAGCAAAGCTACCAGAATTCCAGCTGAAGGAATCACTGCTGAACTCTGCTAGTTGTACTAGGGGGAAAAATGTCAATATCCCATGTCCAACAATGTATCAGGAAGGGTAACAGCAGAGATAGGCATGAATCATGAGGCTCATGAAAAAACACTGATTCACTGGTTTGGGTCAGTTCGGTTGTTCTCCAAACTGATGAACCAAGATGAAAGGAACCAACTAAATTTTAAAGCGGCTTTTGGCTCAGTGGTTCGGATTTGCCCATGTTCTCTGCTTCACCCTCCACCACCTGCCCTCCACCCCCTTTCCACTACCCCAGCACCTTCCTACCTGGCCCTACCGCTGCCACTGCTGCTGCTGCCTCTGTCGTTCTCCTAGTGAAGGCCGTTCCGCCTTCCAGGAGCCCAAGTGCTGCTTTTTGCACATGCGCCTCCCCCACCCAGTGGATATCTCTGATCAATTGGGACCTGATCAACTGGGCAGAACATGTCTATGCACAGAGATGGCCGGCCCAACTCATGGACACTAGAACGGTACCAGCTGACAGGCATGACATGCACAGAGAAAGCAGGCCCAGCTCCCAACAGAGAAGCCGGGCCACTATCTATGAAGATGGCAGTGGTGAAGGAAGAGGAAGAACAGAAGGCAGTAGCACAAGGTAGGGAGGTGGTTAGTTTCCCCGTCCTGCCAGGCACAAACTTTAAAAAACAAACAAACTGGTTTGTGGTTCATTTTGCGGGGGTGGGGTGGGGGGTTCAGTAACTCTGAACCACCATTTTTCTGGATCTTGCTCTTCACTAGAAATCAGTCATAATTAAATGTGCTATTTTGTGTACAGAATAAATCCCATTATTTATTTCAAAACTGGCATTTTAATTTATCTAATAAATTAGCAAAACAAAAACAGATCAAATTCTACCCATTTCAACACTGATGGTAAGTTCCCAGCTATCAGCAAGAACTGATTTGTGTTTAATGCTACAGGTTTTGGAATTAATCCATTATACGTGTAACATTATACAGTTTGACATAACTGTTGTTTCCATTTTCTTCAATCAGTGCTTCCGCCTAGGAGTTTCAGAATTGTACTTATTTATATAATCGGGAGCAAATGTGGGTTTATATCATCAGCATGTTTCTTTCATTTCTGTACCAATATGAAACAGAATGGCAAGTGAGAACCAGTGTTTGTCACAATCACGTTATTTTTTAGCCACTCACAGAAACAACGCCTGCTGTACAAACCCAAGAGGAAGAACTGGTTGAATCTCTGAGGGCAGAGTTTCATGAAACAGCTTGCAAAATACAAAGCCTGCAAGCAGAGACTGAATCATTGAGAACACTGGTAAGTAAGGAATGAATCTCTTTTGGGTGTGTAGACATAAAGGTCTCTAAGGACATCACTTGAAATTTATCTGTCTATAAGACGCTTGATTTAAGAAGCTAAGCAGGGTCGGCCCTGGTTAGTACTTGGATGGGAGACCACCAAGGAATATCAGGTGCTGTAGGCGCCTGGAGTAGGAACTAGCAAGCCACTCCAGTACTCCTGCCAAAAAAACTCCATGGACATGGAGTCACAAAGAGTCGGTCATGACTGTAACGACATGACACGACACGACACGACACGACACGACACGACACACACACACACACACACACACACACACACACACACAAAAGACGCGGCCATGTACAAGCCCCCGACTTTTTGAACCCTAAATTAACAAAATTAACAAATCCTGCCAGAAAGGAAGGGACACAGTGGGGTGGGGAGACCCTAACCTCACGCCAGTAAATCTCAGCAGAGTCCCTGTCCCAGTTTGGGTTCTCCTCCACACCCGCACCCACCGCTGTTTCACCTTTACTTTCTGCTCTTTCATTGCCCTCCACCTTTCAAAAACTCCTCTCCACTTTGTCTTTTTGTTTGTTTTTTGCAGAAATCTGAGCCATCTTTTCTGCAGAGAAAGCCGGGGGGGAGTTGAGCAGCCCATTAAGAAGTGACTTTCCTTTTACTCTAATTTCTGCAAAAACAAACAAAAAACAAATCAGAGCGATATTTTGGAAAGGCAGAGGGCAGTGAAGGAGCACAGAAACAAAAGGGAAAACAGTGTGTGTGTGTGTGTGTGTGTGTGTGTGTGAGAGAGAGAGAGAGAGAGAGAGAGAGAGAGAGAGAGAGTGAGTGAACCCAAACTGACTGCAGTGAATGAGTTACTGGAAAGAAAGGGAAACAGCAAGGTCAGTTTGGGACTTAGTCCCAGACAAATAGGCATACATCATCATCATCATCACCACCACCACCACACCACCACCTGTTGTTGTTGTTGTTGTTTTATTATTTTATTGTTATTATCAGCATCAACATCAAATGTGTTTAACAAACCCTGGGTTTTCCATTCTATAATGGATATACCGTACAGTCAACACAGAGTTGTTACACAATCATTACTGATACACAACTCTTAAGAGTCACTGTGGCATAGTGGTTACACTATATGGGATGTACCAGATTAAGGTACAAATCCCCAGTTAGTTAGAAATTCATGGCCATGTAGTCATTCTTACTCAGTCTGACCTACTTCTCAGGGCTGTTCAGGGCTTAGAAAAATTTCTTAACCACCTCCAAAATCCCCTGGCCAATGAAAACTGTAGGGGGGAAATTACATATAACTTTTTCAGGTTCTGGAATTGTGAAGGCAGTGTGGGGAGGGGAAGAGACATATATGCCATCTTAAGCCTATGAAGAAAAGGTGGGATGTAAATGCAGATAATACGTAATAAATGAATGGAGCAAATGAAGCCTTGAGAATTTTGGACAGAATCCTGTTGAAGGAATGTGGAGAGACAGAATAATTGTGCCCGTATTCTTCCCCCTTGAACAGACCACCAACATCATGCACCCAACCTCTCAAGCACCCAACTGGACACGCCTACAGGAGCTTGACAAAGCAGAGGGAAAATTTATGCAGTGGTTCTTCAGCCCCGTGTTCCTTCAACAGGATTCCTGTCTGTTTTTTAACATTTTACATTAACCCAGGAAAACTTGGGACATGATCAAGGAACATATTAAGTATATATAAATCCTATTCATTTTAGTGGGCGAATTAAACAAATCTCACATCTTTCCCATGGAAACCAATCAAAATTCTTTTAGGCCCTTCCAAATCTGTAATAAAAGCAGCAATCTGCCAATCCCAGTCTAGTAAAATGAATGCACCGATTTGTACACAAGTTTCTCACTGCCAGAGCTCCTCCTGCTGTTCAGAACTACTGATGAACCTCCCTCAAGGCTCCAAAGCAGGGGTGGGGGTACCTTCAGTCCCCCAGATGTTTTGGACTGCAAATCCCAACATTCCAAGCCTAGACTGCCAATGATAACTGATTGTGGGTGATCCAAAACATCCGGTGGACCGAAGGTTACCCACCCTGCTCCAAGGCGATCTGTCCAGTAGTGTGTGTGAACTTCTTGCTAGAAAAAACCCACCAGGCATGGTCCTCAGACTACAATACAGTCTTCTGTCTGCTAACTCCACCAGGTCTACCCCAAAGCAAATGGAATCCACACCTCCATTTCTTGGAAAAATACTAGGCAGCTAGAATCTCTGCTTACTCATAATAAAAAAAAAGGGGGGGATCACTCCAAGGTGTACACATATGAATATAAAAGCTACTTTTAATGTACATCTACACATTCAAAAATAAATTGAAATACAGCATATAGCACCATGGTAGAGGGAAGCAAAGGCTAGGTATTCTTATGGGATAATTGTTGCTGTGAAATTAGAAGGCCTCTGTTCTATCCTTTTCCTTTTCCAAGGAGGAAGGTGGGGTAAAAATATTCAAAAATAAATAAAATAAAAATTATAGACCTTTATCTTTCCACTGGTGTTGGACTGGGCAGCCCTTTAAACAGAAAACAACTTGCATAGGGGGGATGTCCTGGGTACAGTAAGATATGTGGCCACCCAAAACTTGGCATGCCCTTTTTCTCTCTTGCTTTTTTGAGTCTTCAGCCTTCCGCCGCCAGAGCCTGACAAAGTTAATTTTAGACCGCAGCTCCAATAATCCTCCAGCTAGAATGGCCAGTGGCCCTGCTGGATGGGGAATATTATTTATGGAAATATTGTGAGAATATTAGCCCAAAATATATGGCTGGTCAACTGGGTTCAGCTTGAAGACAAACCAGCTGTGCGAACCTGGAACAGAAAGAATCAAAGGGTTGGAAGAGTCCTAATAGGTCACAAAGTTCAGTCACACCTCAATGCAAGATCTAGAAGCCTGAATGGAACTACCACCTTTCTATCAGATGGCTGTTCAATCTACTTAAAACACATCCAGTAAATGAGAGCTGAATAATTCTTGAGGCAGTTTATTACATTCCTGACTGCCTCTGTTGGGACATTTCTCCCAATGTTTAATAATACCGTATTATGTTTCCATGTAACTGTCACTCTCTGTCCTCTGGAGAAACAGATTGTGTTACCATCATTAAGACAGTGGATGCTTATAGTAACAGATAAATTTTTGTGGCATCCTGTATCAAAGGATGAAACACACACTCCCAAAGTGAAGGCAGTATTAGGCAACATACTGTAAAGGTACAGTTTCCCAGAAAACAACCTGTTGATTTACTAAAGATCCTAGGTCAGTGGTGGAGAACCTTTGGCACTCCAGATGTTTTGGACCACAACTCCCAGAATTCTGACCTAGACTGCCAATGACAAAGGACTGTGAGAGTTGCGGTCCAAAACATCTGGAATGCTGAAAGTTCGCCACCACTGACCTAGGACTTCAATGGCAGCAGGAATTAAGTACTCCTAACAAACACATCGCCAAGTGTTAATCTCTGATCTGACTGTAACTCTACAGTGCACACAAAATGGTTGACAGTACCACTGCATCAGAGTCTTCCCCTCCTGAGGAAGCAGGTATATTAGGGAGGCTTTTGGGTCAGTGAAATCAGTTAGCATGGTTGCAAATAATAACACTCCTGCAATGGCAGCCATAAAGGAACCTCCACTGAGATGCAGCACTCTTCTCTTTGCAGAAGAGAGGGCTGGAGAATTCTCTCTATGATGCCAAACACTGGCATGATATAGAACTTCAGAATCTAGGTTCTGTCATCACCAAGCTGGAAGCGGAAGTAGGAGAAATCCGCATGGAGACTGAGCAGCAGCAAAGGGATCGTGAAACTCTCCTGGTCATTAAAGCACAGCTAGAGAAAGACATTGCTGCGTATCACTGCCTCCTGGACAAAGAAGAGAGCAGGTATTTCTCTCTCTCTCTCATGAATGCTGAATCTTATTTTGAACCTCCCTAACAGACTCATGTCCAGAAAGAGAAATTGGAAGAACACTCCAAGTAGGTATAAATCCAAATAAAATCTAGCAAACTTTACAATTGCTAAAGTTACAAAAAAAATAACAAATAGGGATGGGCACAAAATGGAAAAACGGTGTTTCGTTTCATTCTGTTTCGTCCCCCCACATTTTGTTTCATAAGAATTTTTGGGAAAAAAATTGTTTGAAACGAAACAGTAACAAAATGATTTGCTACTGTACTCACCTTCTCCTCCTCCTTCTGGGCTCCAGCAGCAAGCCTAGGCCGACCTGCCGGGCCCACTCTCCCTTTCCAACTGGCTGGTGGCGGCTCCATTTAGCTGGTGGGGCTCCAGCGGTGGGGGGGGGCACAGGCTGGCCTGCCGGGCCCGCTCGCCCTCCCCAGCTGGCTGGCAGGACTCCGGCAGTGGCGGCTCCAGTGGCGGGCCTAGGCTGACCTGCCAGGCTCACTCACCCTCTCCAGCTGGCTGGCAGGGCTCCGGCGGCACCGGCTTTGGCAATGGAGGAGGAGAGGGAGGAGGTACACAAGCATGTAAGGGATCCATATTTTACAGACAAACACATTTGTTCATTTTAATGGGGGGAAAACACCATTTTGTTTCATCTGTAACAAAATGATGCTTCTTTGGTTCATTTTGGTTCATTACATAATGAACCAACAAATCAGCATTTTGTTTATCATTTTGTGCTCATCCCTAATAACAAACCATAATTCTGAAAACTCCAGCTTACTGTTCCTAAAGGGAAGATACATGTGCATGTTGCCCATTTATTCCTGTTTGACTCTGCCCTCCAGTTGGAGTAGTTTCTGTAACCAGGAATTCCTCAGGAGACCAGTGTGTACTTAGATCCATATCACAACTCCTAGTTTGTCAATATGCTGAGAAGCAAGCATCTGAAGGCCAAACTAAGATAGCCTTATCATTAGAGCTGAAATCATAGTGCCCAAGGCATTCTTTCATGGCTGACAAAAACCACACATGATCTGAAGAGAGCTGCAAAACAAAGTGAGCTAATTTGCAAACCTCCTTCTGTGGCCACCACACATTGTTTGCACTTTAAGAATTCACTCAAGTTATCTGTAATGAATAGCTCAGCCCTAATGTGAAGTCACTTTATGATGGCTGGCTTGTTTGGAAGTGACAAGCCAATGAATTGGTTTGATTATCACAAAGCCTTATTGTAGAGCAGTTCCAAGCTGCTAAAGAAACTCCCATTGAGGGGAAGAGCTTGGTAAGACCATTCTGCATATACGTACAGTACAGTAACCAGTTAACCAAATTTGCTAGATATTCCAATTGTCATTATAGGGCAGTTTAACTTTATGTGAACAATTCCTGTTTAAAGGGTATGTTTTCACCATACTTCCCAACACCGACCACCAATAATCACTGGGTGCAATCCATAACACACAGCGGTATTTTCTCTTTCTCTTCAGATCTCTGTTTTAACTTCTCTTTATTTTAGGCCTCTAAAAAGGGGGTAGATGGGGCTAAGCAGCTGGGGGCGGTAAAAGCATTACCCTGCCGTCCCTCTCCAGCGCAGGACTACTGCCCGCTATGTGGCTCAGAAGATTAGAGACAAAACTCATGACGCCCCAAAGGAAGTCTGAATTGGCACTGCTGACTTCATGAGAGTGGTAGAGTAGTCCCCCATTTCAAGTGGCTTTTCACATATACTTCACGGCATTGTTTTAAATGCTGCCATGAAAACCGGCAAGCTTTTGATCTGTCAAAAAACAAAGGGAAAGGAATATCTGCAGTTCCAAGATCATCATCATCATTAAAACAGAAAATATATCTCCAATGGGAACCATTACACATGAAAATGCCAGGTTTGTGGTTAACTATAAATGCAATGCACTGTAAGGCTTTACCAAAACCTGTCCTTTTCGCTGGAAATCTTGATTTCCAAAAATGATTTTATTTTTTAAAAACAATTTAGTCATGACAGCCAACTTCCAGCCTTGGAGTTCATCATATTCACAAAAATAAAGTTCTCCTGGACTTGAAATGGCAAGGAACTCCTAAACCTCTTACCCCAAATGTTCAAATTGATTATGTGTACCAAATCAGATAGAACTTATCTGTGTGTTCCATTTTAATGCCAACACCCAAGCGATTGTCACAAAAACATATTAATTTGGTTACTTTATCTGGCCCAATGTACTTTAAAACAGTGTGCAATGGTTTACTTCTCCTAGGAAGAAATAACAACATTGCATTTTTTTTAAAAAACTTTCAGCTGATTTTCATATTTATTGTCCTCGGGAGACAACTGATATAATTCAAAGCAAGAGATATTCTCATTGGCAAGTGTCCATGGAAAGGAGAAGACGACCAACACAGACTGCTTCAGCTTCGTTCATCAATCCAAACAGGCCATAGCTTGATCTGCTATAAAAGGGCGACCATGTATGTGATTGTTTTGCAGAAAGGTTTCAATATGCAACTTAATTATAGAATAAAACGCCAGTTTCAATTAGTTGACTCCAGTTTCTTAAAAAAACAAAAATAAATCTGCAAAACATCTCCAGTAATGGCACTGTACCATGAAAACAACTGAGAGATAGATCGAGGTACGTATTTCAAATTGGGCTAAATTCACTTGGTAATCAATCCCATGGTTGTTAGATTGCGAGAGCTTTCTCTCTTGGGAAAACTTGTAATCATTTTCTGTTTTTTTGGGGGGGGGACTTGCTCCTCCAAAAGCATCCTCCAAAAAACTTTCGCCTTTTTCCCTTTCCCTTTCCCTCTCCAGGCTGGGTGCTTTGGCCCAATTGGCTTCCATGCTTTTCTCTCTTTTTGCCCCCTCTTCCTAACCCCCCCATGGGTTCAGAAAGCGTCAGCCGGGGAGCTGACAAGTTCCTCTCCTTTTTCCCATGCACACAACAGCAGTGCGCTTCTCCATGCAAAGAGCAAAACGAGTTGCACCAACAGACTAACATCATTGTGGGAGATGTACAATCCCCAGGCTTAAAAACTGGGTACAGTACTTCAAAAGCCAGATGCAGAGGAGTGGTGTCAGGAGACAGCTGGCAAGTCTTGTGCGCGCCCAGAGGCATTTGGTGGGGCCACTGTGAGATACAGGAAACTGGACTAGATGGGCCATTGGCCTGATCCATCATGGCTGCTCTTATGTTCTTATCATTGCATGTCCAGTGGGGGTGCTGGGCTGCCAGGGCAGGGAAAGGGAGAGAGAGCAGCAACCTTGAGCTAGGCCCTTGGTTCCGGAGACAAACTGGCTTCTTTCCCCAGCTCATTCTCCACCCTTTTGCCTATTGGAAGCAGTGATCAAGGCTGCCAAAAGCCACAACAGCTAGCTTTATTTATTTCCCTTTTTTTAAAAAAAGAGTTGGGGTGGAATATTGGTTAAAAAGTGCAATACTAACAAAAATAGAAGTAAAACAAACAAACAAAGAGTTATTTTCCCATCAAGAAAGCATAAAAAATATTTATCCACCCTGGGTAATATCACCATGGTTGACTTCTGAGCACGAAAATTTGAGTTGTTGTGCTTTGTATGATTGGTGAAAATATGCCCACTTCAGTAAGAATGACACAGGATCTCATCCACCCTGTTTATGAGCCTCGTGGCGCAGTGGTTAAATGCCTGTACTACAAGTGCTCACGACCTGGGTTCAATCCCCGGTAGCAGGCTCAAGGTTCACTCAGCCTTCCATCCTTCCGAGGTCGGTAAAATGAGTACCCAGCTTGCTGGGGGGGCAATGTGTAGCCTGCACTCTGTAATTAAAATTGTAAACCGCCCAGAGACTACTTGTAGTAGTATGGGGCGGTATATAAGCAGAACACTTTGTTTAGGTTCCATGAATGTTGGCCTTGGCCTCACCCATTGCTGGAATCCAGCTAGAATGAAATTCCCAAGTTGGAATTTGGTACTAGGCCTGAGAAAGGTTCCCAACTTCTGTAGAATACTGTAGAATCTAGATGCTTCTTTTCAATTGTACCCAGCAACTTTTTTCCATACTTACTCAAGAGCAGCCATTCTTGACCACTGACTGGAAATAATTCTTCACACACCACCTTACATAGTTTCTTATGCAGCTTATGCAATCCTGATCTGGACTATATTTCTTTCATGTTGTGTTTACAGCCATGGCCAAAAGCAGTTTGAGAATGGCTGCTCTAGAGTAAGCACCGGAATCAAATCCAAATAGGGACACTTGCTTGGGTAGCTTTAACACTATGCCTCTGAAAAAGATGGCGCCAGCAATTTTTACTGTGAGAAAATGGCCTATTTCCCTTGACTTGATCCAGTCTGATATTGAAAATTGGTAATACACAAGTGTGAGTACAGTACTGTATATACTAATCTGCAGTAGAGCCACACTAGGTGGCAAAAGGTTAAACATGCATGAGCTTCGTAATCAGGCCCTTGTTCAAGAAGAAAAAAGATAAGGACGCCAGTTTCAGATATTGTCTAATGTCTTTTTAAAAAGTTTCTCTGGGGCTACGGCATTTCAAAATGGGTGACCAAGATCTAGAGTGGCCAACCTATGTGTGGAAGTTAGTTCCACAAGTAAATGAAGGTACAGTAACCCCCCGCCTATCGCGGAGGTTAGGGACTCACCCGACCCGTGATGCTTGAAAATCCACAATATGTGGAAGCAGGTCGGGTGGGGCCTGGGGGGCGGTGCGGGGCAGTGCGATCTCGCCCCGCCGCCTCCCTGCGGCTCTGAGGCTTCAATATCAAAATTGGTAATGCTTGTGGTAAAAAAGACAATAAATCTGGACCTCAGTTTAGTAAACCTCCCCCCCCCCTTGGCTTAGCGTTTAATAGTAGGTCTTTCACACTGTTGAAAATAAAGGTTTTCAGCAAGAAAGATAAACAATAAGGGCAAAAATGTATCATTCTGTAGTATGCAACTCAGAATCATTTGTTTCATGACTCTTTAAAAAATGACTTATCAGAATGGGCTACCCTGAAACTTTATCCTGGAGTCCAGTGGAGAAGCTACAGCTTCTGTCTAAACTTAGTATGCAAAGATTGCTAGCAAAACTACAATGAGCAGACAAATTCCACAGCAAATTAACATTCACAAACTCAGCTGAACCAAACTTAGAAATTTCAGTCAAGAATAATGTTCTACAGCCTTCATAATAACCATTGCCTTAAAACTGTTTCTGCGGAAAAAATGTTCTTAATTTAAAAGGAAGTAGACACACACAATGTGTAGCCAGCATAATTAAACTGTAAACCGTCCAGAGAGTGCTTGAAGTGCTATGGGGCGGTATATAAGCAGAACATACAAACCTATAAAACAATAAAAGTTAGTTTTCAAAAATGTGGTTTAAGGAGAAAAAAAGGTGAGAAATGTTTGAACCAACTGTGGGAACAGATGGCCTATTTGGTTCCTATTTGAAAAATTTGATGGTTCCTATTTGAAATTGGGCTAAAATCACTTGGTAATCAATCCCAGGGTTGTTAGATTGGGAGAACTTTCTCTCTTGGGAGAACTTGCAATTATTTTCTGTTCTGGGGGGGGGGGGGCTTGCTCCTCCAAAAGCATCCTCCAAAAAACTTTCCTCCTTCCTCTCCTTTTTCCCATGCACACAACAGCAGTGCGCTTCTCCATGCAGAGAGCAAAAAGAGTTACACCGACAGACTAACATCATTGTGGGAGATGTACAATCTACAGGCTTAAAAACAGGGTACAGTACTTCAAAAGCCAGATGCAGGGGAGTGGTATCAGGAGACAGTTGTCAAGTCTTGTGCGCTCCTGTGAGATACAGGAAACTGGACTAGATGAGTCCTTGGCCTGATCCATCTTGGCTGTTCTTATGTACCATTGATGGTTATTGTTTCAAAGATGTTATTTTTAGAAGTCACAATGGTGGTATGCACCATACTTGTGCAAACAGAGCAGCACATATTACTTGACAAGCTGTGCAGAATCACAGAGGGATATTCTTCTGTCCAGGACATATTCCTTCAGCAGCAACCTAAACCTGCCTGTGTTTGATCACATCTCCAAGTGTTTTGATTTTGCCCTCCCCCCAAGTTACAACACCTTTGCCTGATGAAAAGCTCTAGACATTTTGAAAGATCCCCTTGTCTGTAAGTTTTCAGATGATATCTAATAAAGGTATTACTCAACGTTGAACTTGGTTTCTGTAGAATGACATGGCTGCTTGTTTCTATGGATATGGGCAAAGCCATATACAAAGATTAAGCAAGAATAGCAGACCCCACCATCAAGTGGGACAAACTCTTAAGAAAATGATGGGTGAAGCCAATAAACAGAGCAAAAACCAAACAGGGCAGGGCCACCTCTTTCTCTCTCTTTGACACTGTTTCTTTCTCTAATTCATGTCTCTCCCCCTCTCTCTTCTTTTCCCTTTAGCAGTCTGTTCCCCATGAGAGGTACAGATGATTCTTGCCTTAGAGAAAAAAGGCCAAGTGGCGCAGTGGTTAAATGCCTGTAATACAGGTAAAACTGTGCTCACGACGACCTGGGGTTCAATCCCCAGTAGCCGGCTCATGGTTGACTCAGCCTTCCATCCTTCCGAGGTCGGTAAAAGGAGTACCCAGCTTGCTGGGGGAGCAATGTGTAGCCTGCATAATTAAACTGTAAACCGCCCAGGGACTACTTGAAGTGGTATGGGGCAGTATATAAGCAGAACATATTGGCCATCCATCTCTAGGAAGCAATGATGCACGGTTCTGCCAAATACAGTACATCAGGGCAGCAAATCATATAGCTTAGCAATTCAGTCTGAAAGCATGCAGTAACAGAGCAGTCACGCTAACAGTCAATGTGCCTGGAAGTCCACTACCTCATGTCAAACCACTTGCTCACAACAGCTTTACTCAAAGGTTCGACGTAATTACAGTGATACCCCGGGTTATGAAATTAATCTGTTTCCCTGAAACGCTTCATATTCCAAACATTTCTCCGGCACAGATTAAATGGTTTCCAATGCATTCCTATGGGAAAAGGTGCTTCGGGAAAGAAAATCCCCCCCCCCCTTGGCATTTGCACTTACCCACTCCCGAAAAGGAGGTGGCATGGATCCGAAGGCACTACAGCGGGGGAAGGCTTGTCCCGCAGTGGTGCCTTCAGCTCCCTGTGGGTAAGGGCAAGCGTGGAACAGGGGTAAGATGTGCCACGGGCACAACACACGAATGCAAGTGCTGCCACCTGCCTCCTTCGGTTTTCGGATGTGTGACACATCTTTCCCCCCCTTTGGCACTTGCCCTCACCTACTCCTAAAAAGGAGGCGAGTGGCAGGGAGCTGAAGGCACCACAGCGGGGACAAGCTTCTCCCCACTGTAGTGCCTTCGGCTTCTTTCGTAACCCAAATATACCGTATAAAGAAAAATAAAACAAACTCCTAACCTGCACTCTTTGAAAACATTCCTGACTGGTGCAAAAGAGACCTTGCTTCCTCTCTACTCCCTCTGCTTTGGAGGCTTGCCTGAAATGGAACATTCCAGACAATCCCCCACAATCCAGCATGGAAAGAGAGAGAGACAGAGAGAACTGGTTCACATGTAATCTTGTGACCTGCTCCAGTGATTGCATTTGCAAGACACTGCACGTTGATCAAGACATAATTGATACACTGTATATATAATCATATATAATCTACCATCCAGAATGCAATGAAAGGATTTCCTCTCAAAGTAGAACTGATAAGCAAATACTTGCAAGTTAGGAAGTTTCAATGTAATTTTAATCATTCTTATTGCAACTATTCAATAGTTCACTCTTTCTTTCTCAAAAGACAGACAACGGGGTGGTTTAAAATATGTTAAATTTAAACAAAGTATTTTTTGTCATAGAGCACAAGCATGGCGTTGTAGGTAGAATGACGTGCCAAGGGGCAGAAGACCAGAGTTCAAATCCTAGCTTGGACACTTAAGAGTCATTCCTTCCATCTCATATGCCTCAGAACCCAAATCAGTTGTGAGTTATGGCTAGATGGCTCAGTACAAACGTAACATTTTTCCTATCCCGTGAGCGTGTGTGTGTGTGTGTGTGTGTGTGTGTGTGTGTGTGTGTGTGTGTGTGTGTGTGTGTGTGTGTGTGTGTGTGTGTGTGTGTGTGTGTGTGTGTGTGTGTGTGTGTGTGTGTGTGTGTGTGTGTGTGTGTGTGTGTGTGTGTGTGTGTGTGTGTGTGTGTGTGTGTGTGTGTGTGTGTGTGTGTGTGTGTGTGTGTGTGTGGGCAGAGTCCAGGCCACACTAGCCTTGACACCCTATCTTGTAATGGCAGCTTCAGTACAGGAATAACCGAAGGGTGCGTTGCGACAAGTAAAATCCTACATGTGCTTCTTTTATCTCCTCTGCGATGTCTGCCAAAGTGGGCCTTTAACAGAGGTGTAACAGACGACATTCCCTGCATGAACCTTTTCACAAGATCTCCAAGAGAGAAAGCTGCCGTTAACCAGCGACCCCACCCCCGTGGCCTACCCCCCCCTCTCCCTGCCATACAGACCAGAAGCTGGACGGCTGCAATTTCGCCATCCCAGTACTAAAATCACAATAACCCCAGAGGAGGGATGGGATGGGGGGGGGGGAACCCCAATGTAGACTCAGATACCGTGGGGAAGACCATGGATGCCGAACCAAGTGTGGTTTCCATGTCCTTCCCATTCCAGCATCCTCTGTTGCCACGGGTGGGGGTGGGGTGGGGAGCGCAAGGCCAAAAAAAAAAAGTTTCACTCATATTGAATAACTTCCACGCGGCGAGCTCCCCACCAACTGTTCACCATAACTGCGCAAGCGCAATGCAATCATCGCAGCAACGCATCCTCTTGATTCCGGCCCCTCCTCGTATTCAGACACGTCGGAACCTATCGCTAGCGTCGATTCTGGCCTTCTCTCCTGCCGGCACGCTTTGATACGCGCGGGGCGTTCTCCCCCCCCCCCTGCTGTCGTCCTTTCTGATTGGCCCACGGGACTTTCCTTCCTCTCGGTGGGCGGGCCGGCCCAGCTAACGCCCATGCGCCTTCCCGCCTTCCCAAGACGGGACCCAATAAGGTGTCGCGTCGAGTAATACGTCAGAGAAGCTCCAGCTTCTAGGCTCCACCCTCCTGGGGCTTCGCGGCTTCCCCCCCCCTCCCAGCCCACCTCCTCCTCCTCCTCCGCCCTGCCTTGGGCTGTGTCAAGCGGCGGCCACCAACGTGGAGAGCGGGAGCCGCGGCGGCGGTGGCGGCGCGTGAGGCGGAGGGTTCTCTCCTGGGGGAGTCGGCGCGCGGGCGGCGGCGGCCGTTGAAGACGGAGCCAACCGCCGCCCGGGGGAGCCGCCGGGGAGTGGCGGGCACACGTGAGGCGGGCAGGGAGGCGCCGACTCCTCGCCTCGGAAGTGTGTGTGTGTGCGCGCGCGTGTGTGTGAGGTGTTGGGAAGAAGGTGTCAACCGCCGCCTTTTTCCTCCTCACGCGCCCCCCCCCCTCAAGAAGGGCTCGGAAAAAACACCCCCACCCCCAAACCGCCCGCCCCGCTGAGGAACGCGTGAGGCGACCCCGGTCAGTTAGCCGGAACCGGTTTGAACCGGAGCGCGAGGAGGAGCCGGAACCGCCGCCGCCGCCGCCGCCGCCATGGCTGAAACGGAGGAGAGGAGTTTGGACGACTTCTTCGCCAAGCGGGACAAGAAGAAGCGGAAAGAGAAAAGCAGCCGGGCCGGGACCACCACGGCCTCGTCGGCCTCGTCCAACGCCTCGGCGGCGGGCGGGGGAAGCCGGCCAGCTGAAGCGGGCGCCGGCGGGGCGGCCTCGCATACCGGCTCGGGCGGCGGAGGAGGAGGCGGCGGCGGCGGCGGCCATGCCGCGAAGGCGGCGCACAAGGTAAGGCCGGGCCGGGCGAGGTGGGGACGCGGTGGGGTGGGGGTGGGGGGGTTCGCTCGCGGGTGCGGGGGGGGGCGTCGAGGAAAGGCTTGCGAGGGGGAGGGAGGGGAGGGGGGAGGGGAGAGAGAGAGAGAGAAGAGCCGAGCGAGCCCTCCTTGCCCGGGCGGCTTCCTGTTGGGCGTGGGTGGCTTCCTGTCAGCAGAGGGCGCTGCCGCCGCCGCCGCCGCCGGGTCAGCGAAGGGATGATGGGGCGCGTGGAAGGCGGCGCGCCCTTCGACCCCCCCCCCCACCCAACCACCACCACCACCACCACCACCTCCTCCTTTTCTCCACGGGAAGAATCGGCGCGGCTCCCGGCACGAAACGTGACCTTCCTTTTGCCCCTTCCCCCCCCCCCGCTGCCGCTGCTCTTGGCGTGCCCCAGTTCTCGCACGACGCGGTGTCCCCTGTTTTCCAACCGATCGCGATGAGCCAGTCGTTCTTCACTCCTGTGATGAGATCGAGAGAGACGGCTTCAGCGGGATCAGCGGTGGCTTCTTCTAGATCAGAATAGCGTTTTAGGGAGCTTTTTCTCCTCCTCCTCCTCCTCCTCCTCAGAATCCTGCCACGAAAGCAAAATGATAGCGTGTCTTCACCAGTAGGCAGGCGAACAGCAGGATCATGCACGTTTTTCCTGTACAGTACTTTCTATTGCTCTCGGAAAATGGATCCCCGAAGAACTGGATATCAATTTAGCGGTGGACTTTCTCTTATGATGTAGAGATTCAGCTGCAGTATAAGATTTTTCAGATTCTTAACACCAAATCAGAGTAAAGACCTTTCTAGTCCTCCATTCTTTCCCTAGAATGGCAAATTCAAAACTAGTAAAAAACTTCATAAACATGGGGAATGCAGTGGTACTCTCATTCTCACCCTCAACAAGTGTTATTAAGAATTATATTGCTTCCCATACTGGAGATAGTTTCAAATATGACTTGTAGATGTTGATACAGTGGTGTTATTTATAGTGAGTTGTCTTTAATTTTTTTAAATTGGCAGCCACCTCTACATCCTGTACCAGTGAATTCTACAATATGTGCCCTATTAGTTATTTCTGTCTGTTCTGGCCCTCGATTTTTGTACTGTGAGAGCGAGGAAAATGTGTCATTCATCATTGTCCACACCATCCATAAACTTACAGCTTTTTATCATGTTCCAGGCAACATCAACACCTTTCAGAATACGAATCTTTGTCTTTGTTCATATCCAGACATACCACAATACAACAACAAAAAAAAACATGTCCAATAAGTTTCACTTGCATGGTGTCGGAAGCAGTTTGCATTAAGTCTTTCCTTGTACCTATTGATGATTACAGAGTACTGTACACTGACCTAGGTGCAAAGTTGCCTCATCTCTGCACTCACAAATGAATGTATTGGTGCAAAATCCCCATTTTCTTAGGATCACTAGGATTTAAGCAGCTGCAGTCTGTAGCCTATTAAGTGGTTTCCATGTATTTCAGGTTTCCATGTGGCCTAGGGCTGTATTTTCTTGGAGTTCCAGCTATTTTAACAATTTGGTAGCACTTTCTGGGATTTATAAAGGGCTAATGTACATAGGCAAGTAGGTACATGAAGGATAGATTACAGTACATCCACTGCTTGCTGTTACAAAGTATATGTATTTATTTTTTAAGTTTGCTGTAGAAAACAGGCCTGTACTCTTTTCTTAAGCTGTTATAACACCAACTTAGTGGGTACCCTGAGTATAGAAAGACACCATGTTTTGCATCCTGAATTTACAAACCGTTTGTTGCAAGACTAGCTTCTTTTGGTAAGGTAATAATATACTGTACTGATTCAGAGGAGGAATTGTGCCACCCAGTGCCTACCAGTTTCCTTCTTGAGGTGTGTGTGTGGAATTGTCTTTCATTCATCCCTGCTAGTTTCAGTGTAGGGGGCGAGGGTATAAAACCCTTTGGGCGGCTCACATCACGGTTGCCTTGTCTCTCTCTAGCAGAACAAGAATTGGTGATATGTCTAGCACCAAGCCTCAACAATTATGCCAAGGAAGTCTCATGAGCATGGGAGAAGTCTGTTTCCATTTGTTATATTGTATCTGTGCCTGTATTCTATATACAGTGGTACAGTGGTCCCCCGCCCTTCGCGGTTCATATATTGCGGGATCATAGTATATGAAAAAGGCGCCATAGGGTAAGGGGGGAAAGTCCTGTTTCAAGCCTCCCATACTTACCCCAGGACAGGAGCTGCCCCGAACAGGCCTGTGAGGGCCTTCCTGAGCCTTCTGGAGGCCCCAAAAGGGCCTCCCCACGAACCAGAAGTGACTTCCGGATCCCTGAAAATCATTTCTGAGGCCTCTGAGAGCCTTTCTAGGCCTGTCGGAGGCCTCAGAAATGATTTCCAGTTTATCAGAAGGTACTTCCAGTTTGCAGGGAGGCCCTTTTGGGGCCTTGCTCTCACAGTCCCGTTCGGGGTAGGGCCAGGCTGGGGGTAAGTATAAGAGCCCCCAGCTAGGTCCCCCCAGGCCTGACTCGACCTGCATCCGCATATCGTGGATTTTCAATTACTGCGGGTCGGGTCAGGTCAGGTCCCTAACCCCAGCTATATGTGGGGGATCACTGTACTTTGTATAAAGCAGGGGTCTGCAACCCGCGGCTCCCGAGCCGCATGCGGCTCTTTGGAACCTTTGCCGCGGCTCCGGGAGGTGACTGTGACAGGTTCGCCGCTCCGCTCCACACTGCCCGCCCGGTGATGTCGCAATGGTTTTGCGGCTCCCAGTTTTTTCCCCCGTCGGAAACGTGTCCAAGTGGCTCTTTATGTCTTAAAGGTTGCAGACCCCTGGTATAAAGAAATTAATTCATTCCAAATGAAATTATGTTAAGCAAATTTTCCTTTATACAAATTTCCCATAGGAATGCATTGAAAACAAAGTAATCCCTAATTGCGACCATTTTTATGTTGGATGGATTTGCCCCATAGGTGATTATGTTAAGCAAATTTCCCCTATTTCTGGAATTTTTTGTTGCACAGATTTTATGTTATACAAACCGTTTGTTATACGAGGGTCTACTCTGCTGTAGTAAACTTTTAAGGTACTCAGGGCTTTCTGTCTTCATTTGATCTTAAAGAGCCCAAGCTCATTACCGTTCTGGCTCTTCCAAAATTGATCGTTATTACAGTCTGAGCAATACTAGGTATGAGTGGTTGTTATGTGAACTCAGTCCCTTATCTCCATGAATTGCCAATGACAACAGTAGCAGTAAGAACAAAATCATGATGCACCTGACAAACAGTTGTATGCACATTTCTGGCCATGAAGAAGTCCTACAGTGAATAAGTCAAAGCAGCCTGCATGACACTGCTTTGGCATATGCACTGTTTAGTCTAACATGACAACACTCTACTTAATTACTGTTTTTATATCCAGGTAGAGCAAGTAGTAACCAAAACAGATGGAAAAATTAAGTCAGTTTAAATAAGATGTAGATTACAGGAAATGGTAGATTATGTATTAGTCAGAAATGAGGGCAGAATTTTTTTGTATCATATAAACATCAGCTGGTATAGCCAGTGATCAGGTATTCTGGAACAAGCTCAGGAATGCATGCAGGCTTTATTTTGGGCACTACTGGAGTAGACTAAGTGTCTAGACCAGTGATAGGGAATTTTGTGGTCCTCTAGAATACTGAGTGTTGCACTGACCATGGCATGAAATGATGGGTGTTGTGTCTAACAAACTTGGAGGGTTACATGTTCCTTATTTCTTGTTTAGTCAGTGGGCATTCAGAAGATGTGAGGATGTGATGAATGTCAAATCCAAATCAATGGTAGGTGGGTGCAAATGCTGAATATTTGATTCGTTGCTTGCTCACCAGTTCAAAGTCTGTAACATTGCCCATGTTCCATCTACAACTTGTTTTTAGGTAACTAAATATTAGATTAGGATACTCAGTGGTGGAAGCAGCAATGGACTAGGAATCATGAAACCTGGGTTTAAATAGCTGCTTGGCCATATAAACACACTGAAGGAGTCGGATTGGTAAAACCACTCAAACATCTCTCACACATTGAAAACTAGATTAAGATTACTATAAATCAAGCCTGCACAACCCGTCGACCGCGGGGCCCTCAGAGGTCGCCCCCCAGGTCCCCGCCTGCCTCCCGACCTGCTGCATTTTCCGGGGGGGGGTATTTTTATTTTTTGGCTTCGGGGACTTAGTGGGTGGGGGGCCAGGGTCTGCCGCTGCCACCAACACCGTGGACTTTGGGGGTGGGAGCGCGCGCCCAGCGTGGGGGACCTTGGTGGCTGGATGGGTTCGAATCTCTTTTTTAAAAAGGCGCACCTCTCCCCCCACACACACACACAATTAGGTGGGTTGGGGGTAAAAGAGCACCTTCTTTGAAGAGGAGATTCAAGCAGCCCAGGAATTTACGGAGGCAAGCAACGGTGGCAGATCGGATTCGCCACTGCTGCTTCCCTAGGTAACCTCCTGGGATGCTCAACTCTTCTTCGAACCTCCTCCCGTTCACAGCGAAGTAGAGGAGGGGGAAGGCTCAACCCGTTTGAATTTGGCGTCGCACCAGCAAGGGTGCTTGTGCAGCGCCAAATTCAAATGTGGGAGGGGGCAGGGAGAGCGCACACGCTCACACACTTAGTGAGGAGTCCTCGGGGAAGTGTGGTGGGCAGGAGCCCATGGGCTGTTAATTAAAAGCAAAAATGTTATGTTTATATACTGCCCCATAGTGCTTAAAACACTCTCTGGGCAGTTTACGATTTATCTATTCTCAGGCTACATATTGTTCCCCTGGTGAGCTGGGTGTTCATTTTACTGACCCCCAGAAGAATAGAAGGCTGTGTCAACCATGAATTGGTTGCCTGGGATTGAACCCAAGATCGTGAGCACAGTTATAGCTACAGTACAGCAGTATTAACTGCAGTGCCACAAGGCTCTTTTAGCATGGATTGTGTTTTATAATTTAGGAATAGGGGGGAGTAGCTTGCCACCAATTAATCTCTATAGATACATAGTAATTTCAAAGATCTAGCACAGTGGTGGTGAACCTTTTAGAGACCGAGTGCCCAAACTGCAATTCAAACCCACTAATTTTTCGCAAAGTGCCAATACAGCAATTTAACCTTAAGGTGGCTATGAAGGGCAATGTCGGGTGCCCACAGAAAGGGCTCTGAGTGCCACCTTTGGCGCCCATGCCATAGGTTTACCATCACTGATCTGGCACATTGACTTGGATGTCAGGGTAGTGCTTGTTCTCTTTCCCCTTCTTTTAAAAGTTGCTCTAAAGTGTCAAGGGGATGCTGTCCTCCCACCATAGAACTAGCGAATGTTTGGATCCAAGCCATTTCCCACAGAATTCCAAGACTATGTAACAAATGAAATAAATAGTGTAAAAAGTGATACAGTATCTTCAAAAATGTGTCCAACTATGAGCTAAAAAATACTTTGCAAAAAAATTAAGCTTAGATGTTTAAAAGTCAGTTTCAACCGTATCATTTGATAACTGAACTGATGTACTCAATGTAACTTAGTACTAATCAAAAGCAATAATATAATTTCTAAACAACTCATGTGTTCATTCATTCATGTCAAATGTGTGGTTCACTTTCCACCATAATGCCTTGATGTAAGTTACCCAAGAAGGCATTAAGAGCCAGGTAATGTGAAGAGGAGATTGATGATTGTTTTAACTCATAAATGTGATGAAGACATTCATGATTATTTTTATTTTGTAACCTAATAAAATATTGCAGCTACAAATATACTTAGTTTTTAAGTAGTTTAAACATGGTACAGTACTGTCTTTCACTGCAAAACATTCATAGTTCCTCACCATTGCCAGTGCAAGATGAACAGCACAGGCCCATAGCTGGTAGCCCTCTTTAAGGCCAAGGCACTTGTGAAAAGAAATAAGCCTTTGCCCAATGCAAAAAGGGCTAACAGAGTCAATGCTAGACAAACTTATTTCATTGGTGGCAAACATTCAGCATTCCAGATGTTTTGGATGACAACTCCCACAGTCCTTTGTCATTGGCAATCTAGGCTCAGAATTCTGGGAGCTGTGGTCCAAAACATAGAGTTGCCAAATGTTCACCACCACTGTTATAGTGTGTCCAGGTTGGATCTGAGACTTCAGTTTACAAAAATTTCACTAGTATGCAGGATCAAGATACGTACATTAAATGTTTTGAAACACTGTGAAGTACAGTCTGCTTCTGTTATAAGTAATGTGCTTCAGCAAAAGAATGTACAGTATTTGCTTTTCCCCATTACATAATTTCATAGTTTCAATGTAACTTTTGTGTCTTCCAGGAGGAAGATGACTGGAAGGAGTTTGAGCAGGAAGAAATAATCGACTACAGTGGTCTCAGAGTTCAGTCCATGCAAATTAGGTATTGCTGTCTTTAAAATGTGTGTATGTTGAAAAGGATATACAGGTACAGGCTGAAGTCCTTGTTCTGTATCTTATGCCACATGAAGCTGATGACATCATTAGCTACAGAGTTTTTTAGAAATATGTTGTGACCTCCCTGTCCACAAAGGTCTTGACACTCCCAAGGTGTCCCTTTTGTAGAATGAAGGACATAGTTATAGGACAGAAGGAAGTCTTCTGAAATTCACCTTCAGGAGGGATTTAAAGAGAAATATTAGCCTTACATGGTGTAGGTTCTGTGAACAGAGCTTTAGCCACACTATGATCAGTATGCGCAGGCTGATTCTCACAGGCTTTCTGTGAAGAAGAGTCACCCATGGTTATGTCTAAACTTCACTTGCTATAAGGTAGCTTTCATTGCCTCAGAGAAGTCTGTCCTTCATGCATATTTTAGCCACTAGCGTCAAAACTATTTGATAATTATCTTGGGTATTACAGAGGAAAAGTAGCAGAGAGATGTTTCTGATTGTTATGTATTGGTGCCTTTCAAGATCTATAATGTTTGTTTATAGGCACTTACTGGTATTTTCTTTTCTTCTACTCAGCTTCTATGTCCTCTAATATGTTCCTTAAACTATAAGGGAACAATATGTGTATCGGGAATTTCAGCCTTTCTTACCCCTTGAGCTGTATGATTCATGAAGCACTGTTTTTTTTGTTGAGTTTTTTGTTTTTGTTTTTGTTTTCCCCTTCCCCTAAACCTATTTTGTGAAGTGTGTGTATTCCAGCTAGGCTCTACTTCCTTTTGTTGGCCCTAGATTTTGTCCTTCGGTAGCGTAACACATGGTGAAATTTAGAAATATTGCACTTAATGTTACAGTATATTGCTGCTTTATAAAACATTTTGATTTTGTTTTTTTCCGACAGTGAAAAAGATGATGAAGACAGTGAAAAGAGAGAAGAACCAGGAGATAGTAGTGAAGAACCAGGCGGGGGTATGGAGAGGTCTTCTGGTCCTTGGAATAGGTCTGCTCCTACACAAGCACCTGTTGCTGAAGCTATTGGTCAGTTGTCTCCCCTGTTAATGACTTTAATTTACATTGGTTATATTGGCCTTCTGATTGATGTGAGCCTTCCACTTCTACTAATCAAAATAATCTTAACTACTGAATTATAACAAATCAGTATTAACAAGATTCATATTAATCAATATGTTGCTCCTTGGACAATTATTGAACTGTGTGTTGCTCACATCTACATGCCTTGTTATAGTCAGAGCTAGAAAAACATTTCATATCCCTAGGTGCAGGGACTACTAGTTCCATTAATAGTTCAGACTTTAATTTTCATCATCTGGAACACTTGTTATGTGCCATCAAGTCCAAACTGATTTACAGCAACCATGTCAGGGCTATTAAGATAGGTGTGATATACTGTATTACCAGTTACACTTCCCAGTGAGTTTCTGTGGCTGAGTGAATCAGGCAATGATTTCCAGTGCCCTACTCCATTTCTCAATCCACTACGCCACACTGGGTACTCTGCAACATTTAGCAAATGAATAATGGTTTAGCAACTAGGGGCCACAGTGCTGAAATTACTGCTATTTGTCATTTTGGTGGTGCTATTGGTGCATTGCTTGGCACCAGGCATAATTGCATTTTTCTTGTATTCAAAAGGATAGGCAAATGTTTTTTTTTACGTTATGCTTTATCTTTAAACCACCTTAGGCCTGCCTCCTGACCAATGTTAAAGAAATTGGATTAACAAGTCAAAAACTGTTCTGGATGATATTTTGTAGTGAATGTATCTGGACATGATCACAAATTATGGTGGTCAAGGTTCACTCGTACATTTCGTGCTTATTGCCTTCCCTCATTGTGTACATGATCAAACAAACCTGAAGCTTCTGTTTATGTTTCGGAACAAGCCACCTTTGCTCTTCTATCTGATACCCTGAGTTTGTTAAGTATGATAGTAAAAAAAAAAGTACTGGATTGTTACAAACACCAAATGAAAGTGTCATGTTTTGATCAGTGGTTGTGAAGAAAAAGAGAGGCTACAGGACAGATCTGGAACAAATGCTAATTTCTCATTCTAAGAACAGCTGTTTGGAAATATTTTTTATTTTGAAAATAGTTTCAACATCAAATTGCAAGTTAGAATAAAGGTCCCTTTACACCAGGTGATTCATTATTGTAAGCTGAGTCTTTTTGAATTCAGAAATTTAGATTTGAGGTTTATCTTGATGATCCATCATACTTCTTGTTTAACAAAAAGGCTCTCTGTCTGTTTTTTAGAAACCCCGGAGCCAGTTCAGTCTGGCATGGTATATAGGCCACCTGGTGCTAGAGAAGGCAGAACACGAAAAGCCCCACAAGGACCTCCTGAGATCTATAGTGATACACAGTTTCCATCATTGCAGTCCACTGCTAAGCATGTAGATTCTAGACGGTAAGTATAATGATAGTACTCTGTGGTTATTTAGAATTACTTTCCCTAACTACTTTTCAAAAGCTCCATAATCATGTTCATAGATTTAAAAAATGCATTGTATGATTTAAACCAGAATAAGCAAGTAAGTTTCCAGTGGAAAGAGGTAGTTTTGAGCAGCAGTTGAATTACATGCACATTTGAAACAGATGCTTTCATAAAACAGTTAGTGCCTTTACAGAACGGTGTTCCGAGGGTGGGATAAGATGGCTTTAGCAGGAAAAGTCCAATTTCCCTGAGTTTGTAGTTGAGAGTTAACTGGATTTTCCTAAGAGCTCGAGCATGCTCAGTGAGAGCTTTCTTTGACCACCATGTGCATGCACACATATACTGTCAAAAACTGTTTGTGAATTTACCTACCCTATCTCTGTAAAGGTTTGCCACAGAGCATTAGGGACTTCTGCTCAAGAAGCACAAGGTCTGCATTCCATGGGCATGTAAAAATAATATCTACACAGTTAGGAAAAAAGTTGGTGCATTAGAACAGCTGCCTGGGTTACAGTCAATAAGGTATTGGCATATTAACATTTTTTTCACATACTGCTGTTGTGTTCAAATTTAAATAGGAACATGAATTAGCATAGTTCTTCATAGCCAGTCCAATCTTTGCATTTTGCTTCATAGCTTTGAAGTTGTGTGTGTTTGAACATGAAGTCCCAGGTCTGTTGTGGATGTTTTGAAAGTTTGTGAAATGCCACTGAGACTTGTCCAAAGAGGTCTCCTCCCACTGGCATGCACATGCTCTTAGGCAAGGCTGCATTAGTGCCCAGGATGGGGGTGGGGGGAGGGGTCCAGTACCATTATTCTCAGCAGCCCAGGCAGTTGAACTTTTCCACCAAAAGAAGCATCACTGAACAAATATTTCTAAGGGACAAGTGTGTATGAGACACTTACTGATTACATTTATCTTCCCTTAGGGATAAAGAAATGGAGAAGAGCTTTGAAGTAGTAAAACACAAAACTAGAGGTAGGGATGAGGTTTCAAAAAACCCAGGCAACTAAACTTCAGCTAGACAACCAGTATGCTGTGCTTGGGAATCAGTAAAGCTGCACACACTTGGCAGTTAAGGAATGGTTATGTGATACCCTTCCAGGCTTAAGGTAACTTATCTACACCTATTAAGAACATGCCGTCTTGCTGGATCTACTGCAACAAGTGCAGACTACTTTGACGTAAGTGTTTGGTCCTATGGAAGTATGCTTAATTTGGTACAACTGACCTCCTTTGGATAAGAGGGAATTTAATGTAAATGGTCACACAAGAATCCCAGTGTTTTGATTACTTTGCTGCCAGTGGTTATTTCAAATTTTTTTATGTTCAGATACTGAGCCTTCGTAAGGGTTGACTACCTCAGACTTGCTGCACTCATTGTGGACACCATATGGATCACAACTTCTGGAAAAGGTTACAACTCTCTAGTGGCCATCTGAAACTCGAAACCAGCTCTACTGGATTCCTATCAGAAACCCTGCAGAAGTCGGCCATCTGGGTTCTGATTTAGTATAAACAACAATTTTTAAGTGACCTTAAATGAGCAATTTGTCCTGTGCCCCCATTTATTGCATCCTTTTATGTGTAGCCGTAATTTACTAGGAACCTCTCGTGTGTACCACTTTCCAAAATACACAGAGTAGTGTTACTGTAGTTTACTTGTTTTCATTTAGATTACCAGAAAATAAATATCACATGCAGCTAGACACCTTAGGGATGCTAATCTGTGTATATTAACTGGTTTCATCTATGTTCATTCTTTTCGAAAATGCCTCTCCTGGCTTGAGAAATTGCAGGTAGCAGTATGGACTATGCAGACTGTCCATACTTTTTGTTCTCCTTGACTGGGTTTCAAGTGACTGTGAACTCTGTAGGGTCTGCATTCAGTGGCCAACAAATGTCTATGCTCCATGGAGCATTGAAAGATTAATCTTGGAAAAACGTGCCGTATACTTAGCCTTAACATTATGGCAAGTATCAGCTGTTGGTCGCACACACAATTCTGTTTGCAGGATGAAAGCAATTATTTGTCTAGTGAAAAATGTCTGTGGTTTCTTACTGGTTCAAGTTCAGAAATACTCTGGGAATAAAGTGTTGTGCTTATGGCCTTTTTTTCTGTTGCCCAAAGATTTAGTGACAACTTCAGTTTAGTCGATCTTCTGACAAACCATGTGACCATTTACTCGGAGAGATAATAGTGTAATAGTACTTGTATGCTAAGATTTGTGCTATATTGTACTGTATGATGCTAACAATGAATATCATTAAAACCAACTTTCAAAGAGGTTCTTGTAATACAGAAGGCAGTTTTTCCTTTCATCCAAAACTTGGCATGGCCAGTGTTCTCTGTCTTTAGAAGAGTCAAGCTATTTTCTAGAATCTTGAGCAGGAATTCAGACCTCATGAAAGTGCCGTTTTGTGAAAGTTGTACTTTATAAAATATTAGTTTTGTAGCTTATTACTGCCTATGATGTAAAACCATTGGTTTGCTGAAGAAGAAACTGCATTCCTTCAGCTCAGATGGCATTGGCGTTATATCTACATATTTTGCTGATAGAATTTGGAAAACCAGTGATTGAATAGTTCCCTTTTTCTATCAAGACAGTCTTCTGGCTCACTGGAGGTAAATCTGTGGCTAATAGCACTGAGTTATGCATCCTTCCTGAAAACGTCTTTTTGACAACAAAACATTTTTAGATTATGAAAAGATTATGTGAAACTGGATGTCATTTGGTGACATACCAGAGACAGGCAATGTTAAATCCCATCTTTGGCATTTTATTAAAGGTGCACATGAAAAATCAAGTTTTAATATGCCGTATGATAGCAAAATTAATTTGTCCTTTGTATCTGTTTTTTGAGTTCTTGGGCTTAGTTGCCAGAACAAGATAGAGCTATAACAAAAATGTAATTAATAAATGGAAATATACATGGTTCCTGGAGTCTAATAAAAATACACGTCATACGCCATTTATACAAAACATAGCAAAACACGTGATCACGATGGCAAACTGAGGCTTCGGTCTTACGAAATTACAAAAGGAAACATTCTGTTGGGCTACTGAGTTTGTACCTATGCCTATGCCATCGTTAGGAAAGATCAAGTGGCAAGTGAAATTTGTGAGGAAGCACAGTCTATTAATTTACACTGAAGCGGATCAGCAGGTGCTGACCCCTGTTGATACTTTTCAGAGGCTCATGATTTTGAAGCTTCACAGAAGTGTTCACAGTGAAGGACACAGTTCTGTGTAAACATTAAGCAACTTGTCTGATTTAAGTCACTGAATTATTTTTTAAAAGATAAAAGACACTCTAAAAAGCACAGTGAAGAGTTAGTTTCACATTGAACTGTCCCTTTAGGATGACTTGTACTCTTATTACTGATGGGATTGTATGCACATAGGCGATCTTATGACATTTAACATTGTCTGAGATTTCCGCGTTTCAAAATATACACCTCACAACTTGGCCACCATAATAAGATACATCATATTATCAAGTTGGTCTACAGCGTGCAATTCATGGGTGATGTAGTATCCTCCCCTAGCAATGAACTATCTTAATTCTGGGCACTGATTAGTATTGCAGCTGAATGAAAATTTATCTTTTCCCTCACTGTTTCTGAAATGCTTCTGACAGTAACATGTACTGTATCTGTAGCTGGCCATAAAGATCTCAAGTTGCATAGCTGAATTACTGACAGAATTGCTTTAGAAAAATAATGTCATTTTGTCCTGTTCAAATACTGTATGCGCAACCAAGACTTCAGTAAGCACTTCAAAGCCAACTTTAGACAAAGGAATTTGGGGGTCTGAAAACGCGGGCAGCTAGAAAATGAGTATTTATAGAGAGTATACAGAATATATGTTGACAGTAGAGCTTGTTTGTGCAAGAGCTGTTTTATTCCTAACATGGCTGGGTCATTTTTAACCCATCTGTGATATTTTCTAAGTGGCAGTTAAGCAGCCCAGTGGAATGGGTGTCCATTGTGTGGGACATTCAGCATGCCTGGGAGCCTTTGTCATATTTTGAGGCTTCTGTAGCAATGTTGTAGTGAGGGTTGCAATATAAGCCCAGTGTGGGTGTGGCTGGTAGCAGCAGTGTTTCTACACAGAAGAGGATCGTGATCATTTCATGCCAAACTGCTGGTGGGCTCTTGTTCTGTATATTTGGAGTCACATTCAGATAGGTGCCTAGATGCATACAGCTTAACCAGCAGCACACAAGGCCCACTTGGCACAAATACAGTTACGCCCTGGTGTTGGACTGTGTATGTGTCAGCTGTTCATAGATGTTCAGTTCACGTGGCTTGTGTCATCCTGAGTCTGCCACTCAGGATTGTCCATTCAGGATTTACAGTTAAAGCTGAAACTACATCACCTGATTGTTGGATACTGTTTGTAATTTAGTCCTCAGGCCATAAAGGTGAAAGGGTGAATTACAGACGTTGAGGGGGTTTCTTTAATAACCTGTGCCTGAGCCTAGTTGACTGCAGAGATTGCTGATCTGTCTGCTTTCAAAAACCCCTTTAAAACAGTGGCAGTCCAAATTCTATCTTAATACTTCATATACAGGTTACTTGCTAAAAACGTGACTAAACACAAAAAAAACATTTGGTGAGGTACAAGTAAAAGATAAGATCCTCTAAAGCAGTATGATCATAAATACATCTGAACCAGGAAATGTGACTACATATTGAGTCATTCCTATCCCTCGCATGTCATTTTGAAAGCCTTGGTGCTGCTATAACGCTGCACTATTTAACATCTGAGACAAGACAGATGAAGAAGGGAAGTGCAGAAAGTAACTATTCAGTGTACAGAAGAGGCTGTTTGAGGAAGGAAATAAAACTATTTTGGTTTAATTCTCTGTATTAAACACATATTCCAACTATGATACTATTCTACACATTGTACCATTTCATATTTTAGGTGTGTGGGGGACATATAATACCCTGAACACATGCAGAAAGTTGAGAGGAGAGAAGGCTACACTAGGATTGCCCCCGATTTCCTTGTTAAATGAAGGGAGCTTCTATAGACAAGCGCTATAGATCCCACCTGCAATCACAAATGGGACAGTACAGAAGAGTATTCCTTTTTACAACACCGTTCTGGTTGGTTGAAAATAAATAATGTAACAACAGGAATAAATCAGGATGAGTTTATAAAAGCAAAAGAAAAATCTGTATAGCTTTTCATTGCAGGAGTTAAATAAAAATGTTTCTGCAATGCAAAATCAATTATCTGATTAAACACATAAGAGTCATTTTAAGAAATAAACCAATGTCAGATGTACCATCTGAAATGAAATGCAGTTAAATGTGTACAGAAGGCTCACTGTATCTATTAAAATGTAAAGGGGCAAATCTATGGGCATAGATAAAGAAATCTGAGATGTTCAAAATATGGCATTGGAAAGATGGAAGGCTTGTTGTGCCTCATTTTTCTAGGCTGTAAAGAGAATTCCCTACCTCACAGGGGTGTTGTGAGGCCAACTTTATTGTTTGTAAAATGTGCTTGCATTTTTCTAATGGACGGTGCTATAGAAGTGCAAGACATAACTAATCAGCAAACATCTGAAGACTGATAATGTCACAGTAAGAAAATATCCACCTTTGTTTTCATTACAGTATTTTGCTACTATTATATAGAACGCTTCCCTACAAAACATTATTTAAATATATGGATCATGTAACTTTGGACTTTGCAAGAAGGCATGGTTGAGTTTTCAATCTCTATGCATCCCTTTCTGGTTTTATGTGATTAACTGTGCAGATTTAATTGTTTTAACAAGGTTTTTGGATTTTGCATGGAAATTAAGAGCAACTATCATTTTTGTAAACTCCCTGAAAGAAATAAAGTTATGTTCACACTGTTTGTTATTCCTTTAGTATGACTCTTTCACTGGTCAGTGGCAACAGGTCATACCACCTGGAATCCTGTTTTTTATATACAGTATATGTAATGCCAATGTGCCAGGCATTTCAGCTGGCAGCAAGGATGATACACTTCGTGTCAAGGTTCCTGTTGTGGCTGATTGCACAGTACTTCCATCTCAGTGTAATTGTTGGCAAGGAAGAAAGAGACCTGTGGAAGACTATTTCAGAGACTGATAGAAATGGTATTTTTCCTTGCATTATTAGATTTTTTCCTTTTACAGTGATAAAGAGGGACCACAGCTCTGTCACGATAGGTGTGTTTTCTGTAGTAGAGCTTACTTGCATTCAAGAACCATGCCTTCTTGTTGATCTGCAACAGCATTTCCCAACCATGCGCCCTCCATACACACCTAACATCTCTGGAAGCTACCAAGTTGGAGAAGACTGCTTTATGACAGTTCTCAAGCATTGTGTTTGATGGTCTTTATATCACCTGGATATCCTCTATACTAGCATTTAGTTAGAATCCAGTATATTACAGAACTCAATGGGAACACACTACAAATAGAGATTTTAGAAAGCTCTGGAATTCCAAATGTAGAAAGAATTTCCCTCCACAAAGGTAAAGGACAGATATGTATCAGGTCAGTAGGAATGTATCTTGGGGTAGTAAGTACAAAGGCACATGCACTATGTAGGGCAGGCCTGCCCAAGTCCGCCCCGGGGGCCAAATACGGCCCGTCAGGCCATTCTGAGTGGCCCATGGCTGGCTGGCCCGCCCCACCCTCCCCCTCCTTCGCCCCATTTGTTTTTTTAAAATCTTCCGCCAACACTGACACTACCAGGAAGTTTGAGGGGCTGGCCGGCTGGTGAGCAGAAGCTTGTGGGGCTTGGTGGGCGGTTGAGGAGGCGGACCACCAGCACTGCAGGGAACCTTGTGCAGCTTGCCACGGGTGGGCCACCGCCATAGCCAGGAACATTGTGAGGTTGGGTGCACGTGCAGGGCAGTGATCGGGCGGGCCACGCCACTGGCACCACTGGGAAGCTTGGGCGGACGGGCGGTCTGCCACCACCGGCACTGCAGGGGAATGTGGGGATGGGCAGGCCAGCAGGCTTCTGCCACGGCTAAGGAGCTTTGGGGTGGGCCGGCCGGTGAGCCGTCGCCACCGCTGGGGAGCTTGGGGGGGTGCAATGTCGCACAGATTACCTCTTCCAAGGGGCGACCTGTGGCCACGGCTCCCTGTGTTTCCTTTGGTCCCCACTGCCCACCCTCCCTCCCTCCCTCCCTTGGTCCCCACCTTCCTTCCTTCCTCTCTTGGTTTCCACCTCCCTCCCTTCCTCCCCTCCTTGGTCCCCGCCTTCCTTCCTGTGGGTGGGGCTTATGGGTCAGTGGGTGGGGCTTGCAGTGGGGTGGCAGGGTTGGGGGCAACCGGCCCCTGATACATTCTCAGCCACCAAATCTGGCTCTCCTTACAAAAAGTTTGGGCACCCCTGATGTAGGGAATGTAGGCTGCATTCCAAAAAGGCAACACTGCTCAAATTCAGCAATCTGAATGCTGAAAGCGTCTTTGTTCATGGGGTGAAGAGTAATATCTGTTCTCTCTAGCTTACTCTTGACTCGTTCAGTAAGAAATGCTAGCAAGCTAGGGTAAAGGCACATTTTTACAAATTGCATTTTGTAACCATAGCAAAACTTGCTGTTTTTAGCGCCTTCAAGTTTGGCAGATACAAAGTAAACCTCAGATTCTCGAGTCAAGGTAGCATTTATGCATCCCAAGGATAGCTCATGCTGTTATCTCTTTCCCACCCTGGAGGATCCAATACTGCATATTTCTCAGAAGAAGCACCACAAATAATGGGAAGAATCTTTTTCTGCTCAAGCTCTCTTTTATCCTTCACTACGGGCGTTTCCAGCAACTGCTGGGTAGGAAGGAATAGAAAAGAGGGAGGGAGGTACTAGTTGGGCTATTTTTGTTAAAATAGTTGTTAATATGTCCATTTCATTTTATTAACATTGACAGCTGCTTAGCCAAAACAAGACATATACCCTAAAAAGTATTAAACAGTTAAGAGGTTAAACAGCACCTCAATTAAGGCTTTTAAAAAAAATCTTTTGCTCTTATAAGAGTGACTAACAAATGGAAGTATCTATGAAAAACATTTTAGTTTATGCGTTCAGTTGATCTGATAAATGTATGCTGCTTCTCAGAAGGCCGTTACAGTTAAGCTTAACTGACAGCCATCCAGTTTTACAGTTTATATTTAAATATACAAATGTTGAATATATTTACAGAATCCCTGAAGCTGTAACAAAAAAAAGACAAGGAAAATGTAAACACATACAAAATATTACAAAAGCATTTAATATCTTTTATATTGAAAGAAATATAAATGGTTATTTTAAGAGGACTCAGTGTGTTCTGTATCGCTTTACTGTGTGCATTTCTTCAGGAGCTTTCCGCTTTTGAGATGACCCATCTTTGTTCTTTCTGCAAGAGGCACTGGCTTCTGGCAAATAATAGCTTTCCATTGGGGGTGGTGGCTCCTTTGATTAAAAAAAAATGGAATTGAGGTTTTACAGATCATTCTGTAAGGAATCCACTTACGTATCTTAGTTGAAAATATTCCTGTGTTTCTAATTTTACCAAAACCCAGTAGGATCCAGCACGTTGGGCTTTTATAATGCTCTCCCCCAACCATTCACACAAAAGGCTTTGCCTGTACCCCCACCTATTTTTACTCTAAACTTCCTAGTACAGGCATGTCCAAAGTCAGGCCCGGGGGCCAAAAGTGGCCCATTTTCAAATGTTGAGTGGCCTCTTCTCCCCATCGGCTAGGCCTGTCATGCATCCCTGCCAGCTGGCCCCTCCCCATACCGCATGGAGACCACAGCTTGCAGTTTTACAGTTTGCCTGCCCTCCTTGCCACTGTCCATCCCCCCCAGCCACCTGCCCAGCCTACCCACCCCCAACTGTGTTGCTGCAGTATCCTCCACACTTCCTTGCATGTCCTAGAGGCTTGTGCAAAGTCTGGCCCAGGGGCCAAATGCAACTGAATGGTCGGCTCCCATACATTTTCACCTCACCAAATCTGGCCCTCCTTGCAAAAAGTTTGGACACCCCTGTCCTAGTAGCATAATGCCTACCTGCAGACTTGCAGAAGTGCTAGCAGGCTAGCTAGAATAAAAGAAGAACAGAAATGGAGAACCTAAGTTGCCACTTGTTACAGTGCCATATGAGATGAGACAAATAAATATCCATATGTCTCAAAAAGCCCATGTTTCATAAGTATGTAGGAAAATGGGTGAGGAGTAACTTAATCCCTGCAATTTCTATATCTGAAACACAACCCCAAGGCCAATGAATAAAGACAACTTGCTATAATCACTCAAGTGGTCTTCAATAACATCTGCAAAGCAATAACAGGCAACATTCAGATGCAGCTGCTCAATCACAGCCACAATATTCTGAATATGCCACACTTCCTTAAAAGCACAGTAGCGTTCTTACTATACTGCAAACCTGTATAAGGTAGTCAGCAATATACTCCGGCTTCAGGCAATTGACTCCTTGATTTGCAGCCTCTCTTATGTTCACTCTAGCATCCTCTGGTTTTAGTTTATTAAAATCAGCAAACAGATGAGTAACTTCTTTAAGGAGAGAAAGAGAATGCGCCGGGAGCACCTGCAGATTAGAAAACACAAAGAAAGCCTGTTCTACTCTTGTATGTAATGGAAATGTACTATTACTGTATGTTTAAAATGCAAGGTCCGAAAATGAGTCCCTTTGTCGGCAGCCTCCAAAATGGGCATGCAAAAGGCATGTGCAATTAAAAAAAAACCCTTTACAAATACACAGGACTGCTAATGGTGAGTGATCAATACCTACTTCATAGGCCTCACCTCTCTGCCCATACCTTGCAGTTCTTTCATCATGGCATTTCCCTTTGGCCAGAAACACGGCAATATCTTTTCCTCCCAGACAACAGGGAGGATGGCTGGGGAGGTGCCTTTGGTATTAACTCCATAGAAATGTATTAATGGAACTTTGCTTCCTTGTACAAAAGCAAAAGGGCAATTTGCAGTTTAATTAAGCAGGCTACACATTGCCCTCTCCCTGCAAGCTGGGTATTCACAGACTCCAAAAGCCATTCAAGAAGTTATTCACCAGGTTGCCTTTGTCTTCTGACCTTACAGAACCAATAGCTAAAAGGAGGGTTGTGAACCTGCTGCCAGAGATGGTCAACTAACATTCACGAACATCAAAACGTCTCTTACAGTTCTGCTGGGATTCCAACACGGAGAAGAGAAAATGCTCCCTGTTCTCTGGGAGCTTAAAATGAAAGCACTGGCCTGATTTTTACACATGACTTGTTTGTAAAAAATAAGTATTATATTCTCCTGCTTCTTAAGGTTTAAAACAGTAACAGATACAACTACAATAAGAGAAAATACTGAAAAAAGAACTTTTGAGTATGTTTAATAGGCTCTGGGTTACATTTCTGAATTAAAGGCTTCTGATGACAAGACCCATTCCCTATTTTGTAACAATCCGTCATTAGGGGCTGTAGCGGAAACGCTACTCATACACACCCAAAAGCAAGCAAACACCTATCTGGTATTGCTATCTGTGCTACTTAAAGAACATTCAGTTATATACACACCTTGGCTCCTCCTGACTCTAGCAGACGCTTGAAGCCCGCTTCCTTGGCTGGGTCAACATTCAAAATAACTTTCCAGCCACTAAATGCTCCCTGGAAAGAGATTCATTTAAACAATACAAAAGTATAATGCTAAAAATTTAATATCTTAATTTAATACGTTTCCCCTTGTTTGAAACTTCATTTTATACACCCGTAGACATTTCAGGTACAAGACTGCAATCTATTACACTGGAGTTTCACCATTAGAACTCATCACATGATCTCTTTCTTCACTTGCACTCACATACCCCCCTCCCCATTCTCAGAATTAAATCACTTGCTTCAAAGTCTTGTGGTCCTTCTGTTACCAATCTACATCAAGAAAGGAACATATACTTTGATTTACAGAAAATCCATGGGATCTTACATGCAGACGATATGTTAATGCTCTATGAGACCAAAGGGTTCCGCAAGTGGATAGGGGTTGCGATGGAGACATTTTCACTGGCTCCCCCTCCCCGGCATCTCCCCAGCATGTGCACCATTGTTGAGGGTTGGAAGAGCATGAAAGGGGCTGCAGGGAGAGGAAAAACTGACAGAAATCACCCACCATCACTACTTTCTGCAGACAAGAAGAACATATCTCACTAGAAGAAACATAACTGAATACGATGCATTTGGCATACCTCAGTAATTCCAGTTTCCTCTTTCCTTCTTTGTATTGTTTTCCTCCACCTCGTAGCTGCAATTGCTAATTTCTTCTGCACAATACTGATTCCAGGCAAAGCAGTCAGTATTGAGCTATTTCCCCATTCATAATCTTCCTCCTAGAATCATATGACAGTCATATTCCTATTCAGGCAAGTCCAACAGGAAATTTCAAATCAACCCTTCTGAGCAAACCACATAAACACAATCGCATAGGACAGGATAGCAACATTTAAAGATTTAAGAGGCTTCAGACTTTATTTTTGGGCAGCATTTTAAAGACGAGGACATAAGCATGACAGCTCCTTTAACTATCAATGGGGATTCTTACATGGGCCTAGGCAACGTTACATCAAAAACGGCTCCTGAAACTGACTGGGATTTGAAAGACCGCCCACCCTGTGGCACAAACAGCTGCCGTTAAAAAATAAAAATGTCCACTGTGGCTTTAGTTTGTTGTTTTCTGCCCTGGAGTCAAGGGTTATTACCTCCAAATGTAGTTAAATTAACTCAATAGTGGTTCACATTTTTGTTCAAAACACCTCCTGTTCAGAATTATTTACTTCTCGTGCATAATTCAGTTACAGTGGACCCTTGTATAACAAACGGTTTGTATAACATAAAATCTGTACAACATAAAAAATTCCAGATATAGGGGAAATTTGGTTAACATAATCACCTATGGGGCAAATCTGTACAACATAAAATGGTCACGATTAGGGATTACTCCGTTTTCAATGCATTCCTATGGGAAATTTGTATAAAGGAAAATTTGCTTAACAGAATTTCATTCGGAATGAATTAATTCCTTTATACAAGGTACCCCTGTAGTATAATTTTTAAGAATGCAACTTTTGAGGGCCATATTCTTTATTCTTTCAAACAGACCACTGCACCGAAATCCTAAATGGCAAGGGGGTCCAGACTTCACCTCCTCTGAACAGAAGGGGGAAACCAGCCTTACTTGGCAGCTCTTCCATGCAGCAGGAAGGAATTCAGGCAGTCCAGCATAGCACGGAGAGCTTGGCAGCTCTTCCACGCAGCTGATTTAGGATATCAACTGCTGCAGCCTCAGCCGCCAAGTGGCCCCAGTCTGGGTGGGTAGGAGAAATCCACAAAGCCCAATTCCAGCACAAGGAAGTTGCCCATTCCAGATTAGACCCAAGCCTGCTTAGCTGTGGGTTGTAATCTAGAACAGAAGCAATGGAGTTACAAAACCCAATGCATCTCAATCTGTGTTAAGTACCTCTACAAAGCACCGGGCTGCTCTGCATGCCTCTAGGTACGAGCGGTGAAGCACCCACTTTCCAGCTGCCATGGATGCTAGGAATTTTTCATTGCGAAGAGGGTTCCCGACAATCGTGTGCGTACAGCTAGGGTCAAAACACTGCTTCTCAAGCACCACCCCACCTGGGAAAAATGAAATTTTAACCATCGTTACTATAGAACATAGTCCATGCTACAGAAAAGAGAAGCAAAGAGAAGCTCAGAAATTTAAAAGTTCTTTTATAAATCACAAAAAACCATTTGAGCCCCCACATTTTCTGAGTAAGATGCAATGCAGAACTGGAATCCAGGAACAACTACAAAACTTTGTGTCTTACCTAGTTCTTCAATCAGATGGTAATAATCAATTCGTTCCTGAGGGTTAAGGGAAGACAGTTGGAATCTACGCTGTTTTTTCTGGTTCTTCTGAGGCCTTTTGGTCCATTTTATTGACCTGAAAAGATAAGTGTTTGAGGCAACAAAGCAAAAAGATGGACAGAAGGATGCATCCAACTCCCAACAATTATGGTTCACTCTCTCAGCCACCACATGCTATGTAAGAAGCACAATCCTAGCCTGACAAGATGTGCTGAACTCAAACCTCTTCCAGTCTGGATGGTTGCAATTTACTTAACAGCCCTCCTTGTTTGAGGTGACATTGTGCTTGACTAGAGGAAATCTGAATCCAGCATAAGTCAAGTGCTCTTTCACTTTGTTTCTTCTTTTTTTGGTTCTGCCACTGGCAGACGTTAGTCACCAGGGCAGTCCTGTTACTAGATCCCTCTGCCAGAATATCTCTGAGATTAGTCAGCAGAAGAGACATCGGACAGCAGGAAGGCATTTCTGTTTGCACAACAGAAAGAAGAAGAGTGGAAGAGGCTTCTAGCAATTCTTAACTCACTATTGGAGGCACACTCAAGCTTGCACTGTCAGTCATCCAGTCATGTTTAAAGAATGCATTAAACAAGCCTTTGGAAACAAGACAGAATTCAGTTCCTAGCAGATTTTGTGGCACAATGCTGGATAGTTACGTGTGACATAAAAGAATGGGTTATTTACCTGTAAACATGGTTCTTCAAGTGGTCCTCCATGAAGTCACACAGGCGGGTTTCTGCACAAGTGTGTGCTGGGAAACCCATTTGTGTGGCTCATGGAGGCCACAAATAAGAAGTTTAATTCTTGACATTAATCGACCTGTAGATACATGTATTTCAACAAATACGTCAGATCTGTGGAATCAAGAAAAACACCCTCCTGACCACCTACGCTCCTCATCCTGCAGTTATTACTAAATCAGGCTTTTCCCATTTTTCTTCAGCGTTTCTTTCACTCAAACAAGACAAATGCGATTACAGAAGGGGTTTGAAGCAATTGCGAGGAACCCGTGAGTGAAATATATTCGGAATCTGAAATTAATTTATCAATTGCTTTGCCAAATGCAAGTTCAAACAAGTACCCCGATAAAATGACACAACATAAGTATTACTGCGTTACAAAGTGCTGACCTCATCTTTTGGCTGGGGAGCGACAGGTGGATTTGCCAGCGGAAAGGCAATGGTTGGAGCCAACGGAGTTGGGATGAGATGATTTTCCTTTACGGGGGTTTCTGGACTTCTGCATAATGGAACAGTGGGCATTTCCACAATCTCTGTCTTACTAGGGCCTTCTATACCTATAAAGAAGAAGAAAAATAAAATAAAAAAATACAATTAAAACATTTGAGTAAGAAAAAAAAACCTTATAAAATGAAAAATAGCTTTATACATTTTCTTCTCTTGTTTTTCAATCCAAACCAGGTTTAGTTTAGAAACAACCCTACTGATTCAAACTGGATTTCCATCCATGTAATATAATCAATTAGAAAATAGCGTCAAGTGTAAGGACGCATCACTGGAGACCGAAGCCAAGATGATCCACAGTATTGTACAGTGGTAACCTTGTATAAAGGAATTAATTCGTTCCGAATGGAATTATGTTAAGCAAATTTTCCTTTATACACATTTCCCATGGGAATGCATTGAAAACAGAGTAATCTCTAATCACGACCATTTTTATGTTGTACAGATTTGCCCCATAGACCATTCTGTTAAGCAAATTTCCCCCATCTCCGGAATTTTTTATGTTCTACAGCTTTTATGTTATACAAACCACTTGTTATATGAGGGACCACTGTATTTCCAATTACTACACAGAGGTGTGAAAGCTGGACAGTGAAGAAAGCTGATAAAAAGAAAACAGGTTCATCTAAAATATGGTACGCAGGAGAGCTTTGTCGATACCCTGAACTGCCAGAATAACAAACAAGTGAGTCCTAGATCAAATCAAGCTTGAACTCTCTGTCTGGAGGCAAAATAGCAAAATACTGTATAACAAAACTGAGGCTGCCAAACTCTATCTGCAAAAGATGATGCAGGGAAAAGTTAAAAACAGCAGGAAAAGAGGAAAACCAAATATAAGACTGACTCCATCAAGGAGGCTTGAGCTACAGAAGCTTAGTAGGTCTGTTGAGGACAGGACATTTTGGAGATCTCTCATTAATACAGGGTCGCCGTAAGCAGAGGTATGTTGTTATGAAGAGGAATGAGTGGTCTCCAAAATTTCCTATCCTCAACAGACCTGCTCAGCTCTTGTAAATTCAAAGCCGTGGCTTCCTTGATGGATCCAATATGTAATCAATTCTTGGAACAAATATACCTTGCCTGAGCCTACCAAGTGAAGGCGTTCACCAATAAAAGCAATTAAAAATGAATATCTTTATATGGTTAAAAAAATCAAAGACTGTAGTCTAACTCAGCATGTCAGATTCTCACCCATTTCAGCAATTTCTGTATCAGTCAAGGACTTCCTATGTGAAAGGTCACCCATGTTTACTGCGTTTGGTTGAATTTGTTCAGAATATTGTGAGGGACTACTTGGCCACTGCAGATTGCTGGCGAGCCTTGCCCTCTCTTCTCTTGCAGTGGGGTCGTCCCAAATAATCTGTTCATTCTGGGATGGCTCTGTGTTGACATCGGTCACTACCTGACGGGACTGCCTGGGGAACAAAACAAACCGTCAGGGTAGAAACAGTAGCCACAATCAGAAGCTGTACTGACATTCACTGGGAGACCCCTGGATGATTTGAAGTACATCTGCAAGGTTTCCAAGCTCTCAATGGCTTAATAACAAACATCTTTCCTCCCCCCACCCCCGTACCCCTTAACTTGTAAATACTGACACCAAAAAATCTGGAGTGAAAAAGGTAGATTAGATTTCTGTGTGAAATAACTGTATGGTCTGGTTATTCTAACCTTTCTAGCCCTCCGTGTATTATGAAGAGGAAAAAGAATGTACTATGCCAGTTAACCGCATTGAATGCCCCTATAGCAGGCATGTCCAAACTTCGGCCCTCCAGATGTTTTGGAACACAACTCCCACAGTCCTTTGCCGTTGGAAATACAGGCTTGGAATTCTGGGAGTTGTGGTCCAAAACATCAGGAGGGCCAAAGTTTGGACGTGCCTGCCCTATAGTGTATATGCATGGCTGGAATGGCACTGTGGTTGGCAGTTGGAACTGCTGATTGTTTAGCATTGATGATAATCTTTTGGGAGGCACTCTGATCGGTGAGTCAGAGGGTAGAGCTGAGAGTTAAAGAAAAAAAATCTACTGCGAGTTAGAACTACTCTGTGCTAAGGTTCATTAGAAAAAAATCTATTTTTGACAACCTCCAGTCTGTGTGTCAGAAAACTAGAGAGTCTGTGAAGTTAGCTGTTGTGAGTTTTTTGGGCTGTTTGGCCGTGTTCTGGAAGTTTTTCTTCCTGACGTTTCACCAGACTCTGGAGCCAGCATCTTCAGAAAGCAAGGAGCTCAGGGAACTAGGAGTTCTCTCTGTGCTCTGTGGTGTGAAGTTATTTTGATCTCAAATTATAGAAAGAATATATTTACTTTTTACTGTTGCTTTGATGTTTATCATTCATAACTTAAATCAATACGTATTTCCCTTCATTCCAATTACCCATTGTCCCTTAGGGGGAAAAACACACTACTTTTTGTTTCCTTTGACTAAATGCTTGTTATTTTATGTGGAACAAAGATGTACAGCAGGCAAAATGTTCTACATGCAACCGTTAGGAACAAAGCAATTAAGTAAAATAGGAAAACCCTTACATTCATCACCTAAATATAAAAACTATTAAAGGGCAAGGTGGCTCTGGCTGGGCCAGAATACAAGGGGAAAAACCCAAATACCTGTGATTTTTAGGAGGGGAGGGGAGTATATAAGGTCATTACCTCTTCACTGGGGTGGGAAAGTCAAGACATATGCTATTTTTGTTTCTATGACTGAAAAATAAATTCATTTTTATTAGTTTATTGTCTCCTGCTCCAGAGGGTAGGCCCTGAAGCAACAAATGCAAGTTACAAGAAAGGAGATTCTAACTAAATAGAGTGGATAATGTTCTTACAGTAACAGCTGCCTGGCAATGGAGCAGCCTATTTTGGAAAATGATGGATTTCCCCTCACTGATGGTCCAAAACAAAAACAAAAAACCCAAAAAAGGCTGGGTGGCCAGTTTAGCTGTGAATTCACGGCTGAGCTAGATGACATTTGGGTTTCTTCTGCGTTTCTATGATTCATGATTCGTAGGCCACATTTTGCCACATCCACATGCACACCCTAATCTAAACTCTGGACGACAGAGTGGACATACAACTGAATAAGCAAGCCACTTTTCAATGTTAAATTGTTTCATTCAGTCACACAAGCAAATACACTTCACTGACTGAATTCAAATGATCTAAAGAACACAGCTCAGAAACCAGAGGCAGGGTCATCTTCCCGGCTGCTTGTACCTTAAGGCTTCCAAGACTCGACTGCGGCCATTACGCACAGAACGAGGCCCGTCTGGAGTTGATGGAGAGGCATCAGGGCCATTCCTGGTCAAAGAGCTCCTTTGCCCTTGCAGTTTCGGTAGGGAGGTTGCAGTCATGATTTCTTGCAGCTGTCTTTGAAAACTCTCTCTCATTTCCAGAGTCTGCGTTAAAGCTTGGGCGGACAAGAAATTTCGATTTATTGAATTTAAGAGCATCTACTAAAATAAATATCAAATGCTGTATCCTAAAAGCCATGTGGGTGTCTTCTTCACTAATGTATTTTTACACATTATATACTTTTTTCTTGTCATGCATTTCAAGAACTCAAAGAAAAAGTCTGGTATATGTGCTATTTGAAAGGGGACAAAGCATACAACAATTGCAAGAAAGATACCTCCTTTTGCTGCATTTTCCTCTTTTTCGACAGTAACTGCCTCGTTGGCTTGATCTTCCAGATCATTATCATCTGTTGAAGTATCCTGAAACAGTTGAAATTCATGCCTGAATTTAAGAGTCCTCTTCAGAAGGAAAATCCCACCTAACCACCATTTCCCCTACATTTAATATTAACACATGGGGAATTATATAAAGAATTTGCAAACTAAAAAAAAGAAGAAAAGAAAATCAACACGAGCATTTAAACCTTCACCAAGTTCCAGATGGCTGACATGTAATTAAAACGGAATGGTGCAGTTCACCCTCCCTCCAGCCACAGCTCCGAAGTATACATGTTGGGGTGGGCAATCTCTAGAAGTCTGGAGGCCCGTATCTGACCGCCTGGACCAGTGCCAAATTCCCTTAAATTCTTATAAAAATGGGGGGGGGTGTTATTCCGGGAAAAAGTATCTTTGCCTCCTTTCGTGACAAGGAATATATATTTTGAACAAAATTAAATTAAGGGAGTTTGGTGAATTTAAAAAAAAATTACATACCGTGAGAGCCAACATGTTACAACCCCCCTAATCTACATGGCCCAGCTGTAGCTCTCTGAACTTTTAGCCAAGGATCTTGTCCAATCCTACCTGGACAGCCTAGGACAGTGGTGGCGAACCTTCAGAACTCCAGATGTTTTGGACCACAACTCCCACAGTCCTTTGTCAATGGCAGTCTAGGCTCAGAATTCTGGGAGTTGTGGTCCAAAACATCCGGAGTGCTGGAGGTTTGCCACCACTGACCTAGGACCTTTGATGTGCAACATACAACTCTCTAATTTTGAACTATGCCCCTTCTTGTCGGCAGCATAATAAGGCCATATAGGTCAAATTGTTTATACTCTCGGTCCAATTTTAACATGCACAATTAACACCAAGTAGGAACAGTTTGGAAAGTCATAAGCTGTTGCGTGATTTCATTCCCCATGCAAAGCATATCAAAAGGAATCAAAGAACAAAGAAGTGGTGCCTGCCATACCTTATCTTCCTTCACTGTTTTTCCACTTGAGTCAAGCCTATCTAAGAACCTATCATCTTGGACACCACTGATATTCAAACTCATTTTAGGATTATATGTATGAGGATATAGAGATTCTGGTAGCCGTTTATATTCTTGTGCACTCTGAAAAAATGTGAAGAGAAAAAGGTTAAGAAAAATAGGCATGAATCTATAATAAAAGTGGAAAAATAATTATTGATTGAAATAAAATAATTTCTATTCTCCCAAGGGGAATAACATGCATGTTCCTCAGTCTAAACATTTACTCTGGATTTCATGAAGAATGCTGATTCCTCCTATTAGCACTGAAGTGTGGAGTCTACCAGGGCTGGTGTTGAAACTTAGTCTTAAAATACTACTACTCTATTTACAATGTCAGTACTTGTATACAAAACTGTTCAAAAACATTTTTAAAAACGTTGAAAGACTCCTTTACAAATACTCTTCTCTGCTAGACTTTTGTTCATGTGTTTTAGTGGTGAATTAGTGCTAAAACTGAAAGGTTCCAAATGAACATCTCTTTCTGATCTATTTGGAAATTACCTATTTTTCTGTGTATATGATGCTAGTTTTTTCTAAAATCATGTCACTAATAATTAAGGGGGAGATCATATACACAGAAGTCAGCCTTTCCTGAGGGGTAGGGGTGGGGTGGTAGAGAACCCAAACTGACCTTGCTGGTTCCCTCCCTTTCCGGCAGCCTTTGTTTACTCTTCGTGTCCTGAAGACTCCTCTTGTGCTCGATTTTCTGCAGAATTGGCATATTCTTTTCAGCGGGGAAAAGCTTGGGGGGGGGGTTGAGCTGCCCATTAAGAAGTGCCCTTCCACACTGAAAAGCATGTTGCAAAAGCAAGTGCTGCCAGAGAGAAAGTGAAACTGTGAGGGCAGATTGAGTTCTTTTCCACTCCACCCTCTGCTGTTTTCTTTTCTTTCCGGCTTGATTGCCCTCCTTTCTCCTTTGCTTTTGCAACAATCAATCAATCAGAGTCTTCAGAACGTGGAAAGGAAAGGAAATCCTCAAGTAGGATTTATTTTCTATTAATTTGGGGTCTTAAAAGTGAGGGGGGTAATATATGGCAGGTTCTTATAGATGGGAAAATATGGTAACTATCTTTAAAAACAACTCTTAAAAATCATTAGGATGTCCATTGAAAATGACTTCTGTTGAATTTCTGCTTGTGGTTTATGGCTAAAATGGAAAGCTTCCAGCCCATGAAGTATCTGCTACCTAAACTCTGACCTCGTACTAAGTGAGGGGTAAAATCTTAGTGAGGGATGGGGATTTAAAAAGTATAGAAAACGCTTAAGCAGAACAGGGTACAGAAGGGGAGAAGGGGAATTTGCATTCCTTCCCTTTCTGGCAAAGGGCTCTGCTGGAGCCAAATATTTTGTATTAGCTGAGGGATGAGCATCAGAAATATCTATTGTGTAACCCAGTTCTCTCCCCAAACACACACACACCTTCCAATGTCAGGTACAAAAACTTAAAAGTGTTTCCTTGTACCTCCAAAAGCCAATGTTCCGAGACTATATGCACTCCCCTTTCTTTAGCCGATCTGTACTCTCGGTTACTATCGTTTTGCTTTCCCTGGTAGATGAAATGAGTTACAGTTTCATCAAAGCACCACCTGGAATAAATGCAGGATATGATAATCAGTTTCAGAGGGAATGGCATGACATGTGGATGTCAAATGCTAATTCAATACCCCTCACATATGAGCTTCATTTTATGCAATTTCAGATGACAACAGGTATTAAAATGACTTATAAACAAAGAATTGCAGCATCCCAGCAATTAAGAAATTATATGACCTAAGCAAAGCAGACTATTCTGTCCATTTTCCATTGCTTGTTCTTTCTGTACCATGCCCACGCCATAAGCAGAATGAACTACAGCTCCAAGAAAACTGCTACTATCACTGATAATAACAACCCTGTCATCCTTAAAAGTTCATTTTAGTAGTTAATTTCATCAGAAGTTTCACTAGTGAAGAATTCTGTTAACAGAACATACCGGTAATCTGCTCCAAGGGAAGCAGCAATAGCATTTAATTCACTCTGCTTTTTACTTAGCTTCTTACTCACACATATGACGACGGTAGCTAGAGGTTTTGGTTCTTCTTCCTATTCAAGTGGAATTAGGAAAAATATACATACATTTTAAGCACTTTCAAGTAGAGATGGGCACAAAATTCCAAAATGGCATTTCGTTTCATTTCTTGAGAAACATTTTTTTAAAAAAAATCATTTTTTTGTTTTTGTTTTTTTATACTGTTGGGGCTGGCCAGTCAGCAGTGTTTTTTTTCTCTCCCGCCGACCAGCTGGCACGCAGGGAGGCCGTTCAGCGCTTTTGTTTTTTGTTTTTTTACTCCTCCCCCCCCCCCCCGACCAGCCGGCCTGCAGGGAGACCGGTTGGCGAGCTTTTTAAAATCCCACTAACCAGTTGGCCCACGGGGAGGCTAGTTGGCTTTTTTTTTAAAAAACAAACTCCCGCCAACCAGCTGACCCATGCGGAGGCTGGTTGGCAGTTTTTATTTTATTTTTACTCCCACCAACCGCAAAAGGGCAGGGGAACACTGTGAAAGTGTTACACTAATGTGGCTTTGGACTTGCTTTCCTTCATTTGCAAAAATAAATCACCTTTTCACTTACTTTGAAGCATATGAATAAGGAAGGAAGGAAGGAATAAGGCACACACATGTCTCCATCTTTTCAAAATGTACACAGGAATCTCCAGCTATAGAAACTGCTGCAATAACCTGATAAGGCTGCCCACCTCACCAGACTGCTACGGTAATTTCCATGGCAGGGGCTTCATTCAAGCAAATACCATACACAGGATCCAAGTCATAACGTTTTACTGTTAACAGTTTTTAAAATATGCACTCACACACCCACAAACTTTATTGTTTCTGACCATAGGCCTTTACAATATGCAAACCAGCAGATAAAATTCAGTTAAAACAGGTGATTACCACGAACCCAGTGATATTACATTATTATTCTTGGATTGGATTTTAAAATATGCACACAGCAGCATGTACTCTCCTTACTTCAGGTTAAAGCCTACCCTTAGTCGCATTTTGAACAGCCCCAAAATGCAATCATTATGATTTTAATTAATCATAATTACATCCCAATGATTACTATAGATCTACTCTGGATCCATTTTGTCCCTTTTAAAAAAAAAAAAAAAAGGAAACAGGTGCTGAAAATGTTGATTTATTTATTTATTTATTACACTTATAAACTGCCCAATTTTCCCAAAGGGAACTCTGGGCGGTGTACTTACATGTCACCCCATAACAACTACCCAAAATACAATCACAAGACAGAACCATCCCCTACACAGTAAACAATGAGCACGGCGAATACAAATCAGCATCCAAATACAATATAAGACTGCTAAAAGATGCTAAAAAAAAAGAAAATGGATAAAAATAGCATGGCTCCCCTAACCAAGACAAAAAGTCCTGGTCATGTCCGGCAAGACAACTAGAACACTGGAAAAAACTGGTGTCAGCAAGAAGTGGGGGGGGGAGGAGGCACGTGCTCAGAGAGCCTCAACATTTCAGCATATCAGAGAAACCTTTGCACAATATGCCATGGTGGCCAAACTCAGTGAATTTTACAGAGCAATAACCTTGAAAAATGCAAAATCTTTTGTGGAAAAAAAACATTGAGCCTTTGCCCATCCCACCCCCACCACCAAGAACACAAAATCCTTTGCAAGCAGCTCCTCGCCCTACTGCTAATTGCTAATGTTTGTAAACCAGGAACCAGGTGGGCAATTTCTCTCTTTCTAGTTGACATACGATATAATGCTGCCCAAATCAATCATTTTTAGGGGAAAACAGAAGCAGCACCGAAATAAGATCAACTAGCAGAGGCCATATTTTGAACCGAAACTCACCACTGGCTGAGGTGCTGCTTTTAACAGGGGGCTGGCAGTAAGAGGAGCCGCTGGCCGCGTGCTGTTTGCCAAAGCCAGCTTTAGGTTTCTGCCAATGACCTCTGAAAGAGGGGTGCTCTGCTTCCTGCTTCGCTCTTTCGGGCCCTCTGGGGTCTCCAAAGCTGCCAGAGCATCCTGGGAAGCAATTGAAAGGTATGAATGAAACATCCAATGGTTCTAATCTCAAAAGGAGAGATGGGAAACCTTTGCTCCTCCAGATGTTTTAGAATACCACTCCCACAATTTCTTACCATTTTGCCAGTTGGTTCCAGAAAGATGAAATCCAAAACAAGTGGTGATCCAAAGGATCCCCACAACTGCTCAAAAGAAGTTTCCACAGGAGTGAAAAACATGATTTAAATTATGAAGGTAGTACATTTTTTGCTTCAAGTTGTATATGCTAACTAAATATCCAACTGGCCTATTACAATAACACCTAATGAAACTTATGGCTTCTCTCAGCCAAGGGCCGCATTTGTCTTACTCATTGCAAGGTGAGATAAACAGCGTCACTCACACTTCTAGGCTCCCAGCCCTAAGATACAAGCGCACAATCACCTCTCAATTGTCAATAGGTCAATAGGAAGTCAATAGGTCTCATCCTTGTGAAACACAAAATTGAAAGTGACTCTGAGATTAGGATGAATGCATACCAGCTCGTTATCCCAAGATTGTTCTTTGCGAAAACATACATCTAAGCATCCATGGAGAACTGCCTCCTTTCTGTATACCAGAGGCTTGATTCAGTTTTAATCTAGCTCATTCACAGACACACACAACACCTCAAACCAACCTACATTAACTAAAAGCAGCACTTTTATTGCAGAATTCACACAGAACTCAATCGTCTAGTCCCCCACCACGTCGCGGTTCATATACCGCGGTCCCGGTATATCGCAGATTTTTAATTGGAGAGAAGCATTCACCCGTCCAGCAACTTGGTGACCTGCCCTGCGGGAGTGGGTAAGTGCCAAATGCCAGGCAGGTAAAAGCCAGGTTGTGCAGTTGGCAACCTGCCCTGTGCAAATGCCGGGCGGGTGAAAGCCACCCACCTCCAGCTCCCCCAGGGTGCCCAGTGGGGAAAAGGAGACGTTAGAGCAGGTGCCCCCAACACCAGCTTGTGACATCCAGAAGCTTCTCAGGACATGAAGGAGGAGACAGAGAAGCCATTAATATTTGCTGGGGACAGCTGTTTGAGTTTTGTGCTTCATGCCAGATGTAGTTAGTCAGGATCAGGTCCATCTGGCTTAAACAAAACCACTGAGCTACCCAGCAGTTAATTTGCTGCACCAGGATTTCTAAGATATTTACCTTAACATCAAAGGAAGGTTTGAAGAGCTTGTCTTTAGATAAAAATTTAGATGGTGTGTCCAGGTGCACAGATGGCTCTTTCTGTAGTGGTCTCTCACATTCTGAAGGACTTGGCTTTTCACCAATATGATGTGAGATAATGTTCCGGAAAATTCTACTCTGAAACCTGTTCATATCCAGAGGGGTCACAGCGGTTGCCTTCTCCGTTCGAAAGAGGTTGTCAGGATGCTCAGGAGAATTTGGAGATGCAGTCTCTCTCGTTGTTCCATTTGGTTGATTTGTAAAACCTTCTTGTTTGTAGTAAAACAATTAAAAACATCAAAAAAATTTAAACAAGTCATCTTTAAAAAAAAAAGATTGGCCATTTCAGATATAGTGGATAACAATTTTAACTACAAGTAACTAAAGCCCATATCACTGCGACAAGATTAGAAATCTTTAGGAATGGTCCAGTAATTCTAACCCTTATTAGACTGGCATCAGCTAGGCAAAACATTCTGGGCTACCAAACCAAGTGGGCGTCCAAGTTCGGGGCTAGATAGAGAACTGGGCATGTAAGCCTTTCAGGACAATCTGAGACTCTACCTGATGTTCTGAAATTCTACTTTCCAAGAACACCTCTATCTTGTTGTAGACTAAGATTTACCTCCATCCAGCCTACTAACAACATCAATAGATTTTTAATAGCTTATTTGATTTAGCTAGAAAGGAGATATAAAAGATCTCAGCAATATATTGGTGATACCGGACCTCCCAAATCTTGGACAATCTCTCCCACTTGTGAGGGATATCCATAGGCCAATGCCCGTGGTGTAAAACCAAAGCTCCCCAGCATGACTCCCTACAAATGCCTCTCTAAGAAGAGCTACAGCCACTGTAGAGTAGGGCCTCCACATCCTAAACCAGACAGATGCCTACAAACAATACTGAAGTTAGCAGCATTAAAAGTTGTCAAAGGCAAGTCTGCAAATGAGAAGGTGATGCAGAGAGATGGGGACAACCTTTTCTTCTTTCACTGTATGAAGAAAGAGACATGCCTAGTGAGAGTTCACAGGCAGGCTACATTTATCAAGCCTATCTTAAATGCTCTTGCCATTGAAATGCATCCACTAAGCTTCAAACCAACCTTCTGAGGCTACATTGTCAACCAGGAACTTGCTTTCATCGGCCTTGATTCCTGTCCTTGCCGACTCCAAGAGCCAAGCCACGGTGACGGCTGGAAAATTCCACTTCTTTGCAGCTTCATACTTGGAACCCCCCGGCTCTTTCACCACTAAGTGAGTGCTCACAAGCGTTTTTTTCCTTGGATTGGCTCTTCTCACAAAGAAGTCTTGAACTCTAAAATCAAAAAGTCGGTAGTATTTTCATACATCGCCCCACTACAAAGTTGTCCTTAAAACAAAATCTGAGATACTGTTTCATATATACTGTTTTCCTCGGGGAAACAAGAATCTACTCTGTATTTCTCACTTTTTTTAAAAAATGAAAAGGGCAGTATGACCCTCTTATCTACTGATTCACTAACCGCAGATTCAGTTATCCACAATTGGTGATCGGGGGGGGGGGGGGTGGCAAGGAGGGAAAAATAAAATAAAAATAAAACTTACCGCCACCCAATGCCCACTCCTCGCCGCCACCGCCACTGCTGCTACGGGCCAGTGAGGCATTCTACGTAGAGGTGAGGTGTGGACTTTGAATTTCCCACTCAGGTTCCGATCTGCCCCCCATGACCTGAGCGGGAAACACGAAGTCCCCACCTCACCCATCTTGAGAGTGCCTGGCTGGCGGTGTCTGTGTTGTTGTTTTCTTCTCTTGCTACTGCCAGGCCAGGCACTCTCCAGAGGGATGAGGTGGGGACTTTAAATTTTCTGCTCAGGTCCTGGGCGGCAGGTTGGAAATTTGAGCGGGAAGTTTCAAACCTTCCGATCCACCGCCTGGGGCCAGTCCCAGAAGTTCAAAGGCCAACTGACCAGGCAATTGAGCCCCCAGTCCACCCCTCCGGAGAGGGCCTTACTGGCCTATGGCCTTGGCAGTGGCAGCAGTGAGGAGGAGGGCTGTGGGCATCGGCCGCTAAGTTTTCTATTTAATTTTCTCCCCTCCTTGCTGCTGCGGCAACAAGGAAGGAATAAAGGTGGTTTTTTTCCTCCTTGCCACAGCTGAGCAGCAAGGACAAAGGGGAAAAAACTTTATTCCCTCCTTGCCATTTGCAGGGTGTCGGGGGCAAAAGCTTCCACTCTGGCACCCCACCACCCCTTCTACCACCATTATCCTCAGTTAAGAGCATTTCCTCTTATCACTATCCGCGGGGGATCCCGGAACCAATCCCCCTCGGATATGGTGGATATACTGTACTTTTTAATTGTTCAAATGCTGTTTTCAAGACCAAATGAAACTGTATCTTAAAATTGTGTCCTTTCTTTTTGTCCTCTTCCTATATTTCAGAGGTTTAACTAGGAGCCAACAAATTTCAGGCAGCCAATGCTGTACTACTTACCTGGCCCCAAGTAGTTTTGCCAAGTCTGTTAAAGACTCTTTTTCTATCCCACTAAACTGGCTAAAAGACAACACACACTGTTCCAACGGGGTGCTTCCTTCCTTCACCGGTAATGGAGTGAACAGTGGACTTGAATTAGGATCTAGCAGGGCTTGCTGTTCTATGCACGCCATCTAACAGTCAAGAAAAAAAATGGTAACGATTCAACAATTGCAGCAATCCAGACTCACAGTAGCAAAACTGTTGTACTCCATAAAACCATGTTAATTATTTAGAAACAAAAAAATAATCTGCCAATCTGTTTTACTCTCACAATGCCGTAACAGATTTATTCAATTATTGACTACAGTTTTGTTTTATATATATATATATATATATATATATATATATATATATATATATATATATATATATATATATATATATATATATATATATATATATATATATATATATTTATTATTTATTTATTTATTTATGGCAAAACTGATCAACCTTTTTGTACTTAAAGATCCTATTTACTGGAAGGGATTCTTAATCTGTGTCATGATAACTGAAATGCCTATGTGACTGGAAAAAGGATTGTAGCTGCTTTATTTAGATGCAATTAGCCCATATCAATGCCAATCCAAAGAATGCATTTGTTGATAGCATTCCAGTGAGAGACTGAGAACAGTGAATACATGTAAGTCAAATATATGAATCATAATATAGGCGTACCTCGGTTGATTAACACCTCAATTAACGTAATTTTCAGTTCACGAAAGGAAATCCATTGGAAATAATGCCTCCATTTACGAAATTTTTTTCGCAATACCTCAGTTTACATAAGGCATTGCAAAAAAGTACCTAGGATGCATTGCGCCCCCATGCGTTTCTGGTTTACGTATTTTCTGGAATACTAGACGTTCCAGAGAACAGCTTAACTTCGTAAACCGAGATACGTCTGTATAACCATAGAATTTTTTTTGCACAAAATGATACTTTGCCCCCTCCCCAGTTATGACCAGACTTTGCAACCAGTACATGACTGGTTGCACAATAGAGGATGGGGGGGGATGGCGGGGGACAGGGACTATTTGCATGATTATCACTGAATGTTCATTTTGCCCCACTAGGATTCTGTCTGCAGAAACCAAACCAGAGCATAAAATGGAATCTGAAGATTCTTAATTTGGCCTATGTATGATTCAAGCATACTGCATATTCCTCAGTGCAGATTTAGAATCGATCAAAAATATTTTTGCTGACAAGTACCAGCTACTCATCCCAATATTTATCCTTACCAGCCATGTATTCGTCACTACCTCTCCCACGGTCGACTCCACCTTGTACCCCAACAGGGGAACCACAGCATAGTGAGCCACTGATTTACTTTGTGGCAGCAGAACTTTCCCAGAGTTCTCTTCAATCTGTGCTCCAAGGCTGGATTCATCCTCTTTACCGAAACCCAAGACAAAGAACCTCTTCCCACTAAACAAGGAACCTTCTACAAATGTGGATGTCTCTGTTAAAGGACTGTCCCTGGTGGCGAACTCGTCTCCTTCTTGAATGACATTGTTATCAATGCGACTGCGATCACCAACAGGAACTGGAAGGCAAATAAAAATGTTATAGTCCTACTTTTAAAAAAATGATTAAAAAACCTCTTAAGTGAAAATAGCTCATGACAGGAAAAACTATTCTCCAAGATAAAATGTAGCTCTATGTGATATAGGATTAGAGTTGGCGCAATGGTTAAATGCCTGTACTGCAGGTAAAACTGTGCTCAGGACCTGGGTTCAATCCCAGGTAGCAGGCTCAAGGTTCACTCAGCCTTCCATCCTTCCGAGGTCGGTAAAATGATTACCCAGCTTGCTGGGGGGCAATGTGTAGCCTGCACACTGTAATTAAAATTGTAAACCACCCAGAGACTACTTGAAGTGGTATGGGGCGGTATATAAGCAGAACACTTTGCTTTGAATCACATTTTTACAAGTGAAATATTTCCAAAGTTACCATTTTTATTATGCACAACCCATCAAATATTGTTTCTGTTTAACTCTTCCTCATTTCAGTGAATACTGAATAGAGTTCCGGCTCAATAAAACTGATGAAGGTTATGTAGCACCAACAGCATCACACAGATAACACCTAGTCCTAATGCATGCAGTTTGTGACAAAAATAATTAGATTTTGTATATGAATAAAGACCAAATGGGTTACACCTGCCATACATCTATCTGCAAGTGCTTCACTAATTCAGCCCTACTGAAATCAAAGCAAAGTTCACAAACCTTCTAACTGCTAACAGTTTCATCATAGCAATGCTATCAAGTACGTGGCAAGACATATGTCTATGAAATATCAGTATAACATTCTTAGAGGACGGGGGCCTGTGTAGTGTTGCCCCAATGGGAAGGGGGGGGAAAGCAGTGATATTTGGCAGGCAGGAATGCCAAGCGAGGAGAAATTCCACAAGGCCAGGGAACTAAGCCATGTAACCCAACAAGTAAGCTGTTTTGAAAATATTTTTGAAAAACGGGTACCTAAAGAACAAGCAGAGCTACATTATACACAGAAGGGAAAAGAAAGAAGAGTAGAAAATGAATAGCGGACAGATTTGAGAAAACCCCCTATGGGTTCTAAGGATAAGAGAAACTGAGCTGCTGGTGGACATGTGGGACGGTAAGCATATACGTGGACAAAAGAACCAAAGAGAGGAGACAATGGAGAACCACCTTACCTAGTGTGGTCTCCTGAGTGACATATTGAGATAGCAGCTCATCATCTGCTTCTGGAGCCTGCACCACATTCACAGCTTCTTTCTTCAAGAGATTATTCCTTTTGAGGAAGCCAGGCTGCTCCAAAACAGGAGTGTCCTCAGGCAGGTAATCTGCAGGAGTGAACTGCTGCTCAGGGAGCAAATAACCCTTTCTGAAGCATTCCAAAAGCCACTGTGCTGTTACTGCATATGGCCTAGAAGACAAAATATACTCTAGGTTCCCATGCATTCGAGGGGGCCACCCCAGCCATTTTGACTTGAAATCCAGCAGCTCTAAACAATATTGGGGGTTGTTATCCAAACTGGACACCAAGGCTTTTTCAGACAGTACATTCTCCTCTCCAGACTTCTCTTCCCATCTATGTCATCTTGAAATAATGAGCTCTAAAAATCTGTACTTTTCATTTCTCATTATGTGATCAGAATAACGTTAGCGTCTAGATTTTGTGTGTTTCATAATTTCTTGGTCTTTATTCACTAGTTTTATTTAGTTCAGTAATCCAAGATCTTAGCACCCTGCAATAAATCTACACGAATATATATGGTAGATATTGATGATTGTGGGCCTTGCTTTTTGCTGGATAAGCGAGAATGGTACAAAGCTTGTAAAACCAGCACTTTGGTCTTTTAATTAGTATGACTGTAATTAGGTAAATATTGTGGATCATTCCTGTCCATACAAAACATACTGTAGTACGACCTGTACCTGGCTGGATCCTTCCAGTGTGCTTCACTGGCCTTAAGGGTTTGAATGTTCATCCTTTTATTATACTGTGGATTTTCCTGCCTCACACACACTTCAGAGATCCACAGAACGTTCAGACTGTGGATTCCCATCACTGTCTGTCTATCCAAAGTATGATGGGGATAGAAAGCTATGTTGCCTCTCTGTCTAGCCATGACAAATATACAGTAGTTAAAAGATATCATATGGCTCTTGTTCCACATTTCAGTACTACTGCCAATTCCAATGCTGACCCAAGTCCATTCAACATCTTTTCAACTCTTGCCTCGGACTCAAACTAACACTGTTACTACCCAAAGCCAGAGAGAAATTAGAGGCAATTCAACTCCTGGTCAAACTCCTCTACATTAAGCCATTGGCCTTTCCAGGGAACACCAAACAATACAAGGGGGGGGGGCTGAGGTATGTCATGGTGCTACTCCTCAAAGGCAGTCCAGAAACCAGGGCTGTGGAGTCGGTAGATAAATGTTCCGACTCCGACTCCTAAGTTTTTTTGTACTTCCGACTCAGAATCCCCGACTCCTCTGTATTAATATGCGAGTGTATTTTATACATTCCTTGGGGGAAAGAGCCGACCCCGGTGGGACCCCACAAGTGTGCACCCAGGGAGTCGACAGCTCCCCCCCCCAGCTGCACATACTGGGGCCGGTCTTCCAGGAAGGACCGGATCCAGCTGAATGCTGTGCCCCCGATCCCCACCCTGGAAAGCTGGTCCAGCAGGATACCGTGATTGACGGTATCACAGGCCACGGAAAAATCCAGGAGGACCAACAGGGTAGAGCAACCCGTCAGCCCCCCGGAGGAGATAATCTTGCAGTGCAACCAAGACTGTCTCAGTCCCCCGATACGGCCTGAACCCGGACTGGAAAGGGTCAAGGACTTGTTCTTCCTCCAGGAACGACTAGATCTGGATGGTGGCCACCCTCTCGATGACCTTGTCCAGGAAGGGGACGTTGGCAATCTGACGGTAGTTGGCCAATTCGTCCAACGCCTGGGCAGATTTCTTTAGGGTGGGGTTCACCACCGTCTCCTTCAGGCAAGAGGGAAAGACCCCCTCCCTGAAGGAGGCAGTGGAAATAATGGAAGCCCACTCAGTCATACTCCCTCCCGCAGATTTAATAAGCCATGCAGGGCAAGGGTCGAAGGGGGAGGCCGCCAGCCTGCAATAAGCCAGTGCCCTGGAGGCCTCAATACTATTCTTACAGTAGAGAAGTCATTAATTATAACTTTTTGTGAATTGGGACATTTAAACTTGCTTTTTTAAAAATTCCAATCTAAATTTAGTAGGAGTCGGAGTCGGAGTCAGTGCATTGTTTGCCGACTCCGACTCCGGGTACCCAAAATTTCCTTCGACTCCGACTCCACAGCCTTGCCAGAAACCAACCCAATCCAAGAATTTTTCAAACTTTGACATAGAATCTTTAAAAAAACTGCAACCAAATACTGTAAGATTATCATTACCAACAAAGGAAGGAACTCTGGTTTGACATTTAATTTTTATCAGTATTTTCAGAAAAAGTCCACAAATACGTAGCTAATACATCTGTTTATCAGTACCTTTGTGCTGTCTTCTTCAAGAACTGTTTTAGCTCATCATCACAATCACCCACAATGACATGCGTCACATCTTCATTGAGTTGATTAAAACGAACCCCACCTCCAGAGTTGATTAACCTTCTCATTTTATCTAATTTTTTGCCACTGAAGCCACAAAGATAAATCTGCAAAATAATGTATAAAAATGTAAATCAAAATGCCAGGTTAAAGAACCACATATTTAGTTTGAGTTTCAGCTGAAGTTTGATCTGTAGCCGCTCCCTCTACCAAAATCATACGGCATTACTTTGTTAACTGGAACCTATACCTCCCACATGTTTTTCTTAACCTTTTGCAACATCAATGAGAAATGGGTGAGGATACCTGGCTTTTACTGCATTTAACACCATTCTAAGAAAACCACTAATAAAAGAGTAAAGAAAAAGTAGGGTTCCCTTGCTGAATATCTTGATACCTTCTGCTGCTTGTTTTGGCTATAAGAGAGCAGTAGAAAGAGCAGACATTTACTTCAAACCACGTATCAGAAATCTAAGATCCAATTCTGCTCACCACCACTCTTTAACAGAATAGTTCTACAAATTCTTTAGATAGATAGATAGATAGATAGATAGATAGATAGATAGATAGATAGATAGATAGATAGATAGATAGATAGATAGATAGATAGATAAAATTTTCTTCCTACATGTTTTTGTCTTACGAGGCATTTGTCTTAAGAGGTACCACGGTGTGTGTGTGTGTGTGTGTGTGTGTGTGTGTGTGTGTGTGTGTGTGTGTGTGTGTGTGTGTGTGTGTGTGTGTGTGTGTGTGTGTGTGTGTGTGTGTGTGTCAATAATATTATAATTGCATTTGCACTGTTAGACATACTCGGCATCCATCCAATAAATCTTCAGGTGCTTGAAAAGAACTGATATCCAAGTTGTTCAGGTAATCAGAAGGAGGGTCTTGTCTGCTAACCATAGCAGTTGGACAGGATGTTTCATTAACACCAGTTAAACTGATATTTGAAATGTGGCTGACATCTGACAGTGTTCGACCTTTGAACAAAATTTAGATAAACATGAAGAAAATAAATTAGGAGTGGTTTCAGGGAAAAAATTTAGAAAAGAAATCTTCCTCCCTCCCTCCCTCTCAGAATGAAACATTCTGGGAGATAACAATTCCTGAAGAACATAATAATTTCAAACTGTGATGTTGTGTTTTCAGCTTGAAAATGCACTATAAAGGATTTGATCTTTGCCTCAAAATTCAGGAAAAAATAAATCATAACAGTACACATTCCTCCAAGGCAATCTTTACCACTTATTTCTTTACACAGGAATATTTATAATATAAAAGCTACCTCAGTCTACAAATTCCAAAGTGGTGTACACAAGTCATAAAAACAATATGAACAATTAATATCATATCTGTATACACATAAAAATAGAAAGATAAACTATATAGTACATTGAGAAATCCTATGAAAGTTTCCCCAAAATGTGAGGCATAAATAAGCTTACAGCATTTCAAACCATGCAACCTCTGTATTTGGTAGACACCAGAAGAAGGTGGCCTGCAGTCTGACTGCCGGGGGTGAAAGAGACTAAATCATTGAAACTTTCCACAACGTACTCCAGTTCCATGAACCACCTGAATAAAAACCTGGGTGCTCATTACTTACTCTCAAACTTGATAGCTTCATTAGTAGGGGTTGATGTGCTTGGGGTGTTTCCTTGCTTCAGTTTAGGAATTACAGAATACATGGCCTCATCCTGGCAAAATCCCTTCTCAAGGCTGTCAAAAAGCCACTGCATCGATATGCAATGGACATTCCATCTTCTGGCACACTCATATTTCTGCCCTTGCCCATGTAGAGAAAAATATCGTCAAGTTAATATTGAAAGAAATGTCTTTGGATTTTTAAAAATGGCACAGACCATGTTAAATACAAGAGGAAGATGACTGATGATTCCTTTACAGCCATGTACTACTTGATACCTATCTACAAATTGAAAAAAATAAATTAAAAAATAAAAAAATGGGGGAAAATGTTAGTTGAGCAGACCATATCTAAAATTTGCAAGGCGGCAGCTAAAATGCCAACAGTTTTCCACTCTTAAGTGGAGTTGCTCTTAAGTCAGGGTACCACTATAATAGGCTTTTCATATACAGTGATACCTCTACCTACGAGTTTAATCTCTTCCTAATGCATGCTCATAAGTCAAACAACTCGTAAGTAGAGCAGCCATATCTAAAAAAATAAAAGATAAATAAATAAATTGTAAATATAGCAGATTGCATCTAAAATCTGTAAGGCAGCAATTAAAATGCCAATGGTTTTCCACGCTTAAGTCGAATTGCTCATAAGTAGAGGTACTACTGTATGTGGGTATCGGGATATTTCCTCCATGTGCCACAGGAGAGCATGTGGCTTTCAAGATGTTTTTGCAGAGCAGTTCATACTAATCCTAGACAACACAACCAGTGGTAAGGCAAGATGGGAACTGCAGTCCAACAAATTCTGCAGGATGTCTACTCTCCACTTCTGCTATATAAAGTTAGGAGAATGCAGGACGAGTGCAGAACCAAATGCCTACTTTCCATTTCAGTGTGTATGAATAATGAGCACATGACACTGTTTGCTCTGAGTTTATCATTCACAGATTGTAGAGGAAGACACCAATCCTGACCTACTCAACTTTCATCAAGACTAAGCTGTAACTTACACAGTAAAGGCAAATCCTCCACTCAGGATTTAATGCTAAACTACGGTGAAATCTGATGATCTGCAAACATTTGCATAAAGGTCAAAAAGTCCGGTCAAATCAACCAGTATTTATTACAAAGAGGAGATTACCTTTTGGCTCCTGAACAATAAGGTGGGTGCACTCATTCATCTTGAGCTGCCCTGTGTACTGGCCACCATTCTCAATAGTGAGACGCTGAACCTCTTTTCGGTCTATGCTGCTCAAACCAGTTACACAGATGGTACAGCCAAGAAACAAAGGACACAGGAAATCATCCATGTTTACATCCGTGTATCTAATCATCCTATAGGAAAGAACAGCATGAAAAACGGATCTTCAGTTACACCTAATAAAATCATTGGGAATCAAGTCAGTGATAACTAACAAGTCCCACTAATTTCGGTGAGCCTGCTTTAAGTAAAACTAAGCATGAATCCAATTCTATATTAACTATGGAAACATAACTAAAATGGTATAAAACTGTATGGCTTTGGAAATGTTAAGGATATCCAGTAGGACCTCAGTATCAACTGTGGATCAGTTTCAGGCCTTCCTGTGGATAACAAAAACCATGGATAAGAGAGAATGCCCAAAAAACCCAAAACTGCTGTTTTGTGACAGTAGCTTGCTTTGCGGCGGCTGTCTTGCAACAGTAGCTTGCTTTACGGCTGCTGTTTGTGATAGCAGCATGCTTTGCAGCTGCTGAATTATTTATTTAATTTTTTCGTCTGCCAACCATGGATAATTGAATCAGTAGTTAATGAACAGTGGATACTGGGGTCTTACTGTATTGTGTGTTTTTTATATTATTGCTTTTCTCCTACTGCCACAGCTCCACATTATCATGTGATTTTTCCCAATAACATAAGTGATTGACTTACTTCTGTTGAGATTTGTCCCATAGTGTCTTCACCCAAGTGGGAAGCAAAATTGGTTTTTTTAAGTTAGCAGCAACTAAGTATTTCTTGCTCCCAACTTCACCAGCTATAAGATGTGTTACTAAAACATTCAGATCTCTGTATATGCGGCCACCCATCATTTGTACATATTTATGGATTTCTTCCTAAAGAAGGGGGGGAAACAGATCGCAAAAAAACACAATCAATTGTAAACACCTGTCAAGTAATGTGGAATTTGGAACAGCACAATGAAGTGTGTAACATTGGCAAACTTTACATGAATCAAAGTGAACATCCTTCAGATGTGTCCGGGCTGCAATTTCAGTATCCCAGTCCACAACACACACACAGTTTAAATCTGATAGGGGTTATAATCAAACAAAATCTGGAGGACCACCCTTTCCCCACCACTAAAGTAAGAAATAGAAGGATGAACTCAAAGTAGGTAATTTGACCTAAGGATAAAGAAGCATAAGCACACAGTATTATCTTACAATAACATTTCAGACATTTGAAGGTAAATTACCTCTCTCCTTGCCACAATAGACAAGTACTATTAAATCTCTGTTTCCATAACTGAAAAATATTAGCTTACATCATTACTAAAATAATCTTAAGAGCAGAGCAACAGGACATACTTCTTTTAAAAAATTGCAGCATCTGTAATCCTAAAGATTTTAAAGTAGATTTCTAAAATCTAATAGATATTGTTTCAGAAATTATATTTAAGATATGAGACATCCATCAAAGATATTCATAAAATACAGTGATCCTGCTTTCTTGAAGTCCTTCTGATCTTAAATACTGAGCTTTTACACAAAATGCATCTATTTAATTGCTGTCTTGATGGCATTTTGTCTTCCAAGTTATCATGTATTTTCAACAAAGATGCCACAGGCAACATATCAAAAACATATAGGAAACAGCATCATACAACAACTGAATATATTACCCTAGTTTCCTTCTGTAGACTTGTACAAGATACCGTCACATCAGCCATTGTCATATTAAATACCGGATAATCAGCCCTTGGGACACATCGTTGGTTCTTCATACAGTAAATAACTACTTGTGGTCCAACAATTCTACAATCAAGCTAACATAAAATAAAGCAAAAAGTCAACAAGATAATTAGCTCTCCATATTCTACAAACCAATAACTAATAACAAAATGAATATAGCCAGCCGTAGAAAGATTTTTTTATGACATATATAATCTATTTCTCCATCCTAATTATGATCAGAGTGTTCAGACTATGACAGAAGAAAGCAGACTAGCTTCTATTAGCTTCCAGTTATCTGCCAAAAAGCATAGAAAATATTAATAAAGATATGTTCTCTGAAAAAGCTGGGGGAAAAGAGCAAGAAATCAACTGTACAATTCATTGTCTTCCTTGCCACACAACATTTACATAAGGAGATATTGGTGCTCTGAACTGACTTTCATTCTTTCCATAGAGTTTACAGTCAGAAATGCTGTTTATAAAGATATGGAAATGCTGTTCAAGAAGACTCATTAATCAGCACAGGCAATGCAAAAGTAAAGCACAAACCTTTTGAAGGTGATTAAAAACAGCCCCACTGAACTGATCACATATATAAAGAGATTTGTCATTCTCTCGTATTCTCAGGGCAGCTTCACTTTCAAGAATCTGGAGATATTCTTCTGAATGAAATTCTTTAATTGACTGCAAAATGCAAAGAAGGAATGCAATTAAGGTATATTCTAGGTTTGCAAGAACTGGTTCTTCTCATGTATCCATAAGCAGTTTGTGGACTGAACACGGAAACATACCTCATTTTAAAATGAGCCATCTATAAGAGCCTTCTATAAGATGAGCCATCTATAAATGAGCCATCTATAAGAGCCATGAGAGCCTTGTGGCACAGTGATTAAACTAGCGTACTGGAGTCATAACTCCAGGTAGCAGGCTCAAGGTTCACTCAGCCTTCATCCTTTTGAGATCCGTAAAATAAGTATTCAAGCTCCATTGGCGGGGCAGGGGGCCAACATGTAGCCTCCAAAACTACTTATAAACTACCCAGAGAGTGCTTTAAAGCACTATGGGGCAGTATATAAGCAGCACACTTTTTGCTTTTTGCATTACCTGCAAATAATGGTTGGAAGGAAAACTTCAAGTACATACTGTAATAACTAAAGGTGGTTTTTTTTTAGTAAAGCTCCCTACACTCAATTCAAATTATAAAGAAGAAAAAGGGGGGGGGATAAAAGTACAGTAGTAAATTCCATTTACCTCAACAGATCTATTTCAAGTGTAGATAGTGGGTTGGGTCAAAGTTATCTCAAGAACCACATCTGTCTTTATGAGCCTACTTGGGTGTTAAGATCATCAGGGGAAGCCTTTCTCTCACTCCTGTCATCTACACAGGATATTTATTTGGTGGGGACATGGAAGAGGGTCTTCTCTGTTCCTGCTCCCAGACTGTGGATTTCCCTCCCACAGAAGGACAGACTGCCCCCACCTTTCCTGTTCTTTCCCAACCAAGTGAAGATCTTTCTTTTCAGGCAAGCTTTCCCTTAGACACTAGCTAGCTAAATGAGGTTTTTGAGTTGTTATATGCTATACTTCATGTTTTTGTGTTGCTTTTGTTTACTGTTTTTAATATGGCACTGTATTTGCTTGATCCTTTTTAGTGCTTGTATACTCCCTGTTGTTAGCTTAAAATATTATCTTTGACGAGGCAAGCTGCCTTGGGCCCTTTTAAAGGGCAAAAGTGGACTGAAATACAGTGGACCCTTGCATAACAGTTTGTATAACATAAAATTTGTACAACATAAAAAATTCTGGAAATGGGGAAAATTTGCTTAACATAATCGCCTATGGGGCGAATCTGTACAACATAAAAATGGGATTACTCCGTTTTCAATTCATTCCTATGGGAAATTTGTATAAAGGAAAATTTGCTTAACATAATTTCATTTGGAACGAATTAATTCCTTTATACAAGGTACCACTGTATTTAAAATATAAATAACTAGCGGGACAGAGATTCTTTCCCCCCATCCCCCCAAAAAACAACCTAATTTCATGCTGCCTTCTGCCTTTTGCAGCTTTCTGGCTTTTGGAGACTCACTCCTGGTCTCAGGATCATAACTGCTCAGACATCATTGTTATGATGTCGTGGGATGGGGCCCATTGTTATGATGTCGCGTGATGGGGTCCATTGTTATGATGTCGTGTGATGGGGTCCATTGTTATGATGTCGCGTGATGGGGCCCATTGTTATGATGTCGCGTGATGGGGTCCATTGTTATGATGTCGCGTGATGGGGTCCATTGTTATGATGTCGCGTGATGGGGTCCATTGTTATGATGTCGCGTGATGGGGCCCATTGTTATGATGTTGCGTGATGGGGCCCATTGTTATGATGTTGCGTGATGGGGTCCATTGTTATGATGTTGCGTGATGGGGTCCATTGTTATGATGTTGCGTGATGGGGTCCATTGTTATGATGTTGCGTGATGGGGTCCATTGTTATGATGTTGCGTGATGGGGCCCATTGTTATGATGTCGTGGGATGGGGTCCATTGTTATGATGTTGCGTGATGGGGCCCATTGTTATGATGTCGTGGGATGGGGTCCATTGTTATGATGTTGCGTGATGGGGTCCATTGTTATGATGTCGTGGGATGGGGTCCATTGTTATGTTGCGTGATGGGGTCCATTGTTATGATGTCGTGGGATGGGGTCCATTGTTATGATGTTGCGTGATGGGGTCCATTGTTATGATGTTGCGTGATGGATGGGGCAGTCCGAGGACTGATGGGGCGGCACAGGAAGGCAAGAACGAGACACGCAAGCCCCCAGGGCTGCAAACCCGGGCCAATTCACGGCGTCTGAACGCGGCTCGGCCACGTTATGCTTCGTAAATACAGATGGCGTTCGTGGAACAATATGCCAGCCTGGTCCTGACTCACCTCGAGGGCCTGAAGGAAGAAGCCCGAGTCCCCCTCGGACTTCACAAACTTCACCAAGTAAGGCTCCTTGCTGCTCTTCATCCTCCAGCAAAACCAGGAAGGCGGAAGAAACGGCCTCCAGACGAGCCACACGACTGGACAGGCAAGGAGGGGAGAGACACCCCCCCCGTGCGCCCTCCGAAGGACTGCCACTACAACTCCCAACTGCCTTGGCTGGCCGATGGGACTTGTAATCCCCAAGGGTTCCCCGTCCCTCCTCCCCCCCCGCCTTAATTGCCGATATCCGCCTTCCCGGAGGAGGGGCAGGGGCGGAGGATGGTGAACGTCTCCCTTGAGTCGACGGCGGGAGGACGGGTGGCGTCCCCTCAGCTACGAAGCCCCGGCGAGCGGCGCCATGTTCTCCCCCTCCCACCCCCCGCCGCCGGTCTTCCGAAGGGTAGCGGGAAAGCTGGACGTGGGGGAAAGTGCGCATGCGCCGCCGGCTGCGAACCTTCCGGGTTCTCCCTTCGCCGCCGTCCTCAGGGTCGGGGAAAGCCGGCCCGGCCTCCCTTCTTAAAAGGGCAACTTCGGGCCAGCAGGCGGAGGGCGGACAGGGCGGGCGGGAGAACGTGGCCCGTTTAAAGGTTGCTTTCCCGCGCTTTTCTTCTTTAGAAAGGCGCGCTCCGGGGCTGGTGTCTTCGAGCGGAAGGGGAGGCGCTCGTGCAAGAGCACCGAAAGGCTGGGCTGTTTGGGATTCATTGGCGCGTTCCTTTATTTTTCGATGCGGGGCTTGTCGCCTTCTTGCGGGAGTTCATGGAGCCTCTCAATCGAGGTACAGATTTTGCCATAATTTGGAGCCGCGGATGTCCTTGAGCGAATCCAGCATCTAAAATCCACCACCTAAAATTATTTCCAGTTTTCATCCTATAAAGACCGCAGGATGACTCTCAGATTTTCACCAGTTGGATAGGCTGGAGCCACATGCAAGAACACATGCAAGATTTAATCCACAGGATATCGGTCATAATATAATATAATACACCGGGAGGAAGCTATTCTCTGCTCCTCCGCCAACCTCTCCCAGCAGATTCTTCTCGAAGTTATATTTATATGTAATGGCATATACGTCCTTCCAACCCTTAGGTTATATCATGTTATAAAGGAGTAAAGTTTTACATTCTGTGATTGTGGAGCCCATCATCATTTTAGTTATACACAAAATCTTTTGGGGAATCCAGTACATGACAAAGTAGAAACATAGGCCTTCTATAATTTTAATGTGCTTTTGGTATTTATTCTGATTTGAATAACATCTATTGATCTTTGGTCACTGTTTTATGGTTTTACCGTTTGATTTTACCCTATATTCTAGGTTTTTAATATGCAGTATTGTAAACCACTGTGGGATTTTTGGAATGAGGAGTGACATAAAACTTTGCATGTGCATGTCCAGGACAGTATAGTACAGTACAAGAAAAAGGGTTTATAGCTGGATTTCTAACAAGCTAATCTTAACACCTTTGCTGATTTGTGTTGCTCTGTCTACATAGCTCAGTGAGGTAGGTATTTCGCTATAGAGCCACAGGCATTGAGTGTTTAGTTCCCCACTGGACATATCAGACTACCCACCAGCCTATGTGGACCTAGACAAGCTGCACAATTTAAAGAGTATCTACAGAAGAAGGGAGTGGTACAGTAAATCACTTCTGAGCGCTAGAAAATTCTGACAAGATTCATCATAAATCTGAACTAACTTGACAGCACTGAGTGATGTCTAGGTAGTGTTGTTTGGTACTGCAGATCATGATATGCAAGGGAATAGCTTAGAAAGGCAACTGAAAAAATAATAACTTCCATTTACTTGTTATAATGCTTTACAATTAACTTATTTTTGTTTCTTGCTAAAATGATACAGGAGCTTGTAGTACTCACTGCATTACTAGTTACTTTCTCACTTAAAAATAAATTTAAGATAAAACAATGGAATAAAATTACTGTACTTTAAAAACTTCAAAAAGTAACTAGAACGTTTTAATTTGGATACCAATCAAGTAACTTGCTTCCCACTTGCAATTTGCTTTTGAAATGTAAGTTCATTGTGACCTCTTCACTGTCAGAATGTAACTGATTAAAAGAAAGAGAATTGCCTGTATCTTCTTGATGCAGCATCTTTCCAATAGGTATAAACCATGGATTAAAAGAATGTATTGAATTATTCTGCCTTTGGATAGTGATCAAAATAAAAATATAAAGGTTCCCCAGCCCCCACACACATGCGTGCTAGTTGTGTCCTAATCTAGAGGTGCCACTCATCTTCGTTTCTAAGCCAAACAGCCAGTGTTGTGCAAGTCCAGGGCCTTGTGGCCAGCATGGCCAAACACATTTCTGTGCACTGAACATTGTCTTCCCGCTTTTTGTGGAGGTACCTATTTATCTACTTGCATTTACATGCTTTTGAACTGCTAGGTTGGCAGGAGCTAGGGTTAGCAATAGGAGCTCACTCTGCTGCATGGCACCCGGGATTCGAACTGCTGAGCTGCCGACTTTGCAGCACTCTAGCCCACTGAGCCACCACGCCCCTAGTGACCTAAATATGTGAACACTATTTGTACACTGTTTGCATAAGGCTCTATATAGGATCTGTATAAGGAAGGTATATTGTTAGACACTGTTTTAACCAGGATTTCTGGCCAACTTAAATTGTAATCTAAAAAAGGAACTTTTCCGAACACTGTCCTTAAAATGCAATAAAAACAACACAAACTTACCATTGTATGGCTCAGAATTCAAATAATTTGGAATGGAATTTGTCATAAACATCCGTCCCAGTCTCTACAATCATTTCAGTCTACCTTTAAAATGATTCTAGGATATTTTAAAAGTGGTTTTCCCCAGCAGAATTTCTTGATTCCACCGATCTATATTTTATTAATTGATTCAACTTGTCAATAGTGGGCATTTTGTTTCTACTTGAAACAGTTTTTCACAGTGTAGTTGGACCAAAATGGAATGAAATAATAATAAAAAGAAGAAGAAAAGTAAAAATCTTCATTGCACAGATTACTGCTCTGGCTATCATGCCAGTTTTTCATGCAAAAGACTATATAAGAAAATTTTGTTTTTATTTTATGGGTAAAGCAAAAGAAGATAGCAAGAGATGTAAAAGTGTGACAATTGTATGCAAGATTCTGCTGTGTAAATAAAATGATGTAAATAATGCTGTTTCTATAGTCTGAAATTTATACCACTTAAAAAATAAGGAACATAATACCAGTGATGGATTGGATTTGAATCAGATTTTTTTGCCAGTTTATATTATTATAGCTGCCAGAATTATGGCGAAATGCATGATTACATAGAAAACATCTGATCTAGATCTGAGGGTGGAACTGTATTATGGTTAAGAAAGGGGAAAGGAGCACTCCCCACCCAACAGAAATCCACTAGCAACCTATAATTCAGCACCATGAGAACTTTTAATGTTGTCACCTAAGATAACTTCTTTTCAGCGGGACAGTCATACTACCTTTTGTGGCCAAAGCAAACACTAAAAAATCTATCACGTTTGTTTTGCATTACTTACATTTGACACACATTTCTATATTAAACCATGTATGTAAATATATCACAAACCCAGTGGACAGTAACATATGAGTTAATTATGCAAGCACTTCATTTTCTCGACTAACTGTTAGAGCACTGACATGCTGCACCATGCAGAATGGAAGTGGACAGAAGCAAAGTACAAACCCTGGTATTTAACATAATTTCTACCCATTTTCATAAGGGCTTGACGTTTTCCAGCCATCTTAGACCCAAGTATGAAGAAATTGTCATTTGCCTTTTCCTCTGGACATCCATCACAACACCGCAGAAAAGTCTTGCTCCCCAGTAGAATGAGAGTAGGTGGAACTGGAACGCTCCAGTGGCTCAGAGTACAAAAATCGGCAGTAGCTTGAGAGCTGCTTTTGGAAAAAGCTGTAAGCATGTTTTCTGAATTTCTCACCGGCTAAAGCATAGATCACAGGGTTGATGCAACAGTGGGCCATTGCTAATGTTTCTGTCACTTGTATTGCGATATCCAGATTACTGATGCCAGCACAATTGCTGAGGGCAAATGACGTTTGGAAGGTCTGGAGCAGAAGAACAATGTTGTATGGAGCCCAGAAGACGAAATAAACGATCATGATAATAAAAATGAGTCTGACCGCTTTGTTCTTCTTTTCGTTCCTGCATCTCATCAGGGTGTTGATGATCTGTGCATAGCATACGATCATCACAAGCATTGGGAAGACCAGGCCTATGAGGTTCATTTTCAGGGTCATGAACTGGTTCCATTGTGCATGAGTTTCCGGTGAAAAGTGTAGAGAGCATGTCCAGCGGCCCTTTTGTCTTTGCGATTTATTAAAGACTAGGCCTGGTACAGAGGCTAAAATTGCCACACCCCATGTGGCGACACTGGTGAGAAGGCCGTAGACCACAGTCCTGGCCTTCATTGCAAACACGGCATGGACTATTGCTAGATACCGGTCAAGGGTCAGAAGGATGATGAAGAAGCATCCACCGTAGAAGCCTACGTAATGAAGTCCAGAGAAAATTTTGCACAGTGTATTTCCAAATATCCACTCATGTGCAGCGTGATAAGCCCAGAACGGGAGTAAGGCTATGAAGAGCAGATCGGAGATGGCTAGGTTTAGCAAGTAGATGTCGGTCATGCTCTTGAGCTTCTTGTACCTGATGATGATCAGCACCACCAGTGCATTTCCCAGGAGGCCAAATATGAACACAAAAGAGTAAAGTGGCGGCAGAACATGGGAAGCAAATTTTTGGACAGGGATACTTTCACATGGAGTTGGTTCATTCCCATAATCAAACTCGGTAGTGTCTAAAGTATAATCTGTTGCACTTGCAGCATCTGTTGTGCTTTTAGAAATGTCCATCGTTCTGGGACTGAAGATTCAATATTTACATGTAGAAAAGAAGAAAAGAAAAGACAATTTATGCTTCAATGTTGCCAATGCAGGAATGAAATGCTGATCTCCAAACATAGCAAAGCATCCTAATCTACTAAAGGAAGGAAAGTAAATATAAACTGCAGTGGTTTTTGCTTCCAGTATCTTACCAAGCTGGAATTGATGATTCCTTTATTCAAGATCTCAGACTGCTAGAACTAATGGGGGCAAAAGTATGATTCAGTTCAGAAGTCATGATGCCTTAAATGGTTTGTGATTGGAAATTTATTTCTACCGAATCAGAAGAGAAAATTATTTTTAGAAGCCCTTTTCAGTGTTCTCCCCTCAAGTGTAGTTCATCAAGAGGTTACAAGAAAAAAAATCTTTTTAGGACTGCAACTGTTTTCTATTTTCATTTTGGTTTTGTCTGAGATAGTAGCAATGAGATTACCAGCTTGGATACCTGGGGGGCACATATGAGAGCCAGTTTTTCTATCTTGTAAAACTAACTTGTAGTAGTATGGGGCTACACTACACTCTATGTCATTCAAGAAGACATGTTTCAATGCTGCTGCACAAATGCAGCAAAAACCTATAACTATGATCATTGTTTGTTTTTAACTCCAAGAAGCCTGGACAGCTGAAGCAGGATCAGATGAATCCCTTTTCTTTCAACCTGTTTGATTTTTTTTTAACCCCTGCTTCAAATATTCCACTTTTTCTTCTGAAAATCCTTTGTTTTTCTGCTGGTATTTTCTTCCTAAGAGTACTTAGATGGTTGGAGTGTTTGTGGAACTCCAAGTGCCTGGACAGATGAAGCGGGTGTGTGTGAATGTTTTCTTTCAACCTGTGTTTTTTTTAACCCCTGCTTTGAATATTCCGACTGAATCTTCTCAAAATCCTTTGGTCGTTATGACCCTAGAAACTGGGTGGGGGTGGATGTGTGCACACACACACACACACTGTTGAGTTTGAACTCACAGCTCTTTATTCAGACCATCAAAAGTGCTTTGGAAAACCCGTGATGCATCTCCTTTTCAAGAGCAAGTTGCTACTTTCCACAAAGATCTGCTGACCAAAACACTGCTGGATGCCCAACAGCGATTTCATAATTCTTCACCAAGATGTATAATACCCCAGACATTTCTCTCTGAAAATATGTTTTTCTTAATGCACAAACAAACAAAACTTGGCCATGAATCTCTTGAGCATATTATTAAATATCACAAAAATATGGTCAGGTATATTATTTCTGTTACAGCCTTAAAACTTTGACATGAATAATGGTAAAAAGAACACACCATGTGTCAGGAATGGATGGAAAGGAATACACTGTCAATCGTTTACTTTCAAATCTGACAATTATGGCCAATCCTACATACAACAGCCAGTGTGGGAATTTCTCTAGGGTAGTTACTTAAGCCCTCTTAATATGTATATATTACATCCAATAATTGTATTTCATAGGGCCACAGCTGTGCTCCTGTGTATTGTCTGAGTCAAATGAATCCCACTTTGGTCGTTATGACCAGAAATGGGTGGCAGCAAATTCAATAGTTAATCCTCAGAAAACAGCATAATTGTTTAATGTGAACCTTTGCAACACAGGAGAGCTGGAAGTTGAGTCATGGCAACTGGACTTCTTTTCTTGAGAGATTGAAATGTTTTGCTGCTCATCCAAACAGCTTCGTCAAGCTGATTGGATGAGCAGCGAAACATTTCAGTCTCTCAAGAAAAGAAGTCCAATTGCCATGACTCAACTGCCAGATAAGCTCACCTGGATAACTGAATCTCCACAGACATACAGCAGGACTAGCTATCAATCTAAAATGGTAAAAGTTGTTCCCAGATGATAATGCCAAATCCCGCCTCCCATTATGAGACCGGTTCTGCCCATTTGGTGACTGGCCAGTGTCATTTTGAATTCCCAGTGGATCTCAGAAGACAGAATGCTGCAGAATCCCTTGCTTGCCACATTGCTGCTAATAGCATGTGACTGATAGATTCCCTGTATTGCTGTTGCCCTAGAGATTTTTAATCATATGCTTCCCTCCCCTTACATCGCCAGCCCACTGTTTCAAATTGCAATCTTCCTTCCTTCTTCCTAATGAACATTAGCTACGTTTTTTCTCTGAAAAATGCTTGCAGAAGAGAGTGTTCCTGAACATGAACAGAGTGCCCCTTATGTGGCACCTAGACAGAGAGTTCTGCAGAATGGTAAGGCACTACGTGGGCTTTGTGCCCATCTCTAAGACTTGGCAATACTCTCCTGCCCAATTTAGTGGCAGGCTATACTGTACAGTATTTAATGGAACAAGAAACTATTCTACAAGTGGAGAAGGTGTTTTTGAGCAGGTACAGAGTACATTTATTCCATCACCTTCTTGAAAAAATGTAAATATACAATGGGACACTGGAATGTGATGTTTGCCTAGTGAAGCATTTTGACCAATCAGAATCTGTCTGGCATTAGGCAATAGATGTTAAGAGGGTTAACAGCCAGATAGATATATACCAGTGTTGGCGAACCTATGGAACGGGTGCCAAAGGTGGCACTCGGAGCCCTTTCTGTGGGCACCGAACATTGCCCCTTCACAGCCACCTGTATTCAGGCTAAATTGCTGTATTAGCACTTTGCAAAAAATTGTGGGTTTTGAATCGTAGTTTCGGCACTCAGTCTCTAAAAGGTTCACCATCACTGATACATAAGGCAAGTGGCAGTTAACAGTCTTTCTGACAGGGACAAATATGCAATAGGATATACAGTAGTTTTGTGAGAGGGTCAAATATGTGGTGGTGTTAGGAAGTGATATCAGATAAGGCTGACAGGTTTAGCTGTTAAATGAATTAGTTGTCTTTTAGAGAAGCTATGTCAAGTTTAAGGATGATATACTAACATAAAGTCAAGTACAAGTTTATGTATAAAGTACCAAATGTCAAAGCGTTGTGAATTCATTCTATTCTACATATCTTTTAAACAGTAAAAGTTCTTTAATATTCTTAACAAAGACCAAGTGACCATTTTATTTCACATCTCAGTGCTTCCACTGATAAAAGGTTCAGTGAGCTTTGTCCAGGGTGCAGGCAATTATTGACTTTACTATTAGAGTTTATATTTCTAAAAATAGAGGATATTTTTACTATGCCTTGCTCCTGACATTTCTAGATTTTAGTCCAGTAGGGGCAGAGAAGGCAGAACGTCCCTGCCCTTTCTAGCCCCCCACCCAGTTCCCAATGCCAGGGAGCAACTTTCTTTCCTGTTGTTTGTGGCGGGCACAGCACTAGCCAGAGCCCCTGGCATCAGAGGTAAACAATCTCTCCCCTACGCTGCAGTGGAAGAGAGTAAGATCTATGAACGGCAGCCAGTTCCATTCTCATTCAAAAAAGGATAAGCTTCATGCAGTGGGACAGTGTGAGGTGAGAAAGATTAATGAGCCGTCCTCTCCATCATCAGCACAGGACTTGGTGCCTGCTGTAAAAGTACTAAGTATAGAGGGGAAATGTGTTCCGGAAGCACACAAGGATTAGGGAAAAGGAGAATGCAGCGTGACACAGGGAGTCCCTGTGATTAAGGGGCTCTGGCTGATAGAGGAAGAAGGGATGGGTGGCATGAAGGGGAGTATAAAATGGAGGGAATGCACAGGAAGGAGTGCGGAGTCCAGGCTGAGGTAAAAGAAGAAGATCCTGGAGTGGACAGTATATGCCTTCCCAAGGCGGAAAGGTCCATGGAAGATGGGGCTGCTGGGTGCACCCAAGAGGAGAGAAACCGAATAGGCCAGACACATGTGTTGAGGGACCTTTTGCTCTGGACGGGGGCTCCTGGAGAGGAAGCCAACGGATCGAGAGCGATTTGGGATACATCCCTATTGAGAGGAACTCCTGAGAAAGTTAAATCCTCACCTCAGTGGCCATGTTTGATGGACAGTTTTGGTCCACCAGACGTTATTGTTCATAAACCTGATGTTGAGCTAAATAAAATTTTGTTTCTGAATAAACAGACTCTGCCCAATGATGGGGTTTCAGGGGAAGGAACCACCCCTAGAGGAGAATGAGCCCAATTACAGACAGCTGGCACCAGAAAGGGTCTCTGCCATTATCTTTCTGCATGGTTGCTGTATAAAAGCAGGTATCAATTTTGCCCAAGGTATCTGGCCATGCCAAAACTTAAGGCAAAAGTGTTGGGAAAGTAAACAGTCTTCTTAGGCAATCACACTTTTTAAAACATTCTGCATGGTCAGTCATGTCGTCCTCCTCAATAAGGAACAGCAACAGCTGCAGGAGGTGCCAGCCCAGAAAAACAGAGGGTAAACATGTACATGTGGCAAGGCAGCAAATCTGGGTGTGAGAACTGGATAAGTGAGTTCTGGAACCCATATCTTGTTGAGAGGGAAAAACACAGGACCTCAGAAAAGTAGTAAGGAGAGAATGGGGTGAGGAGAATGGAAAGAGCTGCAAAGGACTGAGAGCGAAAAGAAAGAGGTTGGGTAGTGTCTAGGTGTCCTTGTGAACAGGATGACTTTGTACATTTGTGTGTGTAAAATGTAACTAGGTTATGAGCCAAATGATCCCTTCTCCACCTATTCTCTGTAGCCATTTCCTTTCTAACTTCATAGCCTGCAGCCTCTCAGTGTACTGGGGGCAAGGCAATCTCTGAGGTGGAGAGGGCATTTAGGGTTAGGGTTAGAGCCAGCTGCTTGGGCCATTTCCTCATACCATCCATTGACCTGGACTTTGCCAGGATCATCTACCAGATCAGCTGGATGCCCTCACAAGGCCACCCGAAACCATTCCAGGTCAAGAAACCTGTGAGGGCAGGCCAGTTTCACCAGTCCATTCTCCGTGCTTGTAGGGTTCACCATTGACAGGTTTAATCTCAGCAGGAAGTGATCTGTCCATGACAATGGGCAGGCGCTTGCATTCCCCACCCTCAGATCACTCTCCACCTGCACAGTTGAGAAGACCAGGTCCAGAGTGTGGCCAGCTGAAGGTGTGGGGAAGGAGACATTTTGGGATGGCTGGCATGGTTTCCAAGAAGTCCAGAGCCAAGCCAGACAACTGTGATTTGATGGGGATCTTGGCTGATATTTCACGTCCCTCTCGGTGCTGTTCGCGGCCCCGCTGCTGACTGGTTCGAAGGAATGGAACCTCACGTCCTTGTGGGGTTGATCTGAGTTCGCCCTGACCACGTCCCCTGAACTGCGCTCCAAGCAGGGTGAGAGATTCCCGTCCTGGAGCTCGGGAATTTTTTCAATCCGCTTCTCGATCCACCCCCCCCCCACGGGACGTGTGGTTCATCTTAACCCGCATCGAGAGAATACTTAGTGAGATTTTTTTGGGGGGGGGTTGAGGATTGGGGGGACATCGATATTTCGATGTATCAAACGACAGGAATTATAACTCCTGCTTATGAATCCATTTTCCCCGCTTATTGGCCAAGATTCTTCCTGGAACAGTTCACCCTGGTTCGTGGATATAATACCTGCTAAACGTGGGTCGAGGACGTGCGGTTAAAGTACTGCCGGTTTCAATCAGCATGCCCGTGAGTACAGAGAAACAGGGGCAGAACCGGCATTAGGTCACGTGACTAAAACCGATTTCAACACGGAGGCAAGTTCACCTCGGCACGAGGAAGGACGTGAAATAACCGTCCTTGAAGTCCCCAGCTACCAATAGTCTAGGTCAGGGGTCCTCAAAGTTTTCAGACCCGGTCACCACACCCCACACCACTGGGGGCCGGACCACAGTGGGTGGGGGGAGCACCTTGACGTAGCCCTCCCACTCTGAATGCCCCACTAGCCAGCACCATCTGGGCAGTTGGGGGGAGTCGACATAGCCAGCTACCAATAATTGGTCCCGGGGGCTGGATTCAGGGCCTTGGGGGGTCCGCAGGTGGTTGACCCCTGGTCAACCTCAACATCACTGCCAAAACAAACTCGGACAGCCTGCGCAGAGAGACCCCTGGGTTGTAGGGACTGTGATACACCAGGACAAATTCAGATCTATCCCTCAGCCCCACCATCAGGGGTAGACACTCTAGGTCTCAGCTTGAAAGTGCAGTGGTCCTGTTGATATGAATGGAGTCCCCTTGTGTGGGGCAGGAGTTAAGAGAAATAGCTAACTAAATCAGATGAACCAAAGTAACACCATGTTGATTTTCTGTATGCCTTGTATCTGTGCCTCATCATGCTTGTGAACTGTTTGAATGTCGCTGGATTATCTATGCCTGCACAAAAGTGAAAGGAGAAGGGCAAGCGCATATGGGTCAAGATAAGAAAGCGATGGAGGTGGGGGGTATCCATGATGGGAATGGTTCTGGTTAAGTTGCGAATTGGATGTGGAATGTTGTAACTGGTGAAAGAGACAAACCAGCTTTGTACTTAAGATTGTACATAACAAAGGTGAGGTGCATTCCCCCACTCCTGCTTTGGTGTGAAGATTTGGCCCTTCCTTTATGCAGCTGTAATAAATGAACGGAAAAGTGGATCTCTGCCTTGTCTCAGAAGTTATTGGCTAAGTTATCCTGATATAAGAAAAGTTTGGAAATAGCCCAAACTTAACACCCTGTAAGCTTAAGAGAGCCTTCCCTTCAGATTGGGGGGGGCACACATCTGGGAAACAGCAGCCCCTCCCAGACCATCCATCCACATTTCAGTAATATATGCCAGGTTTGCTTTTTCTTTAATAAGATCACAAGATTAGATGGAATTTATTAAATGCAGACCTGGCATTAATCAAGAGGAGGATCAGACTGGAGGGTCGTCTGAGTTGATACCCACATTGTCATTGGGCAACAGAATAGACAGATGTGTAACAGGCTCCAATTGCCAGACATTCCTTCTCATGTAATAGGCCAACCCATCCAGGGCATATTTTCCCTAGCCTGGCACCACCTGGATGACACCACCATCCACTGCAGCAATGCCTGTTCCCACACTGACCCAAGATGCAAGGAAGAACAGGAAAACTTCAAAAGAAAAAAGGGGGGATAAAAATAAACGGGGGAAAAGAGGGGAGAGAAACAAACCAAATATCAAAAATAGGTTGCACCAGCAAATAAAAAAGCTCACTAGTAAACAAGCATAAGTACTAAAATAACATAAAAATAAGACTAGTCTCCTATCCAATACTGTATATACATTGTGCCACCCCCAAAATAAAGTAAAGCAACCCAATAGACAAAAATGCTCTGCTGGTTGAGAAAGTATGGGAAGAAGACATCCTTTATTTTTAGAAGAAACGTATTGCTCACCTTCTGATGAACTTTAAAACATCCAAGAGAACTAATTTGGAACCTTTCCAGAAGACAGTCATATTAATTATAGCCCTAAACCTATTGCAGAAAATACAGAGATATGTCTTACAGCACCATTTGCTCAGAGTCCAGGATGAAGAAATATCTGAGGAGAGGCATCCACAAGTAGACATTTGCCTTTTCCTGTGGACATCCATCACAACACCGCAGAAAAGTCTTGCTCCCCAGTAGAATGAGAGTAGGTGGAACTGGAACGCTCTGGCGGCTCAGAGTACAAAAATCGGCAGTAGCTTGAGAGATGGAGAGCAACATGCTTTTGGAAAAAGCTGCAAGTATATTTTCTGAATTTCTCACCAGCTAAAGCATAGATCACAGGGTTGATGCAACAGTGGGCCATTGCTAATGTCTCTGTCACTTGTATTGCAATACTCAGATTATTGATGCCAACACAATTGCTGAGGGCGAATGACGTTTGGAAGGTCTGGAGCAGAAGAACAATGTTGTATGGAGCCCAGAAGATGAAATAAACGATCATGATGATAAAAATAAGTCTGACCGCTTTGTTCTTCTTTTCGTTCCTGCATCTCATCAAGGTGTTGATGATCCGTGCATAGCATACGGTCATCACAAGCATTGGGAAGACCAGGCCTATGAGGTTCATTTTCAGGGTCATGAACTGGTTCCATTGCGCATGAGTTTCCGGTGAAAAGTGTAGAGAGCATGTCCAGCGACCATCTTGTCTTTGGGATTTATTAAAGACTAGGCCTGGTACAGAAGCTAAAATTGCCACACCCCATGTGGCGACACTGGTGAGAAGGCCGTAGACCACAGTCCTGGCCTTCATTGCAAACACAGCATGGACTATTGCTAGATACCGGTCAAGGGTCAGAAGGATGATGAAGAAGCATCCACCGTAGAAGCCTACGTAATGAAGTCCAGAGAAAATTTTGCACAGTGCATTTCCAAAAACCCACTCATGTGCAGCGTGATAAGCCCAGAACGGGAGTAAGGCTATGAAGAGCAGATCGGAGATGGCTAAGTTTAGCAAGTAGATGTCGGTCATGCTCTTGAGCTTCTTGTACCTGATGATGATCACACACCACCAGTGCATTTCCCAGGAGGCCAAATATGAACACAAAAGAGTAAAGTGGCGGCAGAACATGGGAAGCAAATTTTTGGACAGTAACACCTGGACATGGTGTTGCTGAATCATCGTAATAAAAGTCTGTGGTGCTCATTTCATAATCTATTGTATTTGCTGAAATTTTCATCTTGTTGCCTGCGATTGGAGAAGACACTTGTTTACAAAAAAAGATAGTGGAGGAGAAGGGTAACAACATACTGTATATATCTGTACTATAAACACAGGCATAATTAAATGCTAATTTCTGCATGCCAGCGTTCATAAATGCTTGGTCACAGATGACTTTCCTTTTTAGATCACTATCTTTTGTTTTATGCTAGAAGGATTGTCTTGAAATCTGGGAAAGCAAGCGTTCTGTATTGTAAGCACCCAGGTGGGAAGACAATGGACAAGTAAAGGCAGGACAAAAGATCACTAGCCAGCCTGGCCAAAACTATATATAGTAGGACCCCCATATTCATGGAGGATTATCTCTCCTCTTGTGTGGATAATAGTAAGGGGGGGGGGACCACAAAAACATTTTAAAACGCATTACCAGAACTGGCCACTAGATACCGTGCGATGTATGATATTTTCGGCCTTCAGAAAAGTAAATCATGCCCTATGCACATCCAATCCCACCTGATTTTGGAAGCTAAGCAGGGTCGGCCCTGGGTAGCACTTGGATAGGAGACCATCAGGGAATACCAAGTGCTGTAGGTGCCTGGAGTAGGAATCAGCAAACCACTCAAGTATTCCTGCCAAGAAAACTCCATGGACATGGGGTCATGAAGAGTCAGTCATCATGACTGTAATGACACAACACACGCACGCATGCACTCACACACACAAAATAAACGAAATATAGCAGCCATATTAGTTGTTCAGTTAATTCAAGTAGTTCAGGCTGGGGTTTAGGAAGAATCCTAAGTGAATCTCCTTGCTGTGTCTCTCCCTGAACCCTGTGTCTCTCCCTGATCCGGCTATCTTGGGTTCCACCACCCTATAGCTCCAAAACACCTTAAACCAGATCAAGGAGAGGTAATATTTTGTCACCTTTATTTATCTTCTGGGAGTATTTTCCCCCACGGATTGGTAGCTTCCAAAACTATCACCTATTTTTTGTGTGTGTGACCTTGCATGGATGGATGTGTGTGCACCTTGCTTCTTTTTTATTTCCCCATATTAGCTATATATTTCCTTGTGAATGCTCTATGCTTTCATTCTTTTGCATTCAATAAAATTCCCCTTAAGAGTAGCTCTGGGTGAGTGATACACTCATTTTTATTACAATTTTGGAAATCGTTATGTGCCAGCGGCTTTCCAGGTGTATAAAGCTAAAGTTCTATCTCTATTTTTCTATGGTAAACCAACTTGGGGCAGATGCAATTGACCAGTCAATTGAAATCATAACAATCCTCCTTTTTGCGAAAGTGCTAGGCTTGCCTAGGTATGTCCCATATTCAGTGCTTTGCCTGGAGACTGGTTTAGCTTCTGTAAAAACAATGGCATGGCTGAGAGTCTTTTCAATATTGGCTTTTAAAAATCTACAATCTAGATTTGAACACTGCTATTGCAATTCCTGTCTGATTCTGTCCCTTCCTATGGATCTATTACCCTTTTCAAAAAATTGGAGCTGATAGCTTAAACCCTGATACACTTGATTCTTTAAATGAAAAGTTGGCCTTTGAAACTATCTAAAGAGGACTGTTGGATATTGACTTTCAGGAACTGTGGGGGGTGCTACAAATAAGACCTGCTCTTCACGGTTCTTCCACATACCATCCAAAATTGGCCAGACAGCTACCTATCTCTCTTTACTCAATACCAGAGAGCATTTTCCCTTGCTAGATGTAATGTTATGCCTTCTGGCTTGTTATGGGGCAGATTCAGGAGAATACCTCTTAATGTAAGACGCTGCTTATGTGAAGGTGCTCTGGAAAAAACCCTAGTGCACATGGTTTTGTATTGCCCTCTCCATTATGACCTCCAGTTCAAGCATCTTGTTCCCATTTTACAAGCCCTGGAGGAGAAATCAGACTTCAAATTTTGTTTCATGTTAACTCTAGACCAGACAACCTCTATTGAATCAGTGGTGGACTTTCTCAGTGAAATTGTGAGGGAACGTAGCTCTGTATTTCACTGAAAGTTTTCTATAAATCTTAGCATCAAAATGTTTCTTTTACTTTGTCTGTTTTACTGTTATATATGCCAACAAAGGTTCATTTTTCTTCTACTATTCAGCTCAATCTGTGTCAAAATGCACTATTGTCTGAGCAAATATCCCTTCAGGGTATGAAAAGATATAGTGGAACTCAAAATGGTGCAAAAGAAAGTGACTAAAATTATAACTGGATTCGGACACCTCCCTTATGAGGAAAGGCTGCAGCGTTTGGGGCTCTTTAATTTGGAAAAAAGTCACCTGAGAGGGGACATGACTAAGGTGTACAAAATTATGGAGGAGATGGATAAAGTGAATAGAGTGGAGCCCTTTTCCCTCTCGCGCAATACCAGAACCAGGGGTCATCCACTCAAATTGAGGGTTGTGAGAGCGAGAACAGACAAAAGAAAATATTTCTTTACCCAGTTTGTTCTTAGACTATGGAGCTTTTTGCTGCAAGATGTGGTGATGCCATGCAGCTGGTCTAGAAGCTTTTAAAAGGGGGATTTGGGACTGATTTGTGGACGAAAAGTCAATTGCAGGTTTCAAGCCATGACAGGATATATATGCACCCATCTTCAGGCTTAAAAGGAGGGTATCCCAAAATGCGAGCTACGGGATGTTATCAGGAGACAGTATCTATTTTCTCCCAATGCTCTCAGAGGCATCTGATGGGGCACTGTTAAGATACAGGCAGCTGAACTAGATGGACCTTGGCTCTTATATATGTAGTTCTTAAGTTGTGATATTGTGGATGCCAGATGAAATCCTATTTACTCTCCTATTAGGTGAGCTTACCACCTATTAGGTGAAAGGGTAATCTTAAAGTAGGTTTAAAGACCTCTGAAAAGCATTAGCAATCACTTTCTGCCATTGATGGTGCTGGTTTTTACCTCTCTGTCTCTAGTAGGTGCTTTCATTCATTTAATGTTTAGGATTTAGCATTTTCCCATTTTAAATTTTGTACGGTGCTCAGAGGAATATGTCATTTAGGTGATGTGTACATCTTGAAAATAAATACTTTTTAGATGAAAACAATTAAGCCTAACCGTTCACTTTGTTATTCTGCAAGGGTGATATGTGTTGCACAAGAACCCTGGAAGGATAAGGTAATTTCAAGAAGAAATATAATACGTGTAGCCTGCATGCCCACTTGTTAATTTCTATGCTTGGCCTCTTGCAATTAGAGAAATGGGCAACATCTCTTCAAATTTGTACAGAAAGTACAAAGAAAAGGCCGTGTCGTCGTCCCCAGACAACACAAATGTAAGAGTGGGTGAAAACTTTTATTGGACCACTAAACTAAAACTAAAAACAAAAACAAAGTTTTCTGGAGGAATCCCACTTCTTCAGGCTGAATGGCACAGCTTCAGGATAGTGCAGAAAAACTGTATTGCTTAGAAATGCGCTCTTTTAAGGGGCAAAGAATGCGATTAGATGGTGAGAAAGGATTGATCGGACTGTGCTCAACATGCACTACATCTCTGAGAGCAGCTTCTTTAAAGCAATCCTTCTGTCTCGACCACTCCAGCCCAGTCTGCATTAAAAGCAGCTCTGCTGCTGGACCGAAAAAGGTGCATTGTGTGATTGCCGGAAAGTAGCTCACACCAATCTGGGCCACCAGCAATCCAACATGCGAGCCATTTCACCTAATCATTTGGATTCCATGGAGGAAACAAATCATTTGGTGTAGAATCACAGGGGTTTGGGGTGAGTGGGTGCTGCTGCCATTACCACCTCCAAGCAGGTGGCTCTGCTGGTCCAGGATGACAGGCAAGGAGAATGCTATCTAGGAGGGAGGAGAAGGTTGAGAGGGAAGAGGGGGAAAGGAAAGAGAAGGAGGGAGGGAAGGATCTAGAGGAGGTTGGTTGAAGGATGGAGCAGGAAGGGAAAGGGGGGCTAAAAGGAAGGAAGGAAGGCTGGTCCTGGCTGACAGGTGGCCTGGAAATAAGCTGTGAGCCTTTTTCACACGACCCCTAAGATCCGCTGGCCACTTAAATTCGGACCAGAGATCTTAGGGTTTCGTCGTTCTTCCTGTGTCCCCACCCCTCCGCACTTCCTGGCTGCTGGCTGCGTGAGGAGAGGAGAAAAAGAGAAAGAAAGGCATGCCGCTCACCTCCGTTCTGCCTCTCGCTCTTGCCGGCAACATTCCAGTCTCTGTAAAAGTAGCTCTTAAAGGGGCGGGAAGCCAAAAAACAACAAACAGAAGCGAGGAGAGTCCCCGCACTCACTATCGTTACACCGCATCAAGGAATTTTCACCTCCAAAGAGCAGGTACTTGAAAAGGTGCGCTGGGACGCGCTAAAGTGGCCGTGGTCGCACCTAATTTCCTGTAAACTCCGGAGCTGGTGGGGAAAGATTTTTAAGCTCCGGAGCTGGGAGCCATTTGCCCCGGAGTTTAGGGTCGTGTATAAACACCCTGTTTGACATGGCCCTGGGTTTTTTATTTTTGTGTTGTTTTTTCTCACCACTTGGAGAGCTGTTTGCGCATTCTTAAGCTCTGACTGAAGACCACATCATCCAGCTGAAACTGAGCAAGGTGAGTGCTGTGTGAGCACATTCCCTACTTAGAATCATAGAATCATAGAGTTGGAAGAGACCTCGAGGTCTAGCCAGTCCAACTCCCTGCCATGCAGAAACCCCCATCACAGTACTCCCGACAGATGGATAGGAAGGATAGGAATCTTTATTGTCATTGCCCCCTTGCAGGAACAACGAAATTTTGTGGTTGCTATATTCAACTCATTTAAAACATTTCACATAGATTTAAAAACAGGTACAACACATAATAATATGACATATAAAATGACTAAAATATGACATATAAAATAAGCTGACTTCAAAAATCCAGGATTTTCATTTAAGGCCAATATTGCTCTAAAAAAGAAGCTATTTTTGAGACAGTTTGTTCTTGCCCTCAGTATTCTATATCAGTGTTTTTTCAACCTTTTTTTGGGCAAAGGCACACTTGTTTCATGAAAAAGATCACGAGGCACACCACCATTAGAAAATGTTAAAAAATTTAACTCTGTGCCTATCAGACACACACAAACACACTTCTCACCCCCCAAAACAACAACAACAACAAATCCATCCTCCAGCCCAGGCCCTCCCAAGGTATCCCTATCAAAATGTCCGCCTGCCCTCACCTTCCCCCTCCCTCCTCCTGGCACTTTTTTTCAGAGGAACTTGCAAACCCAGGAATGTGGGGCTGGGGGAGGCTCTTCATATACGACCCCCAACCCCCCATCTTTTACCCCTTCCAGTATAAGCCTCCCTTCTCTTCCCCCCCTGCCTCCTTCCAGCCAGGCAGCCACAGGGCCCGGAAGGGACCCCCCATCCCCGTCTCCTCCCTAGGTCCTAGGAATCACCTCCTCAGCCTCCCACGTCCTCCCCTTTATTTACCCCCCACACACAAATGACAATTGTCAACGGCCGCCCGCTCCCCACCCTTAAAAGAGGGGTGCGCACGCGTGCTCCTACCTGGCTCGGCACGGGTGTGCGCCCACCTCGGGAGCAAACAGCGAGTGCGCGAGGTGGGAGGAGGGAGGGAGGGGGTTCGGTGAGCGAGGAGGGGGAACCAACCCCAAGAACCTTTAAGAGCGGCTTCTGGAGCGCCCTTCGCCGCAATGCGCCTGCGCGGGTCTCCCGGCTCTCTCTCACTCTCTCGCTCTCCAGTCTCCTCCTCCTCCTCCTCCTCCTCCTCCTCCTCCCTTATTTCTTCTCCTTCCCTGCCCACGGTGAGCCTTTCCTCGCCGGCGCGCAAAGCACGCCGGGAAAGTAGTCTGCTCTCCTCCCCAGGACCGCGTCTCAGACCTGCGGAGGAACTACATCTCCCAAGGAAGCCTTGCGGCAGCCGGCTTTTCTGGATACGCCGCCTTCCTCTAGCTCGCCGGCGCCGCACCGCTGCCTTGGTCGCGAGCGGGATGCGGGGGGGGGCATTGCTGGTGTGGGGACAATTTTTCCCACGGCACACCAGGCAACATCTCGCGGCACACTACTGTGCCGCGGAACAGTGGTTGAAAAACACTGTTCTATATCTCCATCCCGATGGCAGCAACTCGAAGAGGCGATGACCAGGATGTGATGGATCTCTTAATATATCCAATGCTTTACAGTGGCACCTGGTAGTATAAATTTGTTCTAGGGTGGGGAGTGAACAGCCCACAATACTCTCTGCAATTCTTATGATTCTGTGCATCCAGCCTCTGCTTAAAAATCTCCAAAGAAGGAGACTCCACCACACTCCAAACACAGCATATTCCACTGCCAGACAGCTCTAACCATCAGGAAGTTCTTCCTAATGCTACAGTAGGCTCCAATTTGATCAGAGACCAAGAGTATCAGGGATGTCGCTTAAGCATCTTTCCTTTTTCTGGATCAAAATGGAGCACTCCAACCCAAAACTGCCCCAATAAATGCTGATACCCAATGCTAAATTTAAAATTGCATCTTTAAATGCCCATTCTAACAACACAGAAGAAAAGCTGGAGTGGATCACACACTGCTCTGCCTTCCAAGAGAAGAGAATCATCAGGGGAAGTGGCCACTTGGTGCCCTGAGGCTCACTAACATGATGGAAAGGACCAGGCCTTCCCGTTCTAGATAGTAGCCATGATAAGGAAAGTGACAACTTCCCTTTTAAAAGTCCCAGCCATATGGACCAATGGTAAAGGGTCGCAAGAGTAGTCGTCCACAAGCCCCTATCCCTGTTGGTTCAAATAGTACTTTATGGGTGCAATTACTATAAACTCATTCCTGCTGTGAGAACCTTTCCAGGAGAGTTAATCTGGCACTCCTAAAAAGATCGTTTATCAATGGAAAGACCCTGACCCTGTGGTAGGAATTGACCAGAACCTTATTTAGCAAGACTTACCCTTACAGAAGTTCTGATATTCCCCTTTAGTATTCTGATATTCCACCTTGGAAATATTTATTAAAAATACAAAACTATAGTCTGGCATAAAGTTCCTCTGAAAAGCTTTTAAAATACTCTTGAAAACAACTGGGTAAAAGTACATTGCATAGGTATATCCCGTTACAACCTAAACTTTATAACTATGAATGATCAAAAGAAACACAACAACAAATCCAGGGGCGCTAATCATTGGCAGAAGTGGAAAAGCTGTTGTCATGAAAAAAGGTACAAATAGTTTAGTTAGGAGCTGGTTATTGCTTTGTTTCTGCCAAGGAGTTACAGAAGCAGAAGTCGAAAGTGCATGACTTATGAATCGGAAATACGTAGCTAAGTATTTGTGGCAGGTTCTGCCGCGAGAAACTTCCAGCCAGTTTGTTACTGGTAATTTTAAGTCACCTTGACCCTTGTCAGAAATTAGTAAGTAGAAGTCAGACAACTCTTGGATGGAAGAGTAGTACCGTAGACCCCTGTATCATGGTTTTGCGTTATCCACAGTCTGAAAATATGGTTTCTGGCCAGTCTGGTTAATGCATATTAAAAAGTTTTCTTGGGATCTCCCCCTATGTGACTATATTATATATTTAGCATTCACTATTATTCATGAACCTTGCAGTATCAGCGGGGTGGGGGTGGGACAGAAACATTCTCCACAAATCCGGGGGTTCTACTGCATTACGAGACAACAAATTTCTGATTTTCTCAGAGTGAGTTAAGGAGAAACACAGCAGCCAATAATAATTAGCATAGATGCTTGCTGCAAGTTCACAGCAAAAACAACGAGCAAAATTATCGGAGAATTGTTCAAAGCATGATGCAGCGTATACTGAATTACACTGTTGTGTAATTTTGTAATGGTTAGATTCCACTGTCAAAGACAGCTTCCATAAACATTTAAAGCTCAAATCAGATTGATACAGCAAAACATATACTGTAGCAAATAATAATGGAAAAGTATTGTTACATTAAGAATAGCAAGTGCCATATCAACTCATCCCAAGCCTCTAACTCAAGAAGAAACCCCACTGAGTTCTACAGTGCTTCTCTCTATTACTTGTACAGAATCGCCATTATCATGGAAACAACCTGAGAGCTATCGGAAAAGGGAACCCTTCTGTGGAATAAGTGTGTGTGTGTGTGCGCGCAAGGGGGCTGAACATATTCTCCAAATGAAGTGCTCCAAGTCAGAGGGCTTGAAGTGGGAAGCCATCTCAATTA